>CM076581.1:1012264614-1012866880 GCA_034641835.2 Pinus albicaulis | reverse complement strand
TTTTGGTGGGGTTCATTTTCTTTCACTTTTTTGGCCATTTTTATTTTTTTCACCCTTTGATTTTTCTTTTAGGGTATACCCTCTTTACATTTTTTAAATTTTTTGATTTTTTGACAATATGGAAAACCTTTGCAACAAGGAAAGGTATGAACATATTACATAGACCATCAAGTCAATCATGATATATGACACCTATTGGTATAGGAGTCTAACAGAATGCATAAGCCACTCATAGAGGTGGTTACACTTGTGTAATTCCTGCATAAATGGAATTAGTGCAACAATATAACAACAAGCTACACATTCATTAGAATTTTCGTTCCAATCACAGTGAACCAACAATAATTCATACTGTGTTGTACACATCCCCTTTCCCTATTTAAAATTCGGCCGCAACCTTCTCCAAAATCCATTCCTAATGTTTTTGAGAGCAAAACCCCTGGGCCCCGTTTAATTCTATCATCTCCGCCCGAAAATCTGCTTCAAAACGTTTTAAATTGTATATTTCATATATCGGGCCGAAGCCCCTTAAACCTTAGCCCCTCCCACTTCGATTTTCATATGACCCGAGCTACAGGACCATGGGCTGGGAGAAACAGGGGTTTATCACTTATATCCTGGGCGCCCTCGCAGCCGTCCGATCCATGTCCAATCAACGGCACAGATCAAGGAGTGAGGGCCCTACCTCTGACCCCGGCGCACAGCAAACCGGCGGTTTTCCCCCCGCACCGCTCTTGTCGGCTGGCGGTATTTACCGCGGGACCAGCGATCCCATACGAGAGAGGCCATGTGTCCTTGGTACGAGCGGGAAACCGCTCTCTCCCCGCACGTTATTCTTCGGTCGATGTCCGTGCAGCGGGATCCACCCGCTCCGTCCGATCTGCCTACCTCCATCCGACGGCAGATGTGTCCCAGAGTTGATCGTTCATCGCTATGTCCCGCCACATCCCACAGTCTGCCATCGTGTCACTGTTTCATGTCTCCGCCCATCAACGTACCCGCCACGTCGTCTCCTCCGCTAGTCTCCCATGTACCTATGTGTCTCTCCCTCGTGTATCCATTATTGTGTCCTCGCGCCAATATATATAGATGTTCGTGTGTTTTTATATATTTAACTCATAATCTATCGCCATTCTTCTTCCACGACCATACTGTGTTACGTTTCGCACATTCACAAAAACCCCCATTGTCTGCTCCCGCCACCATGTATGTTTCCGTCTTTGTCCTATGGTTGCATCATCTCATCCATTCTCACCTTCATCACTCCCCGCCTTTACCCTAGTCGTGTTTTTTCTAATATCCTCAGGGTTTTGCAGGTTTTCAAATTAAGAGTAGGGGACATATCAATCTGTTGCCTCCTTTTCAGAAAATCAAGAACATACCAGAAGATGATTTCCTGTGGGCAAAATTAAATGAAAAGAGCTGAAGCCGGTGCATGAAATGACTGCTATTAAAGAAAACACAGACAGAGAATCTCAGAACCCTCCAGAGAAATTCGCCCCGCATTTAAAATTCAGAATTCAAATTCAGACTTCAAAGGCCAAGAGTACAGTACCAGAGTTGCAGGCCAGCTCAGGCCCCTCACGGCATCAGATTTTTCTTCAGCTAAAGGCATCCCGATGTATATATTTTATTATTTTCGTTTTGTACATAAGGAGATTTTTATCTCCCGGCATTAATTTCTGTATACAAGTTGTTAGGTATATTCATTTATAGCTAGTCATTCATGAAGAAGGCGTGTATGTTCCCCGCCTTTCTTATTCAAATTAGATCAATAAATATGGATACCTACCTCTCCCTCCAGAAGTTTCTCTCCTCTCTATAAATATCAAAAAAGAAGACATTGTTAGGGTTCCATATTTCTGTAAGCAAGCTGTGCAGCGAGAAGACTATTGTATCCATCTTGTGACATTTCTGTATGAAGTTTCAGAGCCCGTTGGGTCTCAGTGAGGAGGGGTTATGACTGTATTGAGGATTCTGGTCTTTGGTATATTGCAGTATGTAATTTCTCTCATATGTTAATATATCATCCTTTTTATGCACACTTTCTTCTTGTATCATGTTCTAGAATGCGAGTGGCTCACTAGTTTGCAGTAAGGATTCATCTTAAGTGGTGCTCTTTCTGGAATTATTCAAGCGCTTTAAATAGGCCTAGAAGTGATATATTGTTCCATGTTCACTCATTTCATAATTTATGCTATATTAGTGGCTTAAGGATTCGTAAAATAATGCGCCCTTTCGTCAGTAATATCTTCTCATGTTTCCTTCTTGCCCGCACTCCTTGATATCTGTTTTCTGTAATATATTATTTGAATCGGCCCTCTTTACAGTAAAGCGGTCTCTTAACTGTCTGATACTACCATGCTGAAGTTTCACCTGATGTCTTTACTCTATTCCTATCTGTGTATCAGCCACTGAAAGAGAATTGGGACCAATTCAATCTATTTCAATTTCTTTGTTTAAAACAAGAGATAGTAAGTGAGTCCCTTGGAATGACAACCCAAACTATAAAGGACTCCTTGCTATATTAAGATGTCCTAGGAACTGGTCTATGGCAAATCTAGACTGTCTCTAGGAGGGTGACAAAATCATCCACAATACCTGAATGCCCCACCATTGTAACAATTTAACATGAACTCAGTAACCAAAAATGAAATTACATATAATTATTTGAATTCAACACCGAAGTTGGAAAATGAGATCGAGACTACAACTCTCTACCCAACCATAGATGGGATACAACCACTATTACTTGTAGTGTTCACCCTAAGCAAAATCCCAAAGCTTGAGGTGTAGTTATTTCAAAGGGAAATTCAAGCAAAGCAATAACTGAAACAAGATTTCTCAATTCCACTACGCCTTCATCCACTAGCTACATAAAATTTTCGCTTAGTCCCCTCAGAATTTTCATACACTATGAACATCCATGCTAGGATATCACAATACAAAGATTTCAACTCACTTTCAGGAGAAGAGATTCCACAATAAGGAAGTTTCATTAGTGGATAAACTACTAATAGGAGGAAGAAATCACCTCTCCAGGTGATTCATCACGAGACAAACACCAGAGCTTCGACCCTAAGGCAGCTCCTGGTGGTTCACCAACCTCACATGCACCTGAGTGATTCTTCCTAATACAACATGTTCTTTAATCCCAAGCTTTTAGTGGGTTCTTCAACCTTTCATGCAAGCCTTTGCTCTCTATAATATTTTACCCAATAAGCCTCTCTTAGAGGATTCCTCAGTTGGTGCTCCTAGTCAGTCTATTGAAAAAGATCACTTATCTCTTCTTTCAACTCTACATTCTTACACAAAAATTCTGGATGCTTCCTTCGTTACATATGCCTTTTTGCATGTGTGAGAGTGTATGAGAGCACATGTGTTGAGCCTTAGAATTGCCTTCTATTTTACAAACCTTCACTTCATTTCATCATTTTATCACTTCATAAGCCTGGAAAATCAATGAAAAATGATTAGGATTGCTTAAAGGTTACATGAAATGGATTAACATATTGTATTTCATGATTTTTGCTATTTTTAACAATTTTCAGAAAATAGCTACGTATGTGACATTCCGTATCGACCGGCGATTTCACTGCTTTGACGCTTGAGTGGGTTGGTTGTGTCGTCTCAAGAAAAACCACATATAAGTATATTCCACGCTATACCCACATGGTTCGTTGTTCACCATGAAGGAAGAAACGAATTTGCAGGTGGTTATAATGGAAAAACCAAAATCAAGGGGTAGAGTTCTACCGGATACCCAGTCCAGGTTTATCTCCAAAGAAAAGTACGTTGTTCCCTCTCAATAAGAGTTTTAATCCGAATAGGAATGGGTTACGTACCTCGCATTATCTCAAGTTCTGTTATGTAATTTAATTATAAATATGACTTGGGAGACCAAGCAACGCTGGTTAGTTTTTTGGCTTTTTCTGCTAGATTTCAGAACCGTGAATACTCTGTTTTCAGTCATTTTCTCCTTTAATGAAAGAAGCATCATTCTGCTGCATGAGCTGAGTCAATTTTGAGTTAGATTACGTGCTACCAGGTGGTGGAGGGCCCCTGCCTCCTGTGCAGCTCTGTTTTTTTTTAATTTAGATAAGTAACTCTCGTTTCATTCTTAGCTTAGTTAATTTTCTGAATTCTGCGTTTTTATGTTCATTTGTATTGAATTCTACAGTTTAATCTCATTCTAATGAATTCTTCCAAAATATCTGTAATGATGAATGGGAATTAACTGTGGTATTTTAGGATTTTAATTGTGTTTTCATTTCAAACTGTGTAATTTCATAGATTAATGGCATGTTAATTTCAATAGAATACTCCGGAGGTAGAATGCATATGGTTCAGCTTTGTCCTTTCTTTTCAAGTATGATAATGGCTCTTTAGTTTGATATTGTTCATTGTAGATTAATAGCATCTTAGTTTAGTTTTAACTCATTGCTTTAACACTTCAAGTTTAGTTGTTGTCCATTGTAGCTTACTTTGTCTTAGTTGATAAATTCAATCTCACAGGCTTAATTACTTACAAAACTTCTTTTGTTCAAAATTCATACTCATACACAATTATCTGGACAAAAGATAGTATTATTATAAGGTCTGGAGTATTTTGCAGCTTCTTTATCATTTCACAAACAAGCCTCTTTCTCAAAGACTATTTTTGAAAGGAAATCTATAACTTTTGAGAAAGGTTTAATGGTGTTAAATTGAGTTGCGAAACAGAAGTAGAAACTAGTTTAGAGTAGAAACTTTACCTTGTTACAAATATTCTTTTCCACATATTTTCCAACAAATCTTTATTCATGGATGAGATGCTGTACATTGTAAGTTATCTGTTTGATTAGTGATTTAGGAGAAGACTTCATTTACACTTAGCTTGTTCATTTCTCAGGTTCATTTCAATTTCATGTTGTGAGTTTACAATAGAGTCATTATCAAGCTTTGTATTTGTTGGTTGCTAGTCATAGTTAGACTCTGTTTTGTTTCAGCATTTGCATTTGTTTACCATCATAGTTTAGGCTTCACTCTGTTTTGACCAATAAGTTTCCCTTCATTAGCACTTAGTTCTTTTCCTTTTCAAAATAAAATCACAAAACCAAAAACATCATAAAAACACTAAACACAACGAAGTAGGAAGAGGTTACTTAGGCACATATAGTGCACCACACTTCAACAGTTTACTGACCCTGGTTGAAAATTAAATGAGCTCAATTTAGGAGACTAGATTGAGACCAAACATTTTGGCGCCGTTGCCGGGGAAGTGTAACTAGGTATCCTAATTTCCTACATCCACAAAAACAAAAACAAAAACTTCAATCACCTACCACACCCACTATATCATGTGGTGCAGTAAGAGCCACACATCCACATCATGAATTCATATTTTTGCAGGTAGAAGAAGAGGTGACAAAGCAAGTGGAAGAAATGGATGGAGATGATGACAATGAGGAAGATCCTTTTGGATTTCCTATTCAAGAAACTGATATCAACATTCAAATGAAGAACATCCATCCATCTGTACTTCCTAATTTCAAAGGTATGAGATCAGAAGACCTGGAAACTTTTCTTTTTGAATTTGAAATAATTTGTAGATCTTATGGCTACTCATTGCACATGCAAAAATTGAATTTGTTTCCGGCAACATTGAAGGATAGAGCTCTTAGATGGTTCATGACTTTAGGAACAAATTCTATAAGGACATGGGATGATATGAAAAGAGTATTTTGGAAAAATATAAAGGTTATTGCATGCACCATGACCTTAGAAATGAAGTCTTTAAGATGAACCAAAAAGAGGATGAAAGCCTAGAAGATTTAGTGGAGAGATTTACTTATAATATCAAAAGATCTAAATTGCATAATTTAGGATCAGAAGCATTAAAAACTCTCCTACTAAATGCTATAAAGGATGAATGGATTGATCTTCTTAATCTTGTGGGAAAAGGAGATGTTTATCGATTTTCATTTCAAGAAATTTGTGAACTATGCAAGAACATATCAAGAGGAAAAGCAAAGTGTGTAAGGTCCCCTCAAGATCCATTTGTGGCAAAAGTAAGTAAGTCAACATCAAGATTGGTAAGTCAAACTGAACCTAACAATTTGCTAAACATTCTTGGTAATTTAAATGAACAAACTGACATGCTAAGAATGCAAAACAAGCAAAAAGTTGCTTCATTTATATTTTGCCTTAAATGTAGAAAGAAACATACTTTGCATGAATGTCCACTTGATAACATTAAAATGTGTAAAATTTGTGCAGGATCACATACTACTGAAGATTTCCCATCATTACCAGGGTTGAAGGCAATTTACCAGAAGGATAATGGAGCAAATCAAGCACAAGAGAAACTTTGTCATGTAGCTCCAAGAGGACTATGGCAGCCTCATCAACCCAATATGATGCAATATCCTTATGCACAGTTTCAAGGTTATGCACAACAACCTCAAGGTAATTGGAAAACACCCTTGCCTTGGCAACCTTGGCCATCTCAATCCCAACCTCAAAACCAACCTTGGACACCTTGGCCATCTCAATCCCAACCTCAAAACCAATCTCGGCAACAAAGTTGGCAAAGGCCCTATAAAGGAAATCCACCATATCCTCAATCTTTCCCTCTCTATCCTCAATACCATCATCAATGTTATTCATACCATTTGCCTCCACTACAACATCAATATCACCCTCATTTTACCTCAATTCAACCTTTTCCATTACCATCCACACAAACACCCCAAAGATTCCCCACTCCACTACCTCCACAACCATTTCATATCCCCAACAATAAAACACCTCAATCAACTTACAATTCTGAGGTATTGCAAAATGATTCACCAACTGTCATTGAAGAACAACAAACAGAAGAAGAAGACTCAGATAAGGTCCAAGAATCATGGATGTCTATTGATAAAGAGGAGATATTGGAACCAGAGATTGAAAAGTCTCATGCATGCCTATCACTAGATTCTATGAATGAAGATCATATCTTTGAAGACTTGCATTTCATGATAGAGGAAAGACAAGGAAGACAAGATTACATTGAATCTTGGTTCAACTCAGTCATTGGATTCCAATGCTCAATTATTCAATATCTTTTGGCATCATCTAAATCAAGACAGTTGGCATCTCATATACTGGTACATATCAAAGAGTATCTTTCAAACCTGCATATGAGTTTATCTATCATCTTGTTACAGACATGGTTCCATTGGAAGTACTCATATACTTGAACAAGATTTTCTTTTTCAAGTAGAGTAGGACATAAAAAAAAAAAAAAAAAAAGGAAAAAAAGAAAAAAGAGTAAAGAGAAAAATAAGTCCTATTGTGAAAACCAGCTTGCTGGCGCAATTGGACATGAGCTTTGTTTGAAAACCAGGCAACTGGCGGGAAAAGTTCACAATAAGTTCTGCAATTTCATGATGGTTTCAATCTTTCATGGTTCTTCAAATCATTCTGGTTCTATGCTCGAGTTGGATGATGTGGAATTCCTTAAGGTCCACCTTCCAATAGATCTTGTCCCATCGACCTCAACACTTTATCTGGGATCAAGATTAGAGATTATTTGAAGTGCCTTGGAGCTTGCATTCATCAATGGCAAGCCTCCTCGTTGATAACAATGGGAATACAACAATGTCTCTTGATTGTCAAATCTTGCAGGCGACTCGACTTCGACACATTCATTCGTCCCTGTCAAGATGCACTGAGGTACCTTGACACTCATTTACATTATCGCTGAGTTGTCTCGCATTGGTTAACGATTTTCATTATTGATCGGTAATCCAATGATTTCTTCCCATGCTCGACTTCGACACATTTATTCGCATGGTAAGAATTGTATCATGAATGTTGGCTTTGATGAAGACTAATGGTTTTATGGAATCAACAACAACTTGCAGCAGTGAATTTTATTAGTTTCTTGTAGCAGCATGTTCATATTTTTGTCAATTCAATAACAGCTGCGGAAAGTGGCAGTTTCTGCAGCTATTGCTGTAGCAGCCTGTTCTTGTTTTTTTTGCAACTTTTTCCAGAAGGCAGTTTTGGCGCAACTTTTGCAAGAGACTGGAGCAGAAATAAAAAATTCTGAGCTTCTGGGTTTTCTCAGAATATGATAAATTGAGTAAAATGCGGACAAAATTTGAAAAAAAACAATTTTTAAGGGCATTTCAGAAGGGTTTTTCAGGCAGATTTTCAATTTTCAGCATTATGGACAGAATAGGACAGATTTGAGTGTTTTTGCACAGCAGCACCTTTTCTTCATCAAAATGAAATTCTGGAAGCATGTGGCAGTAGAGAAGGTAAAAATACACAGTTTCCCATTGGAATCACTCAATTTGGCCTTAAAATGAGTCCGTGGCGTACTTTTTTGTTGCAACATTGGGCAGAATGAAGGGTGAAACAGGGCAGAAATTGATTTTGTCATAACTTTCAAACCGTGCATCCGTTGGTCCTGAAATTTTTATGGTAGATGCACTGAGGAAGGGTGAATAAACACAGAAAATTTCAGAAAATTTCAGTGTGTATTTTTCAAGAAATTGGCCACTTTCACCTACAACCATTTCTCATTTTCCGGGAGATCCGTGTAACCAATGGCAGAGATTTTTCGTCGGAAGATGCATAATAATATTGGTAACAACCTCAGAAAATTTCAGGGAAGTCTGATGTACCATTTGAGAGAAATTGCAAAATTCATTTCATTCTACAAGTCCTATTCCACTTTCACTCCATCTCACGCCATTTTCATTCCATTTCACAAGTCATACTCCACTTTCACTCCATTACATTTCACATCCATATTCCATAGCCATACTTCATTTGTTTTTACAGATTGCATGTTGCAGCCACATCTTAATCAGCAGTTCTGACATGATTGTACAGCCTACAAAGAGATGATGATTACAGGAAATTGAAGGATTCTGTTTTGAAGACCAATATGCTCAAAGAGGACCAAAGGAACAACATCAAGCACAGCAATTAACAAGGTCAAAATTCTGAGGTAAATTGTGAAAATTATTTTAATAGCAAAAAGTTAAAACATGAAATAGATACAATGTGTATAATCATATGTTTCCTAAACAACCTATCATTCGAATTGATTAACATATCTTGGCCATATCCCTTATCCAACATTCCAACCTACTATTCCACATCTCCTTAAGATTGTATCATTCACTTATTTCACCACAAGTTCATCATAAATTCTCCATCAGATCCATAGCCACTTCATTTTCCCTTATAGCTTAATTACCTCCATCCATTCACCTCCATTACACTTTGCAGCCAATCCATCTCTAAGTGCATAAAGGTAATTCTGAGGGTGAAGCATCATTCTTCAACTAATCCATCTTCAGACACAGAGATACAGTTTCAAAATAAAGTATTAGACTCTGTAGTCAATCTAGCTTCAAGCATAGAAAAGTAATTATGAAAGGAAGATAATCTGCACAAAGGAGGAATGTGGCTAATTGTCAGGACACAATCAGTTGAAGTCAAGTATTTGGAAGGATATCCACAAGGCAAGGAGCTACTACAATAAGAAGGGAGGCTAAATTTTATAGAGAAATTTGATGGCTTCCATAAGGAGATTACAAAATATTTTTTCAAATCTTTTGATGGAGCAAAAGAAGAGAAAATGACATGGATATTGAAAATAAACTTGACACTCCACTACAAAAGGAAGATGAAGAACTAATCTCTGAAAAGTTAACAGAGATTAGAAAATAGATTAGGGCCAAAAGAAGCAGAAAGATAAAGTTGGATGTTTTAACAGAGGTTTCAGAGCACATGGAATAAGTTTTGATGAAATTGCATGAGGACATGCAATAGTCTTGCAGTGGGGGTATGTTGAGCCCTAGAATTGCCTTCTATTTTACAAACCTTCACTTCATTTCATCATCATTTTATCACTTCATAAGCCTAAAATCAATGAAGAATGATTAGGATTGCTTAAAGGTTACATGAAATCGATTAACATATTGTATTTTCATGATTTTTGCTATTTTAACAATTTTCTGCAAAATAGCTACAGAATACAGGCATTCCGTAGCTGACCGCGCATTCCGTAGCTGATCCCGAATTCCGCAGCTGTTTTACAGTTTGAGTGGGTTACAGGTGTCGTCTCAAGAAAAACCACATATGGGCATATTCCACGTCATGTCTAGATGGTTTGTTGCTCACCATGAAGGAAGAAACGAATTCTGTGTGTGGTTATGCACGTGGAAACCAAAATCAAGAGGTAGAGTTCTACCGGGACACAGACTCTACAGCTGTCTCCAGAAAAAGTACGCAGCCTTCAATAAGAGTTTTAATTCGAATAGGAATGGGAAAGAAAGTAATCCCTGCATTATCTCAAGTTTTGTTATGTAATTTAATTATAAATATGACTTGGGAGACCAAGCAACGCTAGTTAGTCTTTTGGTTTTTTTTCTGCTAGATTTCAGAACCGTGAATACTCTGTTTTCAGTCATTTTCTCCTTTAATGAAAGAAGCATCATTCTGCTGCATGAGCTGAGTCAATTTTGAGTTAGATTGCATGCTACCAGGTGGTGGAGGGCCCCTACCTCCTGTGCAGCTCTGTGTTTTTTTTAATTTAGATAAGTAAATCTCGTGTCATTCTTAGCTTAGTTAATTTTCTGAATTCTGCGTTTTTATGTTCATTTGTATTGAATTCTACAGTTTAGTCTCATTCTAATGAATTCTTCCAAAATATCTGTAATGATGAATGGGAATTAACTGTGGTATTTTAGGATTTTAATTGTGTTTTCATTTCAAACTGTGTAATTTCATAGATTAATGGCATGTCAATTTCAATAGAATACTCTGGAGGTAGAATGCATGTGGTTCAGCTTTGTCCTTTCTTTTCAAGTATGATAATGGCTCTTTAGTTTAATATTGTTCATTGTAGATTAATAGCATCTTAGTTTAGTTTTAACTCATTGCTTTAACACTTCAAGTTTAGTTGTTGTCCATTGTAGCTTACTTTGTCTTAGTTGATAAATTCAATCTCACAAGCTTAATTATTTACAAAACTTCTTTTGTTCAAAATTCATACTCATACACAATTATCTGGACAAAAGATAGTATTATTATAAGGTCTGGAGTATTTTGCAGCTTCTTTATCATTTCACAAACAAGCCTCTTTCTCAAAGACTATTTTTGAAAGGAAATCTATAACTTTTGAGAAAGGTTTAAAGGTGTTAAATTGAGTTGCAAAACAGAAGTAGAAACTAGTTTAGAGTGGAAACTTTACCTTGTTACAAATATTCTTTTCCACATATTTTCCAACAAATCTTTATTCATGGATGAGATGTTGTACATTGTAAGTTATCTGTTTGATTAGTGATTTAGGAGAAAACTTCATTTCCACTTAGCTTGTTCATTTTCTCAGGTCCATTTCAATTTCATATTGTGAGTATACAATAGAGTCATTATCAAGCTTTGTATTTGTTGGTTGCTAGTCATAGTTAGACTCTGTTTTGTTTCAGCATTTGCATTTATTTACCATCATAGTTTAGGCTTCACTCTGTTTTGACCAATAGTTTCCCTTCAGTTAGCACTTAGTTCTTTTCCTTTTCAAAATAAAACCATAAAACCAAAAACATCAGAAAACACTAAACACAACGAAGTAGGAAGAGGTTACTTAGGCACATATAGTGCACCACACTTCAACAGTTTACTGACCCTGGTTGACAATTAAATGAGCTCAATTTAGGAGACTAGATCGGTGACCCAACAACATGTATGAATAAAAAATAAATAAATGTATGAAGGTCCTCATTTTATCGAACAGACTAACTACCCATCCTTCCCCCATGATCACACACCATTCAACTACCTAACATTGCAACCCATGCTTGTCTTTAAATTTTGTCCTCTTCTTGCTTGTGGTTGTGGCTAAAGGACAGCTAAACATGTCCTGATTTATTCAGTTAAATTTAATGTACAATCAACTCATTTAACCTTCTCCTCCAACCATGGATGATATTTAAAAACACCCATTTCATCAAGCAACCTCCTACCTCAAGAAATGGAATTTGCATCCCTCTCTCAGCCAATTAACATAATTATGATTATTTAGATTGAGAGAAGTATTTACCGAGGGGATATCACAGATGTTATCACTTCAACTTGGATACTTACATGTCATTATAAAAGAAGACAAAGAAGGAGACGAGAAGATGCATATTAATATGGAATGAAAATTCTTTTGATGGGCCTCCAAATAAGACATAAATTAAGGCCCATCTGACCATCCTTCAACACATTAAACCTCTCTTTTTGCATTAGATGACATATTTTTAACTTTAATATGTTCATTAGGAATGTTTAGAGATAATTGCATATGTGTGCTTAATATTATTTATTTTTTAGAATATTGTTAAAATATTGAGCAGATTATGAAGATTTGGAGGAGGAGTTAATTTAGGGACTTGCCCTCTGCTATAGGAGGATCAAGAAGGGATGAAAATGAAGAAAATATCTTTAAATTATTGACAAATTTTGTAGCTCCACCTATTGATAAAATCTAGGAATGTGTTCCCTGTCATTTAATGCAAATTCCTACTGTTGGGAACTAGGTCCACTTTTTGATGGATTTTGGAGGGGAAAGTTGCCTCCTTTCAAGGATAATTATTCCTTGTCACTTTGTATAAGTTCCAATTTGAATTTTCCTCTAGAGGCAGGTATTTCTTAGTCTTATTGGGGAGAAAAATTGTTATTTATTAGCTCCACTTTCATTTCTAAAAGGGATGTACTTGGATTGATTCAAATAATGAAGTTTGGTGCCATTTTTAACTTCTAAGACTTGGTTTCCTTCATAGGAATCTGCTTATCCTTGGGCTTGGCCATCCCAGGAGCCTCAGATCCCTCTTGTATAGTTTCTTTATTTCTTTGAATGTCTTTTTCACTCGCATCTCTTATTTTTGCATTTAGTGTTCATGCCTCTTTTGTTGTAAGTTACATTAGTTAAATGATCGAAGTGGATTTTTTTGAAAGTTATTTATAGATTCACAAGCATGATGCATCCTTAGAACAACTTTGAAAAGTCACATTCATCATTGAGCTACTTGGATTGGTTTACTAGTTCACAAATCTAGAATTCCTGGAAGTCTCTTGTACCAAAATAGTAGTAAGTCTCTTCTATTTTTTTGAACGTGTTAATGAGCTTCATTTGAGTTGATTTCACTTGTGTTGAGTCATCAAATCATTCAAGTTAATTACAAAATTTACTCCATATAATTTTCACTTGATCAGGTTAGGCATTTGATAGGTTAACTAGCTCACTAGTTTTTGAATTTAGAGAAGTAATTTTCTGCTATTTTTTTAGCACATGTTAATAGGGGTATTTTTGAGTGATTCCACTTGGAATGAAGTCCTAGGACATCCTACTTCATATTTTTTTTTTCCCATCTCATTTGCATCTGATTTTCTTGGGAATTCAACAAGTTATCTCAATGAGTAACACTCCTGTAGAAATCTTGTCACTCCTGTAGCAATCCTCAAACCTATAGCAATTTTTTTCGAGATTTTCCTGCGACTAGATTCACTCCAAATTCATGGTAGAAGTAGATTTAATAGCAGATGAAGGCTTCGAGGCCAATTTGGTTGAGCCGAGGCTTGGTTAGACCAAAATTTAGCTCTTATATTTCTTGCTTCTTGAATGTTGATTTCTGCAATTAGTCTAGATTCCTTTTCCACAATTTACTTTACGAAAAGTGTGATTTCCTTTTGCAAGAGTACTCTAGCGATTTCCTTTCCTACAAAATAGAATCGATCTCCTTTAAATGTCATTTAATTTCCAGATAGATAGATTATATTTTCTTAGTTGTCATTATGCTTTACATTTTTTCAAATAGAATAGGTTTCCTTCCTTCCATTTACTTTCCAAGTAGAATATATTTGTTTATTGTTATTTACCTTTGTAACTTAGGATTGAAAACTTACCTAGATATTTTCTCATTTGAATTTTTTTAATTTCCTTCTTTCACTTGCATCAAAGGGAGTCAGAGTATGAAGAGGAAGGTGTCTGCTACAACCCCTCTTAAGTTTGTATGAACCTCGAGTTGATAATTTAAGTCGATAGCCCCAGGAGTTGCAACATTCTTGTTGCAATACTAGGGTTCATCACATTGAACATAAGAATTTAGCCAAAGATGACCCACAAGACATGAAATTTGAAAATATCAATGATATTGGTATGGGGATGCTCTTATTTCAACTTGTGGAGGAAATTTTCTGATGCAAAAAATCTCTTATAAATCAGCCCAAACTCATAATTACTATGCATGTGGAATTATTTACAACCCACAACCCATATCATGTAGCGAAAAACCACATGGAAATAACTAAAACCATTGAGAATAATCTTAGGGACTGAAAATCCAAATATAACTTCCAAATTGACACAATTTTTGGTGTAGGTGGTGCCCATATCATGTAGCGAAAAACCACATGGAAATAACTAAAACCATTGAGAATAATCTTAGGGACTGAAAATCCAAATATAACTTCCAAATTGACACAATTTTTGGTGTAGGTGGTGCCTTCTAAAAAATATTTTTCTTACAGTTGTTATGCATGTGGGATTGGGTGCAAAACTAGTTTTTGAATTGGTAAAGGTTTTGGTGTAATTAATGCCTTATAAACCATCACTATTTCATAATTGTATTGCATGCAAAGTTATTCATAACACACACTCACCCTATGCATGTTATATTATTCATAACATACATTTGCACGCACACACACGCACACGCACAAAACTAAGAAGAGGAGTATTATGTGAAACAATCCCAACATAAGGATATTTTTCTTTAGATATAGCTTGTAATATCACATAGTTAACAACCAAAAAATAGTAGATGCCCCCATGGGTGGGACAAACCTATAGGTGTGTCTCTATACATCTCAACCCTTGCTAGGTCATAAGTTATTGGTATATCTAGCTTGCAAGCTATTGGATTTACTTTTGGGTTATAGTAGCAACTAGTTGATTTGAACTTGGGCCTAGCCTAGATCACTCTAATGAGTTACCAATTTCCCATGGTTAAAAATAAAAGAAATCATAAATCCAAAGATGATTCACAAGGTATAGCACCAAAATTGTTGCCAATGTTAGAATCAAAGTGAAATATGATGTATCATGTTATCCTACGGACTTGCGCCCAAAACTCAGCGTGCATATAGAAAAATATAACAATCGCAAGCCAAAAATGATCCACAAGGCATGTTAATGATGTTAATACCAAAGTGAAAAAATATCATAATTGCAGCTTCAATGGAAATAATTGCAGGTAACAGGTTGCATGTATGATTTCTTAGTTGGTTTTGACATGCATGGTATATGCATGTTGGTATTTGGTTATTTTATTGTCATTGTCATGGGTTTTGTCGGGTTTCAACACTGGATTTTAGCATTGCCTTGCCATTTCCAAATAGCCATGGTGTGATGGTAGTGTTCTCATTTTGATCTTGGGATTTTCATAAAATTTTGGATCTGGTTGAGGTGGTCTCAAGAAAATTCCCAAAGGCCTAGGAATCCCTTGACTTGTAATGGCGGGATACACGGTAAAGCATGAGGGTGGAGACTAGAATTTCCTCAAGGTATTGGAGAAGAAATTATGAGGCATCCAAGCTTGGTTTGGTTTTGTGATATCAACACTGGTTTAGGTGAGATCATAGTTGAGGGTGGAGATGGTTTAACCTATGGATTCCCTTGGTTTTTTTTGGATTGGTTTACCCCATGATATCCCACATTTATGCTTGGAATATGGTAAGAGGGTGATTGGTTGGAAGAAAGATTTGTTTTAGCCAATATATGGTCATGTTGTACATGGAAGTCCCGAAACTGGTTGGATTTTGCCTATGCTAATATGAGCTAAGTTTTTCTTTCTTTGATGAGGAAATGTACTTGTTATTATGTGGCTTTAATGGTTGTTCTCTTATTGTTATGTATTTGATTATATACTGGTTATAAGCATGGTTTATGACAGACCTTGGTTACGGTTCTTATCATGTTTAGTTGATAAATGACTAGTTAATGAATGCATGAACTAATTGGTATTACGTAAGCTATTGTGAGAAGGAATTAGTCCTTCTTGGTAAACATCAGATAATTTTTAGATCTCTATGTTGAGATATGCATTCATGACCTATAGATTTCATGTTCTTCGTGTGTTTGATAGAATTTATATCATGGTTAGGATTGGTTAGGTCAAGCCCTTGAACAAGTTTTGTGTTAGAGGCCTTTTCTTGGTGTCATTTATTGTTTTTGAGGGTCTCATCAAGTTTTGAGCAGTGGTATGGATACTAGCCCTGAAAAAGTGACTTAAATCTCGCAGTCTCTGGCATAGAATTGGCTAAAAAAAACTGTAGTCTCTCCCTTGTAGGCATTATGGGAGAGATTGGAGGTATCCAGTCACACAAAGTCCTTGTCATGGGAGTGACTGGGGGTTTAATTCATTGAAAGAATAGGTTAACTTAGGGGTTGGGAACCTGGAGTGGTAGATTAGCTCTTGGGGGTCCTATAGCACCTGAGGAAGGTTTGTAAAGTGTTGGTTCATCTGTTGCACTTCAATAATTGAACTTAAGCAGTTGAATCATACCATAGTAGTCCTCCACTCAAGTTTACCCCAGGAAAGTAGGTGAAAGTGGGTATATATGAGAGGTGACGTTACACCTGTCTTGTGGGTCTGCCCTGTGCCAATAAAATGATGCCTCAGATCATGTTGAGGCCACTGTGTCCTGGTCTAATGACATCCCTTTCCTTTCGAAATGCTCTTTGCCTTTGAACTATTGGGAAGCAGCCTTTGGGCTTACATTTCCCCATGGACCAATCCTCTATGCAACTAACACTCATGATTGGTCCACGACTCTCATTCCTGCGTAATAGATCTGATTTCTTTGCTATGAATGCAATCTCGTGATAGGAAATGACAACGACACACCTGGGTGCATCCCTACCACGCGATTTTGACGTTGAGTCATCCCGACCCTTCATTAAGCACAATGTATGGCTACAATCTGAGGGACAAACTCCGGGATGGAAAATTTCTCGTCGTGTGATGCAACCAATTCTCGTTTATGTGAGCCCCAACGCAAGCCTTCTATCAACGTGATACTCCTTTGGCATCGGTATTTTCCCTCCCTTCAACTAATGTGAGGGATCCAACTCACCCCAGTTGCTTCCATGTATATGGATCCACTATTCATTCTGATCCTGTTCATCCTAAGCTTCCCTTTTTGCATTTTTTTATGAACTCCGAGGGTCGTGACCTCCGAGGCACGTCACCCTAGAATCTTAATTTCGAGTCATTGATATCTCCTGATCAATCTCAATCATTCGAGATGCTAGCATCACTCATGGTTATGTGTTATAGTTGTATTGTCTAATAACCTAGAGATCAACTAACTTGTAAGTGGTCCAGTAAATTTCGATGCAATCAAGAGATAAGGTTATGAGGGTAAGGTAAGAGGTAATATCTTTTTTCCCACTCTTCACTATGAGTCTTTTTTGTGAAGGGGCTCAACCATGGCTCAACAATAGTGTTTTTGCAAGAGGTTGGACTTGTGCCAAAACTTAGCCATGGCCATCAAAGTTTTATGAAGCACACGCTGGAGCTATCCCTCCTTAGATTACAACAAAATTATCCTTTATGGGATCTCGATGACTCAAATGCATAACGTAGTCCAGGGACTTAACCATTCATCCTCTCTAAGGTCTGTGGTTCCTTTGAATCTTAATGATTTGTGGGAAGTAGGTCTATACCATTCCAAATATCCGTGAGTCTCTTTTAAGGAATAAATACGCATAATAAAACGTATAAAGGTAACCAAAAATCATATAGTACCCAAAAAAGGTCATAGGGAAATGAACATTCCACAAACAAACATTCATTCCCCTTTTCAGTTTGATCACAGACACAAACCATACATTCAGGCACATAATTAGCATTATGATAGGGCTACAATCATCATATTCAAGCGGATTCAATTTTAAAACACAATACACACAAATGGTCATCAAATATTCATTGCTACATGCCTAAGCCACATAATGAACATCAAGTGCTCATCCCACATATAATGATGCTATTCAATGTATACACCACTCATATAGGTGGTTACACTTGTGTATTTCTTGCATAATGGCATTTGTGCAACAATATAACAACAAGGCGCACACTCATCAGAATTTCCATTCCAATCATAGTGAACCAATAATAATTCATACAGTGAATGCCACACCATTGTAACAATTTAACAGGAACTCAATAACCAAAAATACATTTACAGATAATTGTTTGAATTCAACACTGGAGTTGGCAACTGAGATATAGATTACAACTCTCCACCCAACCATAGATGAGATACAACCACTATTACTTGTAGCTTTCACCCTAATCCAAATTCCAAAGCTTGAGGTGGAGTGCCTTCAAAGGGAAATTCAAGCAAAGCAATAACTGAAACAAGATTGCTGAAGGCCACTACACCTTCATCCACTAGCTAGATAAAATTTTCGCTTAGTCCTCTCAGACTTTTCATACACTATGAACATCCATGCTAGGATATCACAATACAAAGATTTCAACTCACTTTGAGGAGAAGAGAGTCCACAATAAGGAAGTTTCATCAGTGGATAAACTACTAATAGGAGGAAGAAATCACCTCTCCAGGTGATTCATCACGAGGCAAACACCAGAGCTTCGACCCCAAGGCAACTCCAAGTGGTTCACCAACCTCACATGCACCTGAGTGATTCTTCCTAATACAACAGGCTCTTTAATCCCAAGCTTTCGATGGGTTCTTCAACATTTCATGCAAGCCTTTTCTCTCTATAATATTTTACCCAACAAGCCTCTCTTAGAGGATTCCTCAGTTGGTGCTCCTAGTCAGTCTACTGACAAAGATCATTTATCTCTTCTTTCAACTCTACACTCTTACACAACAACTCTAGATGCTTCCTTCGTTACATATGCCTTTTTGCATGCGTGAGAGTGTATGAGAGCACATGTATGAATAAAAAATAAATAAATGTATGAAGGTCCTCCTTTTATCGAATGGACTAACTACCCATCCTTCCCCCATGATCACACAACATTTAACTACCTAACATTGCAACCCATACTTGTCTTTAAATTTTTTCCTCTTCTTGCTTGTGGTTGTGGCTAAAGGACACCTATACCTATCTCATTTATTCGGTTAAATTTAATGTACAATCAAATCATTTAACCTTCGCGTCCAACCATGGATGATCTTTAAAAACATCCATTTCATCAAGCAACCTCCTACCTCAAGCAATGGAATTTGTGTCCCTCTCTCAGCCAATTAACATAATTATGATTATTTACATTGAGAGAAGTATTTACCGAGGGGATATCACAAATGTTATCACTTCAACTTGGATACTTACATGCCATTATAAAAGAAGACAAAGAAGGAGACGAGAAGATGCATATTAATATGGAATTAAAATCCTTTTGATGGGCCTCCAAATTAGACATAAATTAAGGCCCATCTGACCATCCTTCAACACATTAAACCTCTCTTTTTGCATTAGATGACATATTTTTAACTTTAATATGTTCATTAGGAATGTTTAGAGATAATTGCATATGTTTTCTTAATATTATTTATTTTTTTAGAGTATTGTGAAAATATTGAGCAAATTATGAAGATTTGGAGGAGGAGATAATCTAGGGACTTGCCCTCTGCTATAGGAGGATCAAGAAGGGATGAAAATTAAGAAAATATCATCAAATTCTTGACAAATTTTGGAGCTCCACCTATTGATAAAATCTAGGAATGTGTTCCCTATCATTTAATGCAAATTCCTACTGTTGGGAACTAGGTCCACTTTTTGATGGATTTTGGAGGGGAAAGTTGCCTCCTTTCAAGGATAATTCTTCCTCATCACTTTGTATAAGTTCCAATTCAAATTTTCCTTTGGAGGCAAGTATTTATTAGTCTTATTGGGGAGAAAACTTGTTATTTAGTAGCTCCACTTTCATTTCTAAAAGGGATGTACTTGGATTGATTCAAATAATGAAGTTTGGTGCCATTTTTAACTTCTAAGACTTGGTTCCTTCATAGGAATCTGAGTATCCTTGGGCTTGGCCATCCCAGGAGCATGAGATCCCTCTTGTATAGTTTCTTTATTTTCTTTGAATGTCTTTTTCACTCACATCTCTTATTTATGCATTTAGTGTTCATGCCTCTTTTGTTGTAAGTTACATTAGTTAAATGATCGAAGTGAATTGTTTTGAAATTTATTTATAGATTCACAAGCATGATGCATCCTTAGAAAAACTTTGAAAAGCCACATTCATCATTGAGCTACTTGGACTGGTTTACTAGTTCAAAAATCTAGAATTCCTGGAAGTCTCTTGTAGCAAAATAGTAGCAATTTTCTTCTATTTTTTTGAACATGTTAATGAGCTTCATTTGAGTTGATTCCACTTGTGTTGAGTCATAAAAGAATTCAAGTTAATTACGAAATTTACTACATATCATTTTCACTTGATCAAGTTAGGCATTTCATAGGTGATCTAGCTCACTAATTTTCGAATTTAGAGAAGTAATTTTCTGCTATTTTTGAGTGATTCCACTTGGAATGAAGTCCTAGGACATCCTAATTCATAATTTTTTTGTCCCTTCTCATTTTCATCTGATTTTCTTGGGAATTAGACAAGTTATCTCAAGGAGTAACACTCCTATAGAAATCTTATCACTCTTGTAGCAATCCTCAAACCTGTAGCAATTTTTTTTTGAGATTTTCCTGGGCCTAGATTCCCTCCAAATTCATGGTAGAAGTATATTTATAGCATATGAAGGCTCTAAGGCCAATTTTGTTGAGCCGGGGCTTGGTTAGACCAACATTTACCTCTTATATTGCTTTCTTCTTGAATGTTGTTTTCTGCAATTAGTCTAGATTCCTTTTCCACATTTTACTTTATGCAAAGTGTGATTTCCTTTTTGTAAGAGTACTCTAGGGATTTCCTTTCCTGCAAAATAGAATCAATTTCCTTTAAATGTCATTTCATTTCCAGCAAGATAGATTACATTTTCTTCGTTGTCATTATGCTTTACATTTTTTCAAATAGAATAGATTTCCTTCCTTCCATTTACTTTCCAAGTAGATTGTATTTGCTTATTGTTATTTACTTTTGTAACTTAGGATTGAAAACTTACCTAGATCTTTGCTCATTTGAAGTTGTTTAATTGCCTTCTTTCACTTGCTCGATGAAATTAATTCACTTTACGCTCGCGGATGAGTCAAATCACAAAGATCTTTGGCTCCATATTATATCATGTGTTTTAATTAAGCTATTATTTATGATTTTTTAATAAAAGTATTTTATTATATTTTATTCTAGATTTTGTGAAATGTATATGTTTTAAGTCTCACACGGTTTTACTTTTTACAATTATATTTAGGCTTTAGATTTAAATATTAGAAATTTGGCTTCTATGATCCATAAAATGTGTATAAAAAATTTCAGTGAAAATCACATGTAAGAAAATTTTGTCGACTCCTTTTGGACTATAATGTTGGGTTTATATTTTGTTTTAGATTTTTAAAGTTTAGATTCTGCATTTAATATTAGGATTTTCATTTCACTTTTAGCTTTAATATTAGATTTTAGGTTTAAAGTTTTAGAATATGTTTAATATTATATTTTAGGTTTTATATTTTAAGTTTAGATTTTATGTTTTAGGTTTTTAAGTTTAAAATTTAGGTTTTAATATTAGATTTTAGGTTTAAGTTTTGGATTTACTTTTTGGTTTTAGATTTTCTTTTAGATTTTTTAAGTTTATAAAGTTTAATATTAGGATTTTATGTTTAGGTTTTAGATTTAATATTGGGTTTTAGATTTTAAGTTTTGAAATAATGTTTAATAATAATATGATTTTTAATCTTTACATGATTGTAATGATTAGTAACAATTATTATTATTATATATTATTTACAATATTTTAAGTTTAAATATTGATAAAATTAATATTAATTATTATATAATATTAATATTTTATAAATGACAAGAAATTTATTATTATTGATGAATTCGAACTCAAAATAGAAAAAATCAAGATAGAAACACATGCAATGACATGCAACCATCAAAACACAAGGAAAAACTAAAGTCTATTTCTATAGTTTCCAAGGGAAAAATTGTCGCTTTAGTGGGGTCCAAGTGGCCAGCATCGAATGGAGGCAGTTTCTTAGGTGGCAGCATGAGAGAGGATCGAAAGAGGCAGCGTTGGGAATGAAATGTGTGTGTATGCTTGTGTCCCAGTCTAATTACATCCCTCTCCTTTCAAAATGCTCTTTGCCTTTGAACTATCGGGAAGCAGCCTTTAGGCTTACGTGTCCCCATGGGTCAGTCCTCTACGCAACTAACACTCATGATTGCTCCACGACTCTCATTCCTGCATAATAGATCTGATGTCTTTGCTGCCAAAGCATTAGTAAGGTAACCATGCAGTGCCGTTCTGTCCCTACCTGAGTACAGCGTTGAGTCAGCGTAAACCTTCATTAAGCATAGTAGCAAACTGCCATCAGGAGACAAACTCTGGGATGGAAAATTTCTCATCGTCTGATGCAACCAATTCTCGTTTATGTGAGCCCCAACGCAAGCCTTCTGTAAACGTGATACTCCTTTGGCATGGTTATTTTCCCTCCCTTCTACTAATTTAAGGGATCCAACTCACCCAAGTTGCTTCCATGTAAATGGATCAATTAAAATTCATTACGGTCACAGATAATAAACTCCCCTTCTTGCGTTTTATGAACTCGAGGGTCAAGCCTGAGACCGTCACCCTGGGTCACCAATTTCGAGTCGTTCGATCTCTCACAATCCGTCTGGGTCGTTAAGGGATATTGGCGACGGCTCGTAGTTTATGTGTTACCACCGATTTGCCGCATTTTTAACCTAGTCAGCCCCAACACAAAGGTAATTAAGTGGTGCCATTCAATAAAGATAGGGACCACAATAGGTAAGGTAAGAGACAGATCTTTCGCCCTTTCATTCGCAAACCTTGCACACAACAAAGAAGCTTTGAGCCATGACTTGAGGGTGGTGTTTTTACAAGAGGTTGGTTCGTGAGAACTTTGGCCATGGTAGCTGAGGTTTGTAGGCTTTGCGCTGGGCTTATCTCTCCTTATCTTACAAAAAAATTACCCTTTCTGGGTTCTTGATGACTCAAATGCATAAGGTAGTCCAGGGACTTAACCATTCATCCTCTCTGACGTCTATGGTCCCTTTGAATCTTAATGATTTGTGGGAAGTAGGTTTATATCATTCCAAATATCCGCAAGTCTCTTTTAAGGAACAAATACGCAAAATAAAACTTATAAAGGTAACCCAAAAGCATATAGTACCCAAAAAAGGTCATATGGAAATGAACATTCCACAAACAAACATGCATTCCCCCTTTTCAGTTCGATCACAGACACAAACCATACATTCAGACACATAATTAGCATTATGATAGGCCTACAATCATCATATTCAAGCGGATTCAATTTTCAAACACAATACACACAAATGGTCATCAAATATTCATTGTTACATACCTGAGCCACATAATGAACATCAAGTGCTCATCCCACATATAATGATGCTATTCAATGCATACACCACTCATAGAGGTGGTTACACTTGTGTATTTCCTGCCTAAATGGCATTAGTGCAACAATATAACAACAAGGCACACATTCATTAGAATTTCCGTTCCAATCACAGTGAACCAAGAATAATTCATATGGTGAATGCCACACCATTGTAACAATTTAAAATGAACTCAGTAAACAAAAATGCATTTACAGATAATTATTTGAATTCAACATTGGAGTTGGCAATTGAGATCGAGACTACAACTCTCCACCCAACCAAAGATGAGATACAACCACTATTATTTGTAGCTTTCACCCTAAGCCAAATTCCAAAGCTTGAGGTGGAGTGCTTTCAAAGGGAACTTCAAGCAAAGAAATAACTGAAACAAGATTTCTCAAGGCTACTGCGCTTTCATCCACTAGCTACATAAAATTCTCACTTAGTCCCCTCAGAATTTTCATACACTATGAACATCCATGCTAGGATATCACAATACAGAGATTTCAACTCACTTTGAGGAGAAGAGAGTCCACAATAAGGAAGTTTCATCAATAGATAAAATACTAATAGGAGGAAAAAATCACCTCTCCATGTGATTCATCATGAGACAAACACCAGAGCTTCATCCCCAAGGCAACTCCTGGTGGTTCACCAACCTCACATGCACCTAAGTGATTCTTCCTAATAAAACAGGTTCTTTAATCCCAAGCTTTTGGTGGGTTCTTCAACCTTTCATGCAAGCCTTTTCTCTCTATAATATTTTACCCAACAAGCCTCTCTTAGAGGATTCCTCAATTGGTGCTCCTAGTCAATCTAATGACAAAGATCACTTATCTCTTCTTTCAACTCTACACTCTTACACAACAACTATGGATGTTTCCTTCATTACATATGCATTTTTTCATGTGTGAGAGTGTATGAGAGCACATGTATGAATAAAAAATAAATAAATGTATGAAGGTCCTCCTTTTATCGAATGGACTAACTACCCATCCTTCCCCCATGATCACACAACATTTAACTACCTAACATTGCAACCCATGCTTGTCTTTAAATTTTGTCCTCTTCTTGCTTGTGGTTGTGGCTAAAGGACACTTATACCTATCTCATTTATTCGGTTAAATTTAATGTACAATCAACTCATTTAACCTTCGCGTCCAACCATGGATGATCTTTAAAAACATCCATTTCATCAAGCAACCTCCTTCCTCAAGCAATGGAATTTGTGTCCCTCTCTCAGCCAATTAACATAATTATGATTATTTACATTGAGAGAAGTATTTACCTAGGGGATATCATAGATGTTATCACTTCAACTTGGATACTTACATGCCATTATAAAAGAAGGCAAAGAAGGAGATGAGAAGATGCATATTAATATGGAATGAAAATCCTTTTGATGGGCCTCCGAATTAGACATAAATTAAGGCCCATATGACCATACTTTAACACATTAAACCTCTATTTTTGCATTATATGACATATTTTTAACTTTAATATGTTCATTAAGAATTTTTAGAGATAATTTCATATGTGTGCTTAATATTATTTATTTTTTTAGAATATTGTGAAAATATTGAGAAAATTATGAAGATTTGGAGGAGGAGATAATTTAGGGACTTTCCCTACGCTATAGGAGGATCAAGAAGGGATGAAAATGAACAAAATATCATGAAATTATTGACAAATTATGGAGCTCCACTTATTGATAAAATCTAGGAATATGTTCCCTGTCATTTAATGCAAATTCCTACTGTTGGGAACTAGGTCCACTTTTTAATGAATTTTGGAGGGGAAAGTTGCCACCTTTCAAGGAAAATTCTTCCTCGTCACTTTGTATAAGTTCCAATTCGAATTTTCCTCTAGAGGCAGGTATTTCTTAGTCTTATTGAGGAGAAATTTTTTTATTTAGTAGCTCCACTTTCATTTCTAAAAGGGATGTACTTGGATTGATTCAAATAATGAATTTTGGTGCCATTTTTAACTTCTAATACTTGGTTTCCTTCATAGGAATATTATTATCCTTGGGCTTGGCCATCCCCCGAAGCTCATATCCCTCTTGTATAGTTTCTTTATTTTCTTTGAATGTCTTTTTCACTCGCATCTCTTATTTCTGCATTTAGTGTTCATGCCTCTTTTGTTGTAATTTACATTAGTTAAATGATCAAAGTGAATTTTTTTGAGAGTTATTTATAGATTCACAAGCAATATGCATCCTTAGAACAACTTTGAAAAGTCACATTCATCATTTAGCTACTTGGATTGGTTTACTAGTTCACAAATCTAGAATTCCTAGAAGTCTCTTGTAGCAAAATAGTAGTAATTTTCTTCTATTTTTTTGAGCGTGTTAATGAGAATAGTTTGAGTTGATTCCACTTGTGTTGAGTCATAAAAGCATTCAAGTTAATTACAAAATTTACTCCATAGAAGTTTCACTTGATCAGGTTAGGAATTTGATAGTTTAACTAGCTCACCAATTTTTGAATTTAGAGAAGTAATTTTCTGCTATTTTTTAGCACATGTTAATAGGGGTATTTTTGAGTGATTCCACTTGGAATGAAGTCCTAGGACATCCTACTTCATAATTATTTTGTCCCATCTCATTTTTATCTGATGTTCTTGGGAATTCGACAAGTTCTCTAAAGGAGTAACACTCCTGTAGCAATCCTGTCAATCCTGTAGCAATCCTCAAACATGTAGCAATTTTTTTTCGAGATTTTCCTGGGCCTAGATTCACTCCAAATTCATGGTAGAAGTATATTTATAGCATATGAAGGCTCTGAGGCCAATTTGGTTGAGCCGAGGCTTGGTTAGACCAACATTTAGCTCTTATATTGCTTGCTTCTTGAATGTTGATTTCTGCAATTAGTCTATATTCCTTTTCCATAATTTACTTTATGAAAAGTGTGATTTCATTTTTGTAAGAATACTCTAGGGATTTCGTTTCCTGCAAAATAGAATCGACCTCCTTTAAATTTCATTTCATTTCCAGTAAGATAGATTAGATTTTCTTAGTTGTCATTATGCTTTACATTTTTTCAAATAGAATAGATTTCCTTCCTTCCATTTACTTTCCAAGTAGAATATATTTGCTTATTGTTATTTACCTTTGTAACTTAGGATTGAAAACTTACCTAGATCTTTGCTCATTTGAAGTTTTTTAATTTCCTTCTTTCACTTGCATCAAAAGGAGTCCGAGTATGAAGAGGAAGGTGTCTGCTACACATACAATGTCGACCCCTCTTAAGTTTGTATGAACCTCAAGTTGATAATTTAAGTTGATAGCCCCAGGAGTTGCAACATTCTTGTTGCAATACTAGGGCTCATCACATTGAACATAAGAATTTAGCCAAAGATGACCCACAAGACATGAAATTTTAAAATATAAATGATATTGGTATGGGGATGCTCATTTAACCGAATATGACCCACAAGACATGACATTTGAAAATATCAATGATATTGGTATGGGGATGCTCATTTATCCAAATATGACCCAAGAGACATGAAATTTGAAAATATCAATGATATTGGTATGGGGATGCTCTTATTTCAACTTGTGGAGGGAAAGTTTCTAATGCAACAAATTTCTTATAAACCATACCAAACTCATAATTACTATGCATGTGGAATTATTTACAACCCACAACCCATATCATGTAGCGAAAAACCACATGGAAATAACTAAAACCATTGAGAATGATCTTAGCGACTAACAATCCAAATCTAACTTCCAAATTGACACAATTTTTGGTGTAGGTGGTGCCTTATAAAAAAAAATTTCTCAGTTTTTATGCATGTGGGATTGGTCGCAAAAATAGCTTTTGAATTGGTAAAGGTTTTGGTGTAAGTAATGCCTTATAAACGACCACTATTTCACAATTGTATTGCATGCAAAGTTATTCATAACACACACTCACCCTATGCATGTTAGATTATTCATAACATACATTTGCACGCACGTGCACGCACACACACAAAACTGAGAAGAGGAGTATTATGTGAAACAATCCCAACATAAGGATATGTGTCTTTAGATATAGCTTGTAATATCACATAGTTAACAACCAAAAACTAGTAGATGCCCCCATGGGTGGGATGAACCTATAGGTGTGTCTCTAGACATCTCAACCCTTGCTAGGTCATAAGTTATTGGTATATCTAGCTTGCAAGCTATTGGATTTACTTTTGGGTTATAGTAGAAACTAGTTGATTTGAACTTGGGCCTCACCTAGATCACTCTAATGAGTTACCAATTTCCCATGGTTAAAAATAAAAGCAATCATAAAGCCAAAGATGATTCACAAGGTATAGCACCAAAATTGTTGCCAATGTTAGAATCAAAGTGAAATATGATGTATCATGTTATCCTTCATACTTGAGCCCAAAACTTAGTGTCCATATAGACAAAGATAACAATCGCAAGCCAAAAATGATCCACAAGGCATGTTAATGATGTTAATACCAATGTGAAAAAAGGAAAACTATCATATCAACTTGGGAAAATCCACTATCTTATCAACTTGGGAACTTCCACTGCAAAAAAAACTTCCAAATGAACAAAACTTTTGACAAAAAAATAAAAATAAGCTATTATAAATATGGAATGAAAATTCCCATGTAAAAATATACAATTATAAAAAAAACATATAATATCATGTAAATACTTAGCATAAACCAAAAAAACCAAAAAATAACATAATAACACAATTAATAATATTAATATTAAAATAAAAATTACAACAACAATTCCCTTCCAACAAAAATTAATCCTTTCACAACCACCCAAACTAAATCCAATTCACCCTTTAAAAAAATCATAACAATTCATATTTAAATTATTCGCATAATAATACCCCATCCAAATACTTCAACACATAAAAACCACTTCAACATGATTAAGGAAATCTTGATATAAATTTATATTAAGAATTCAACGTAAATATGTGTTTACCATAGTTAAGGAAGTCCTTTGATCTTAATTTAGAGTTTAACACTCACGTGATTCTTTATGTTTCTAGAACCACCCATATATTTATTGGGGTCAAACTTCGTAATTAATTTTTGTAGAAATTATAAGCACTAAGCATGCATATGTCCTAGATCCACCTAATCTCACACTATTTAACTTTATGCAAGATACTGAATCTATTCCACTTGTTAATCTTTTGCGAAAAAATTAATTGCACACACATGTGAAGCATAAACAAAAATAATCAATCGCACATAACACAGTTTTTTAACCAGGAAAGCCTGAAGCTAAAAACCACAACTATATATTATGTAACATGGAGATCATATGACAATCTCATACAAAGCATACAAAGCTTATCACAAGCTCTCAGTACAGTACAATCGTCATACACTAACCAGGACCAATCTTGCAAATCCATGCACCGATCTTTGCCTGCTGCTAGCCTGCCTCCACTGCGCAATCCCTGCTAAAGAATAGCTCTGAATGAATTCGAATTACCCTTTCCTTGACTGCACAATCCTCATTGGCAACTCCAATGTGTGTGTGATGCAATCAATGCATCACTATAGCCACAACAGATAGTCTATCTTGCCCTTTCACCTATCTCTCCACTGAGTCTCCACTGAAACTGCCATGCACTGTAGTTAAATGTTGTCTTGTTCAGTTGATTAATGAGTTACTATTTCTAAATTAATTCACTCCACTCTCACTAGTGTATCAATCAGTTAGACTAGATACAACTAGCTCAACTGAGTCTAACTAAGTTAAACTGAATACAACTCCATAACTACTTCTTCCAACTATGTCATAACTCTGCCACTTGAGTTTTAACAGTTTTAATCGAGTCCTCCATGCATTAGCTCTAGTAAATCCCTGAATTTCATAATTCCCGCTCACTGATGTGCTACATCTGTGCACTGAAACAAAGTTCTCCAAGAGAATAAGTTGTTGTTTATTGTCTGATTATTATTAAGAGCTAATAATAATCGACATGCATCTATTTTTAGATCGACGATCTATAAATAGACTTCGCCCAATATTCTAAAAATAGAATTTCATCTATTTTCCAACTTGATCAACCATCCACAAGCATCCTGCAACTTCTGAAATATGATCACCATGTCTAAAAATAGACATAGTCTAAAAATAGACTTGCGCCAAAAATAGCCTGCAGGCCCACTTAGTGAAGGCGACTCTTTTCACTAAGCTCATCAACTTGTTGAATCTCAACACTCCCTCTCAACAAGAGAGATTATCCTTTCACTCCCGATCCTACCTCTATGGTATTCGAATTTGGTCCGGGTAGCACTCTTTCAAGCGAATATCCGCATCCCGATTCTCCGTAGGAATGTACTTCAAAGCAACATGATCTTCCGCTGCACACAATCTCTGATATGATGATACCGGATATCAATATGTTTAGATCTATCATGAAACATAGGATTAACCGAGACTTTAATGGAAATCTGATTATCACAATGTATCACCGTGGGATCTAAATGTGAACCGAACAAACCAACCAGAATCTTCCTCATCCAGATAGCCTCACATGCAACTTGACTTGCTACCATGTATTCTGCTTCTGCTGAACTGAGTGCCACAGATCTTTGTTTCCTATTGTACCAAGAACTGCCGTAGATCCGATAGTGAAAATCCCTCCTAATGTGCTCTTTCTGTATGTTGGGCTTCCTGCCCAATCTGCATCCGTGAAGCCATGCAACTTCACCTCATTCGTTTGTCTGTACCATAAACCATACTCAGATGTGCCCCTGAGATATCTCAAAACATGTTTTCCTGCCTTCCAAAAGAGCTTGGTAGGCTTAACCATCGCTTGTGAAAGCTGGTTCACCGCATAGCATATGTCCGGTCTTGTATTGACTAAATACATGAGCGAACCCACCAACTGTCGATAAACAGTGGCATCCACTACCTCTGTCGATGTAGCATCCTCTTTCTTCCAATTTCCTAGAAGAGGAGTGTCGATAGCCTTGCAGCCTTGCATGTGAAAATTATCTAGTATCTCCCAGGCATACTTGCCATGAGACACAAACAGTTCACCTTCCTGCTGCCATATTTCCAATCTAAGGAAATAATGAAGGAGGCCCAAATCCTCCATCTCAAACTCCTTTGCAAGATCTACCCTACATGAGTGTATCATCAAGCCATCACCCCGTTAGTATTAAATCACAAACATAAAGTACAATGATTAAAAGCTTACCTCCACCACAATCTCGGCACAGTTTGCATCCGCCACTTCGTGAAGCCAAGTCCAAAGGAAATAGCCGGTCGATCCGAAACAAGCATGGGGTGCCGAGTGAAATCCCATACAACGCTCTTTTGACGCACACATGCGACTCGCGTCTGAAGATCTCTCAAATCCTTCAGGCTGCTCAATGTACACCTCTTTCTCAATGATCCCATTAAGGAACGCAGTCTTCACATCCATCTGATGAATGTGCCAACCCATCTGCGCTGAGAGAGAAAGGATGGTCCGTATGGAAGAATACCATGCGACAGGTGCAAAGGTTTCTTCATAGTCAATCCTCTCAATCTGTGAGAAGCCCCAAGAAACAAATATTTTCTTATACTTCTCGACACTCCCATCAGCAGCTTGCTTTACCTTGTAGATCCATCTTGATCCTACAACTGATTTTCCCACTGGCCTTGGAACAATATCCCAAGAACTATTTCTAACAATGGAGTCATACTCCTCCACCATGGCATCTACCCATGTGGGCTCCTGCACTGCTTCTTCGAAAGAAGATGGCTCTGTCACGATACACTTGCTCATAAGAGCCATGTATCTAGTAAATCGGTCAGGTGACTATCTCTGTCTGCACTGTGATGTAGGAAATCCTACATTCTGTTCCGCATCAAGCTTCAGTCTCTCAGCTTCTATGGTACGCTTTCTGCCTCGTCTGATGTTTGGTTCTGCATGAGTGGACTCCTCCACTCCATGAATCTCCTCCTGTGGCTGATCCATATCCAGATGCTCATCTTTGGGAACAAGAAGTTCCTCCTCCACGTGCAAGTGTAGCTCCCTCTCAAGCGACAAATTCATGGCCTTCACCTCATTGAATTTTATATCCCATCGCGCAACAGTCATCCGACTGTCTGGAAAATGCACACGATAGTTATGGGGTGTTTCTGTGTACCCCACAAATATCCCAACTTCTGCAGTCAGCTCCAACTTCTTCCAGGCATCCTTTGTCACATGAATGTAAACAGGTGAGCCAAAAATCTTCAAATGAGAAATATCAGGCTTCTTACCAGTAACATATTTTTTGGGTGTACTCATGCCAAGTACTCTATGAGGATAACGGTTTTGCACATAAACCGCAGTGTTGCATGCTTCCGCCCACAAGTGCATCGGTAGGCCCTGGTCATGCAACATCGCTCATGCAGCACCCACGATCATTCTGTTCTTTCTCTCTGCGACCCCATTCTGCTGTGGGTTATGAGGCGCTATGAGTTCTCTTCAAATTCCTTCTTTCCTACAGAAGTCTTTGAATTCGCCCGAGATGTATTCACCACCATTATCGCTGCGTAGAGATTTCACTTACTTCCCCGACTCCTTCTCCACCAATGCCTTGAACTCACAGAACTTTGAGAATGTTTCACTCTTCTTCTGCATGAAGAAGATCCAACATCTACAAGAATAGTCATCAACAAATATCACATAATACCTATGTTTTTTTGTTGAAGCAACTGATAATGGTCCACACACATCTGTGTGAATTCTCTCCAGGATCATCGAAGCACGGTTCTCCTTCTCATGAAAGGTGGTCTTCACAAACTTACCCATAGTACATCCCTTGCACTGATATGATTGCGCAAGAGTACCCTTGTGAAGTCCAGTAGAAATTTTCTACAAATTCTTCAAAGTTCCATGGTGAAGATGGCCCAATCTCCTGTGCCATAATTCGCCCTCATCCCGGCTCACCACTTTTTCTGCTTTTCCCACCATTGCAGCACAGCCATCTACCTCCAGCTTGTAGATATTCTTAACTTGAACCCCTCCCCTATCTTCTTGGTTTGACCCGTTGTTTTATGTCGAAGGAAGGATTTTCCCTCACTGAAAACAACATCATAACCCTTGTCTTCCAGCATCGCGACTGAGACCAAGTTCTTCTTTAGACCTGGAACATGCATAACATTCTTCAACAAGAATGGATTGCCAGACTGCCTCTCAAAGGTAATGGTCCCAATGCCAGTCGCACTGTGCCAACCATCATCGCCCATCTCTATATGCATCTGGAGGTCCTTCTCCTCCAAGTAACTAAACAACTATTTGTCTCCCATCATATGGAAAGATGCACCACTGTCAAGATACCACAGCGATCCCATGCAACTTGAAACCAAGCAAGAGATCAAGGAGAAATCAAGCTCAAATTGTGATGCTAAGGCCTCTCCAGCTGCATATCCAACATCCTTCTTGTTCTTCTTCTTTCGTGGACAGTTAGTGGCGAAATTTCCATGTTCGTGACAGTGAAAACACTTCACTTTGGACAAATCCTGCTTCTTGCCTTTAGCACCGTATTTTGAAGAAGATTTCTTCCCCTTCCCTTTCCTTTCTTTGGCAGCCAAAGCGCAATTCTCTTCATCTTCATTCTTAGATGAAGATCCATCCCTGGTACCCCGCCTTATCTCCTCCTGCACAAGATCCGGCCAAAGTCGCTCCCATCCAGGCAGTTTCTCCCATCCATTGATAGAGTCTTCGTAGCTATGCCAACTCTTCAGAAGCCCAAGGAGAGCCAAGCTCACCAATTCTTCTTCATCAACAGTAACCCCCACACTTCCCAGTTCATCCCTGAAGTGGACAAACTTCGTGAGGTATTTTGGAATACTGTCGCCTTTCTCCATTTTTATTTTTCTGAGCTTGTCTTTAAGCGCCAACTTCCTCTGGTCACTTATGCTTTGGAGCAAGTCTGTCAAAGCCTTCCACATTAAGAATGGAGTGGCTTTCCCATTAATGCTAGACATAATATGGTCCTTCACACCTTCCAACAGAATCCTTCTCATCTTCGCTGTCTTCTTTTGCCATGCATCAAGTAATGTTGCATCGCTAGATCCCAGCTTAGGAACATCGCTATCGATGAACTCCTTCAGCCCATTATCCTCCAGCACCACCTCCATCCTTTCCTTCCAGGATATTTAATTCGAGCTCCCATCAAGGGCATACTCCAATCTCAACCCGTTGAAAGACATTTCATTGTATACTCGATTTATGCACCAAGAATCTTCAGTAGCAAATTTGAATTGTCCACCAGCACAAACTCACTTCCCAATTTCAATCTTCAATAAAAAATGCTTTGATACCATGTAGAAATTATATGCACTAAGCATTCATATGTCCTAGATCCACCTGATCTCACACTATTTAACTTTATGCAAGATACTGAATCTATTCCACTTGTTAATCTTTTGCGGAAAAATTAATTGCACACACATGTGAAGCATAAACAAAAATAATCAATAGCACATAACACAGTTTTTAACCGGGAAAGCCTGAAGCTGAAAACCCCAACTATATATTATGTAAAATGGAGATCATGTGAAAATATCATACAAAGCATACAAAGCTTATCACAAGCTCTCAGTACAGTACAATCGTCATACACTAATCAGGACCAATTGTGCAAATCCATGCACCGATCTTTGCCTCCTGCTAGCCTGCCTCCACTGCGCAATCCCTGCTGAAGAATAACTCTAAATGAATTTGAATTACCCTTTCCTTGACTGCACAATCCTCATTGGCAACTCTAATGTGTGTGTGATGGAATTAGTGCATCACTGTAGTCACAACAGATAGTCTATCTTGCCCTTTCACCTATCTCTCCACTGAGTCTCCACTGAAACTGCCATGAACTGTAGTTAACTGATGTATTGTTAATTTGATTAATGAGTTATTATTTATGAATTAATTAACTAATTAATTCACTCCACTCTCACTAGTGTATCAATCGGTTAGACTAGATACAACTAGCTCAACTGAGTCTAACTAAGTTAAACTGAATACAACTCCATAACTACTTCTTCCAACTGTGTCTTAACTCTGCCACTTGAGTTCTAATTGAGTCCTCCATGCATTAGTTCTAGTAAACCCTTGGGAATTGCGTAATTCTCTCAGTCAGCTGATGTGCCACATCTGTGCACTCAACTGAAGTGCTCCAAGAGAATAAGTTGCCGTTTAGAGTTTGATTATTATTAAAAGCTAATAATAATTGATATGCATCTATTTTTAGATTAGAGATCTGTAAATAGACTTCGTCTAATACTCTAAAAATAGAATTTCATCTATTTTTCCAACTCTATCAACCATCCAGAAATAACATCCCGCAACTTCTAAAATATGACCATCATTTCTAAAAATAGACATAGTCTAAAAATAGACTTGCGCCAAAAATAGCATGCAGGCCCACTTAGTGAAGGCGACTCTTTTCACTAAGCTCATCATCTTGTTGAATCTCAACACTTTCTATTACAGGAGCCTACCTTTTGGGTCCATATAGCATAAAAATTCACGACGCAATCTCATCGAAAGCCTTATTTTCTGGGCTATAGGCTCATTAATACTCTAAAAATACTAATGGCCATGCCATGGTCATGCTAGCTATAACCATGCAGACCCAGAAACATAGTAGTAAATGATATGCCTGGAATGATATGCGCGTATGTAGTAGTAAATGATATGCCTGAAATGATATGCGTGAGAGTAGAATTGACCCTACACTTAGGTGTGATAGAAATGATATACCTGGAATGATATTCCCGGAAGTAGAATTGACCTGACACTTAGTGTGATGGATTTTGGCACGATTGAGGGCCCAATGAAACGTATATGTTTTAAGTCTCATTCAGTTTTACTTTTTACAATTATATTTAGGTTTTAGATTTAAGTATTAGGAATTTGGCTTCTATGATCCATAAAACGTGTATAAATTTTTTTCGTGAAAATCACATGTAAGAAAATTTTGTCGACTCCTTTTGCACTATAATGTTGGGTTTATATTTTGTTTTAGATTTTTTAAGTTTAGATTGTGCTTTTAATATTAGGATTTTCATTTAACTTTTAGCTTTAATATTATATTTTAGGTTTAAAGTTTTATAATATGTTTAATATTATATTTTAGGTTTTATATTTTAAGTTAGATTTTATGTTTTAGGTTTTTAAGTTTAAAATTTAGGTTTTAATATTAGATTTTAGGTTTAAGTTTTAGATTTTCTTTTAGAGTTTCTAAGTTTATAAAGTTTAATATTAGGATTTTATGTTTAGGTTTTAGATTTAATATTGGGTTTTAGATTTTAAATTTTGAAATACTGTTTAATAATAATATTATTTTCAATCTTTACATGATTGTAATGATTAGTAACAATATTATTATTATTATATTTTATTTACAATATTTTAAGTTTAAATATTGATAAAATTAATATTAATTATTATATAATATTAATATTTTATAAATGACAAGAAATTTATTATTATTGATGAATTCGAACTCAAAACAAGAGATATAAATTTCTTCTACAATCCACAGAATAGAAAATCACAAGATAGAAACACATGCAATGACATGCAACCATCCAAACACAAGGAAAAACTAAAGTCTATTTCTATAGTTCCCAACGGAAAAAATTTCGCTTTAGTGGGGTCCGAGTGGCGAGCATCGAATGGGGGCGGTTTCTTAGGTGGCAGCGTGAGAGAGGCTCGAAAGAGGCAGCGTTGGGAATGGAATGTGTGTTTATGCTTGTGAGGGAAATTAGGCAATTGAATCTTTGACTACAGGGATTTAATCGTAACGCTAAAACCTGTGGTGGGTTTTAAACGTTTAGTTCGCTGAACTATTCTGATCAAAATATTTTTACTTGGAAAATGAAGAATTACACTAAATATTTTGCTGACAAATGTAATGCTAGAGGCACAATTAGGTAGTGACTAAAATGACCATTATGTACTCTCGAGATTCATAACAAATGTTGTCTTAAATAATGTAGAATATTGAACACTCACCTTGAAAGCTATTAGTAACAACACTCTAAAGATGGTTGGTCTCAAAATTAAGCGTAGAGATGCACTCATCAGCCTTGACAAGAAGATGAAATGCATTAAAAATTTTCTATGATTTGAGAACACCTCCATTTCTTCAATGGAGAGCCCACAACTGAATAGAGTAACAATGTCAGGGTTCTATCTTCCTCAATTGCGTTCAAATTCATTTCATTGGATAAGCTGAAAATTATTTCATAGAAATGTTATTGATAATGGAAACTCAATGTTTAATACATATAATTTTTGGTTAACCAAACTTATGAACGGTGAAAAGATGATTGTACATGTGTTTTTGAAATTGGTGAGTTGAAATATTATACAAGGGATTGCTATAGGAAATCAAAATGAAAGTTAGTATTGAGTTTAAAGGGTGATTTCGAATGTTGGTGCTACATATTCTTCAGTGATGTGAAATCTTCATTTTTTTGGTTTTTTATGGTTAATTTAAAGGATGAGTTTTATGTTTTATAAACATTAGTTGTTTAAAAGCTCAATGTGGTTATATGTTTTATAAACATAAGTTGCTTAAAATCTCAATGTGGTTATAAGCGTAGTTGATTTGTTTGGATTTGCTTTGCTTGTACTAAAATTTTATTAATTAAAAACAAAAATAAAAACATGTTATTTTAAAATTTATTAAAATTTATAAATAGTTTTTTATTTTTTTTATTTAGTAAAAAATATTCAAATTACTATATTATTAAAGAAATGTTTACTTTTTTTTCCACTAGAAACTAAAAAAATCAAGTTAATTAATATAATGAAAAAGTGTTTAGATTATCTCTTTCAAAATTCCATTAATTACGTCATCTAGTTTTGTAATGTTTGATGCAACTAGCATTTTGCATGCAAATGTTTGTCATTACACTATAATTCAATACAATTTACACTATAAAGTAATACCATGACTTTAATTCGATGTTTGAAGTTCCATTCTCATTACTACTCGACATTTGGAATTATTCTTGGATTTAATATTTATAGGTAGATTTACATGAGAAGAATATGTTAATGTGTGTATGAATGGAAGACAAGTTTTCAATATAAAAGGATTGAAATTTTTATTTTTGAGATGTACAGGTGTGTGAATCTAAAGTAATAAAATAATTCAATTTTACTACTTTTAAATTAAATAGCTTTAATCATAGTTTGAGGCACAATTAATGTAATAAGGGGCAATGGTGATGGAAAATAGGGCATTAAAATAATATTCTATCGTAAATTTAACCTCGTTATGACAATTGCATTCAAAGAATCCATAGTTCTCTCTAATAATAATATCTTGAATTATTGTAGGTATGATTTTTATAATAAAAGAGATTAAAAATGATTTTTGGCATGCCTTATTGTAAGTATAATGTTTATAAGCGAAGAAGTACACACAATAGGAATGATGGAGGATTAGAGTTTCGCAAAATAATAGTTTAAAAAATAGTGTAGGTTAACTATGTACATCAACAAAGGATTTTTCATCTCTATAATGGGAGGGAAATGGTCTTAACTCTTAGTGTGAAATCCAAGAGTTATCCTCATTTGAAGGTTGAGAGATAAATAGGTCAACCTAGGTATGCATCCCTAGTTCTAAGTATAAGGTATGCCTCTATAGAGAAGTAATAATTCTTAACCTCTCCATTTGGCATAGTAGGTGAAAAAACATTTAAACATAATTTAAAAGCAAAATAAAAAATTAATATTTTGTATGAAATATATATGATAGAAATATCAATTTGGTAATATTTTTAGGACGATATATACATATTATTAAAAAACATGCTTAGCATCCATACTTTCTAAATGATTCTCTCTCGTTATTATACAAAAATGTAAGTTTCATATGCCTCAATTATTGCAACAAAAACACTTATCTAATTTAAGCATACTATGATTTTTGGATTCAATGGATTTCTATATTATAATTGAAAATAATGTATATATGTTATTTCCACTATATATGTTGTTTCCACTATATCCCATGTAGTTACATGCTTTTGTTAACTTTCAACATAATTCCAAATGAACTAAGGACCAATTGATTATTATTTAATTCCATCACAACTTTTCTATTCTTAGGTGAACTTTTTGTTTCTTCATTCTAAATACCTACACAACTTTCAACATTTGTAAAATAGAATGTTTGAAACATGTAGCTACTATTATTATTAACAAATACATTATTAGTAAAAATTCAAAAAATATATTATTATGCTTGTCATATATTAATTTTTTTTTAATAATTAATAATGATAATAATAACTTTTTTAAGTTATAATTTAGTTAAATTTTAGAGTAGATGGTGATAGGGTGTTATGTTAAGGCACTTCATGGTGTAAAAGTCACATGTTCAAAACTATGTGGAAAAAGGCCATCCACACTAAGGTGAACCCACATCTCAAAAAAGTCTTACACACTTCTTTGTATTCTTACCATAAATATGTTTTGTGCCCTATTTAAAGATAAATAAAGGAATTGTTAATATATATATATACAACCCAAAAAAAAAACTTAAATAATACTACACCACTTATCAATAATGTTTTCATCTTTAAATATTAGTATTAAAGTGGTAAAGGCTAAAAAATTTATCTATTTTTGCAGATTTTATTATAAGGCATGTATACTGTACTTTAAAACTTTAGTTTTCCTTTTCATAAATTCAAAATTAAAATAAATCTGAATCTATATATATATGCTCTCTTCATGTACATGATACATCTATTATTATAACTAACGAGAGTTCCATGGTAATGATATGGTTGTCCATGCATGCAACATTGAGTAATATATAAATTTAAAAGTAACTTAACTTGAAAACTTGATAATTTGTAAATGAAACAAATAAATCCATTCTCACTACATTCATCAAAAGTAATGTAACATTGATAGAAGATAACATTAAATCCACAGCATGAATTTAAAAGCCAATGAAGACATAGTCATATACACAAGTTCAAATTATTGTACTTGTAATTCCTTATTTACCAAAATAAATTAGCATCTTACATAATAGGTTCACTTAGCATCTTACATAATAGGTTCACTTAGCATCTTACATAACAAGTTCACTCATAGAAGATCATTATATTGTTTATTATTTTTCACAACAATGTCAATTCCTCATAAAGCTCATTTTTCTAGGCCAATAATTCGTGTCACTCTACTTTGTGGGAGGCATTCAATTTGAGGTGCATTATTTTAGTTCCTTTTGTCATAAAGTCTAATTAGTTTCTAATAGAATTTCTACGCCAATAATTCGTGTCACTCTACTTTGTGGGAGGCATTCAATCTGAGGTGCATTATTTTAGTTCCTTTTGTCATAAAGTCTAATTGGTTTCTAATAGAATAATTGAGGCTTAATTGAGAAAGATTACTTTTTTGTTATTCAAATGAAAAAAAGAGAGTACAATTTACAGATGTTTCTTCTCTGGGCTTTGAGCATCTGAATGATCTGTAATAATTTTTGCAAGATCGGCTCTTGTCAGAGAGATACATTAAATTCTGTTAGCATAGAGACCCGCAACAAATTTGTTTTTGTGACCTACATCAAATCTGTTTTTGTCCTGTCCTGAATATTTTCAGAGACTAACCAAAATTACATTTCAAAAAGGAATTGAAATATGGGATTTTGATAAAACAAATTGTTCTTGACCGGTAGCATGCATTCTGTAAATTCAGAATGTTGTTTTGTACTCTCGTTTTCAATAGCTGTGAGATTGCACTGTCCATTTTTCTACGGAGTGGAGGGGATTAAAATTTAATTTAAATGTTCCAGCTGAATTGAAGAGTTTGATTGGACCCAGCAACCCTGAATTTTCTCTAAGAATGTATGCAGGATCCATCAAAAGATCTATTTTAGATAACATTTGATTGGACCTAGCAACCCTGAAGTTTCTCTAAGAATGTATGCAGGATCTAGTCACACTCTACTATATATATTCTCTGAAAATATGTTGAAAACTTCTAAATGACAAATTCTCTAGTCTAGTTTTCTCGTGTGTGTATTAAAAAGTCTAATTGGTTTCTAATAGAAGAATGAGCCTTAATTCATAAAGATTTCTGTCACACTCTACTATATATATTCTCTGAAAATATGTTGAAAACTTCTAAATGACAAATTCTCTGGTCTAGTTTTCTCGTGTGTGTATTAAAAAGTCTAATTGGTTTCTAATAGAAGAATGAGCCTTAATTGAGAAAGATTTTTGTCACACTCTATTATATATATTCTATGAAAATATGTTGAAAACTTCTAAATGACAAATTATCTGGTCTAGTTTTCCCGTGTGTGTATTAAAAAGTCTAATTTGTTTCTAATAGAAGAACTACAACTAGAACTACCAACAAAATATTACTCACTAGAGACAAAATCCTCTAACTAATGGCATCTTCATCAAACCCTGACATTAATATCCCTGAACTGAGCTATGGTACAAATACCTTTGTCTCGACTTCATTGGTTTTGATATGAGCCAATGGGTGAAGTTACTGTGGGTGGTTTTTTAGGACTATTGTTATTAGGTTCAACCGATGTGGTCTAAAGGTCGAGTGTTATATATTATCCATTACTAGTTTCATTCCCAAACCTTCCCTTGGTCCCCACGTTATGTTACTATGTGAAATTGTTGTTTGCTCACTACACTCGTTACTTGCTCGTCTACACTTTGTATTTACATCATTCAGTGTATTTTATTCAGGGATCCATTTCAAGTTATAGGATCTGGATACTGTCATTTAGGTTTTTTGAATCCTAGGTTAGAAACGTAGAAACATGTTCAAATGTTCAAACATTGATTGAATCAACCTCTCATTGGGATGAATCTGTTTTCAATTATAAAACTCTGGTAGAAAAATAGAAAAAAATATACAATTTTGTGAAAATTAAACTGTGAGAAAACTGAAATAAACACTTGTAAGACAACTAAAATAAAGGCTCAGAAATGAAAATAAAAGTGTAAGAATCAGAAATAAATACTTAGAAATTAAAATAAATTTGTGTTGTAATTGAGAAAACTAACTTGATTATACTGTGAAATGTTTTGGGGTGTGTTCTGTGCTGGTTTGTCTCCATGACTGGTGAATAGTTTGAATGTTCAGCAGAGGTTGAACTTCTTTTATAGTTTTTTGCAGTTGAATTTAATTGGTGACAATGATGGACATGGATTGCAATGGCTTCATTTTGCATGTGTGATCAGGGTTGAATTTGATGTGATCCAATGGATGGGAATTTGTTTTTGTTGATCCATGTGCTTTGATCTGTTTTGATATGTTTTAATGTGAAATCATTTATTGAATTTATTGGGTGGGTGTCGTTTATTGTACACAGTGGGTTTAAATGTTGTTATTGGGTGGGTGCCCTTTATTGAACACAATGTGTTTAAATGTTGAATAACACATCAGTTATGGCTGACAAACATTTCTTTTTATTATGTGCAGGTATTGATATTTACTTCTCTAACACATCATCAGGGCTGATCAGATGGGCTGAAGTGACTGGCTTTTTGTACTTATTGACTTGACTCTTTTGGAAGGAAAAATGATTTTATGAGTTTTTTAGTTGATATGATAGGATTTGTAATCTTGATACTTATTAAACTATTTATGGACAATTCTTGGCTATTTATGGACAGTTGTGGGCCCAGTCAATGACTTGGGAAATTTTGGACTTAATTTAATATATATTTGCACTTGAAGTTATTTCTTTATGTTTAATTATTGGATGCATATATATCTATTTTTGGTGGGTTGATGGGACCAGTACTATAACAATTACTGGTCCCTGCACAACATTAGACATCTCTCCCCTACCATTTATAATTTTTTTAATAATTTTTTTTTATTATATTTTATTCTAGAATTTGTGAAATGTATATGTTTTCACGTTGTTTTACTTTTTACAACTATATTTAGGTTTTAGATTTAAGTATTAGGAATTTGGCTTCTATGATCCATAAAATGTGTATAAAAATTTTCGGATGTAAGAAAATTTTGTCGACTCCTTTTGGACTATAATGTGGGGTTTATATTTTTTTTTAGGTTTTTAAAGTTTATATTCTGCTTTTAATATTAGGATTTTCATTTAACTTTTAGCTTTAATATTAGATTTTAGGTTTAAAGTTTTAGAATATGTTTAATATTATATTTTAGGTTTTATATTTTAAGTTTAGATTTTATGTTTTAGGTTTTTAAGTTAAAAATTTAGGTTTTAATATTAGATTTTAGGTTTAAGTTTTAGATTTACTTTTTGGTTTTAGATTTTTTTTTTTTTAGAGTTTTTAAGTTTATAAAGTTTAATATTAGAATTTTATGTTTAGGTTTTAGATTTAATATTGGGTTTTAGATTTTAAGTTTTGAAATAATGTTTAATAATAATATGATTTTTAATCTTTACATGACTCTAATGATTAGTAACAATATTATTATTATATATTATTTACAATGTTTTAAGTTTAAATATTGATAAAATTAATATTAATATTTTATAAATGACAAAAAAATTATTATTATTGATGAATTCGAACTCAAAACGAGAGATATAAATTTATTCTACAATCTGCGGAATAGAAAATCACAAGATAGAAACACATGCAATGACATGCAACCATCAAAACACAAGGAAAAACTAAATTCTATTTCTATAGTTCCCAAGGGAAAAATTGCCACTTTAGTGGGGTCTGAGTGGCGAGCATCGAATGGAGGCAGTTTCTTAGGTGGCAATGTGACAGAGGCTCGAAAGAGGCAGCACTGGGAATGGAATGTGTGCGTATGCTTGTGAGGGAAATTAGGCAATTGAATCTTCGACTACAGGGATTGAATTGTAACATTATATGCTTGTGAGGGAAATTAGGCAATTGAATCTTCGACTACAGGGATTGAATCGTAACGCTAAAACCTATGGTGGGTTTTAAACGTTTAGTTCGCTGAACTCTTCTGATCAAAATATTTTTACTTGGAAAATGAAGAATTACGCTAAATATTTTGTTGAAAAATGCAACGCTAGAGGCACAATTAGGTAGTGACTCAAATGACCATTATGTACTCTCAAGATTCATAACAAATGCTATCTTAAATAATGTAGAATACTGAACACTCACCTTTAAATCTATTAGTAAAAATACTCTAAAGATGGTTGGTGTCAAAATTAATGGTACAAATGCACTCATCATCCTTGACAAGAAGATGAAATGCATTAAAATTTTTCTATGATTTGAGAACACCTCCATTTCTTCAATGGAGAGCCCAGAGCTGAATACAGTAACAATGTCAGGGTTCTATCTTCCTCAATCGCGTTCAAATTCATTTCATTGGATAAGTTGAAAATTATTTCATAGAAAGGTTATTGATAATGGAAACTAAATGTTTAATACATATAATTTTTCATTAACCAAACTTATAAACGGTGAAAAGATGATTGTACATGTGTTTTTGAAATTGGTGAGTTGAAATTTTATACAAGGGATTGCTATAGGAAATCAAAATGAAATTTAGTATTGAGCTTAAATGGTGATTTTGAATGTTTGTGCTACATATTCTTCATTGATGTGAAATCTTCATTTTTTGGTTTTTTTATGGTTAATTTAAAGAATGAGTTTTATGTTTTATAAACATTAGTTGTTTAAAAGCTCAATGTGGTTATATGTTTTATAAACATTAGTTGTTTAAAATCTCAATGTGGTTATAAGCGTAGTTGATTTGCTTTGATTTGTTTTGCTTGTACTAAATTTTTATTAATTAAAAATAAAAATAAAAACATGTTATTTTAAAAAAAATTAAAATTTAAAATTATTTTTTTATTTAGCAAAAGAAAATCAAATTACGATATTATTAAAGAAATGTTTACTTATTTTTTTCCAATAGAAACTAAAAAAATCAAGTTAATTAATATATTGAAAAAGTTTTTAGATTATCTCTTTCAAAATTCCATTAATTATGTCATCTAGCTTTGCAATGTTTGATGCAACTAGCATTTTGCATGCAAATGTTTGTCATTACACTATAATTCAATACAATTTACACTATAAACTAATACCATGACTTTAATTCGATGTTTGAAGTTCCATTCTCATTACTACTTGACATATGGAATGATTCTTGGATTTAATATTTATAGGTAGATTTACATGAGAAGAATATGTTAATGTGTGTATGAATGGAAGACAAGTTTTCAATATAAAAGGATTGAAATTTTTATTTTTGAGATGTACACGTGTGTGAATCTAAAGTAATAAAATAATTTTATTTTATTACTTTTAAATTAAATAGGTTTAATCATAGTTTGAGGCACAATTAATGTAATAAGGGGCAATGGTGACGGAAAATACGGTATTAAAATAATATTCTATCGTAATTTAACCTCGTTATGACAATTGCATTCAAACAATCCATAGTTCTCTCTAATAATAATATCTTGAAATATTTTAGGTATGATGTTTATAATAAAAGAGATTAAAAATGATTTGTGGCATGCCTTATTGTAAGAATAATGTTTATAAGTGAAGAATTACACACAATAGGAATGAAGGAGCATTAGAGTTTCGCAAAATAATAGCTTAAAAAATAGTGTAGGTTAACTATGTACATCAACAAAGGATTTTTCATCTCTAGAATGGGAGGGAAATGGTCTTAAATCTTAGTTTGAAATCCAAGAATTATCCTCATTTGAAGGTTGAGAGATAAATAGGTCATCCTAGGTATGCATCCCTAGTTCTAAGTATAAGGTAGGCCTCTATAGAGAAGTAATAATTCTTAACCTCTCCATTTGGCATAGTAGGTGAAAAAACATTTAAACATAATTTAAAAGCAAAATAAAAATTAATATTTTGTATGAAATATATATGATAGAAATAGAAATTTAGTAATTTTTTTACGACGATATATACATATTATTAAAAAAAATTCTTAGCATCCATACTTTCTAAATTATTCTCTCTCGTTATTATACAATAATGTAAGTTTCATATGTGTCCTTAATTATTGCAACAAAAACACTTGATCTAATTTAAGCATACTATGATTTTCGGATTCATTAGATTTCTATATTATAAGTGAAAATAATGTATATATGTTGTTTCCACTATATCCCATGTAGTCACATCCTTTTGTTAACTTTCAACATAATTCCAAATGAACTAAGGACCAATTGATTATCATTTAATTCCATCACAACTTTTCTATTCTTAGGTGAACTTTTTGTTTCTTCACTCTCAATACCTACACAACTTTCAACATTTGTAAAATAAAATGTTTGAAACGTGTAGCTACTATTATTATTAACAACTACATTATTAGTAAAAATTCAAAAAATATATTATTATGCTTGTCATATATTAATTTTTTTTTATAATTAATAATGATAATAATATTTTTTTTTAATTATAATTTAGTTAACTTTTAGAGTAGATGGTGATAGGGTGTTATGTTAAGGCACTTCATGGTGTAAAAGTCACATGTTCGAAACTATGTGGAAAAAGGCCATCCACACTAAGGTGAACCCACATCTCAAGAAAATCTTACACACTTCTTTGTATTCTTACCATAAATATGTTTTGTGCCCTATTTAAAGATAAATAAAGGAATTGTTAAAATATATATAAAACCCAAAAAAAAAAACTTAAATAATACTACACCACTTATCAATAATGTTTTCATCTTTAAATGTTAGTATTAAAGTGGTAAAGGCTCAAAACTTTATCTATTTTTGCAGATTTTATTACAAGGCATGTATATTGTACTTTAAAACTTTAGTTTTCCTTTTCATAAATTCAAAATTAAAATAAATCTCAATCCATATATATGCTCTCTTCATGTACATGATGCATCTATTATTATAACTAACGAGAGTTCCATGGTAATGATATGGTTGTCCATGCATGCAACATTGAGTAATATATAAATTTAAAAGTAACTTAACTTGCAAACTTGATAATTTGTAAATGAAACAAATAAATCCATTCTCACTACATTCATCAAAAGTAATGTAACATTGATAGAATATAACATTAAATCCACATCATGAATTTAAAAGCCAATGAAGACATAGTCATATACACAAGTTCAAATTATTGTACTTGTATTCCAAATTGGTCTAGTTATACATTTTTCTCTTTTAAAAAATGGAACTTCATTCCCAACATAGATAATGGAAGGTCATGCCCATAAATGACATAATCGAAAAATGACATCATTACTAATCTATCAATTGGGTCTATACGTCACCCTCAGCCACGCTTAGCACTCCCAAGTGCATTTCAAAATTGATATTGCTGCAAAAATTCAATAACCAATTAGTTGTAAAATACAAAATGCATAGAATCAATTTTGTTAATTCATGATAATATTTTGACCAACTACTCATTCTCACCATGAAGATCTAAGGCAATGGATAAGATTGTCCTTCCTCAACATATGGTGGAGCACTTGGTGATGGATATAGGCATGGTTCATGGGTGATGGATAAAGGCATTGTGGAAGTGGAATAGGAAAACGGTAGTGGGTGTGGGGGGTGATACACCCCCTCCAGTTGTACGATAGTGGGAATCACCCTAGGGCGAGGGATCACCCTGGGGGGGAAATTGGAATGTCAAGGGTGGATGATTGAAACAATGAGAAGGGTGGATGAATAAATGGTAGGGGTGGGAATTCGGATGGGTTTGGGGAGGTGGTTATAGGCATGGGAGAATTTATGAAGGAGAAAGGTGGTCGGTGTGGGCGACAATACATCCCCATTGGTTGTACAATAGGAGGAAGCACCCTTGGGGAGGAAATTGGATGCTAATGATTAGAGCAGTGTTCCTAGTGCTATAGTTTTTTTCACCAACATGCTCATCAAATAATTGAAGTCGAAAAGCTGGAACGTTGTGAGATGTGGGTCCCTCGACTATAACAATAAAAAAAATTCATATAGTTATGCAAATGCATCGAAAATGATAATATATTGTATTTCACATAAAACAATGCATGCCATGAAATTTCCATACCATTTTTTTGTATAATATAATGTTTCACTAACTCAGGCATGTGGCCCACATTTCTTTGGTGTTGAGAATAACTCCAGTTGCTCATCCATGTTTCTTTTTTTTGCATGAACTTGTCCAACCTTTTCAAAATGTGGTTTATCTTTCCCTGATTTTGACTTGTGCCCACATTGCCTTTTCTTATTGACTGGGCTGAAGAAACTATGTTTTCTTTTAGTAGTGATCTTAGATGGAGTTATAGTATTGAAAAACATTCTGTTGTATTCTTGACATGCTTTGTCTACCAAATTGTTCAATGCATTTTCTTGCTCCAAATCTGTAGGTATTATGGATCTCAATTTCTCATGAGTTGATGAGTTAACACGTTTCATCTCATCATCTTCAAATAATGCACTATCTGGTCGTACATTGGTTGATTCAACATTATCAATGCTTGTTTCATTATAATAATTTATATTGGGAGGAGAATCAAAGCATGGCAAAAGCTCCGTTTGGAATTATAGGCCCAATATAGGTGTTTCATTCAAATACAAATAAAATTATAGGCCTTTCTGTAGTAGGATTAGTGAAATTAGGTAGTACATTTTCACCCAAACTAATGTTACTCACCAACATCTCAACTTTCAGTACATGTTTACAAAAATTTCTATTCAAGGCCCAATTGCAATTACAGAATTGTAGATTGGAACCTTTATATATGACATTGTACCAAATATCACATGTGTCCTTATTTTGGCTATGAACCCAATAACCATTGTTACTCTTTTCATCAAGCACACAATCTTCATTTGGGATATGGATAGCTCTACAGTTGGATGAATTCAATTGTTCCTTGATTTTTCTAGGTTGTACAAAATCAGCTTCTTTTAAACATTGCATATGATTGAAATATAATACAACCTTTGTCAACAACACATTTTTTAACCAATAAAAACGTCTATGACATGCATTATTATTTTCACTTAGGTACATTTCCTTGATATGTCAATGATAAGATTCAATGGCATTATTTGTATCCTGATTAGAATGTGGAAAATTTATGTATGCTTTTGCCCACATATCTGTAGAAAGAAATTAATTATCTATGAATTAATAATACATATGATATGAAAAATAGAGCCATTAGATCCACTTACAAGAAACTTACATATTTTTTTGTTGGCTAACCAATTTGTTTTAAATATTCCAAAAACCTTGGATTGTCACTAAATCTTTCAAAGAACCTTTCAACTGTCATTTTTACAGATTCGTCATCTTCACATGTGTGCATGATTTCTCCTAAAGAACGAAAAATGTGGATTTGGTTTTCCCTTCCTTGGACTTTATTTCCAACATTCTTCAACCATGCACGACGAAAATGCCACACACATAATAATATTTTACACTTGATTGAAGACTTGGAACAACACAATTTATTAGAGGGAATATACATTAACAATTTTTTTATGTCTCTTATAAAAGAATAAACACATCACCTTAATGCTTCAATTTTAGCAGTAGCATCATCTGTGATGAAGGCTTGAACATGCCAATATGGTCGCTCTTTCTTCCCAATGTGAAAGAGAGTTGACATCCATTTAGAAATATCATCTATAGTATTGCATGATGATATCACCCAAGCTACTGGAACCCCATTGCAATGTTCGTCGAAAACCATTAAGGTGTACAGTTGATACTACATTACAAAAAATGTACATAATTATATTTATATAAGTTACATGCATTAAAATGAGGTTGACTAAATGAATCAAATTTAGGAAAAATTTGTACTCACCCCTACTTATTTGTACTAAATGTTGAATCCATTGAGATTATATTATTGTGAGAATATTTTAGCATCATTGAGTGCATCCACTTTGTTTGTATGCCTATAATAAAAGGTATGTTTTCAACAAGATCTTGTTTCTGGTAGAAGAAAAAGCTCTTAGGGTGTTCCTTATACCAACATTCTACAATGTTTGGATCACTTCGATCTTTAACATACTCTAGCCTTGTGGTATCATTGTAAATGTTTAACATATCTTGTCTTGTCATATATGTATCTCGAGATGTCCTTGTGTATAACTCACCAAATCCATCCTTCACATTAGAGATGAACTTGTCCCATATCATTGTAACATTAAAACCTCTTTGGATTAAATTTTGGACAATATATCGCATATCCCTTGTTAAATGTGGTGCATAACTGAATCTTATAGGCTTGTCGATTGCATCTTTTCCATGACAAACAACATTGGATTTATCAATATGCCTACATGCAGTATATATTATTACAACATTGTCTGGTCTAAGAGAAGTCGTCGCACAATGAAGTGACATTGGCAACCAACTTTAATACTTTCCTGTCGATTGCATTTTTTATTTATTTATTTTATTTTTTTAATTTAATTTAATTTAATTAATTAATTTATTTATTATTATTATTATTTTATATATATATATATATATATATATATATATATATATATATATATATATCTAAGGATGCACTCATAATTTGGTTTTTGCACGATATAACATATATGCATACTATAAAAAATTATACGTATATTAAACAATATGTTTTTTTGATATCCTCTACTTTTTTACTTCGATGAGAATAAATTTGAAATTGAGTGGGTGCAGATTCACTCGATTCCTCTCCTCTTATAAAATAATCAAGTCGACAATATGGAATAACTGCAACTTGGTCCCCATCAATATTTTTCCATGTTAAGTCTTCTGTTGAAAATTCAGTCATATCCTCTGGGTCTTCAACTTCTAACCCATTAATCCGCTCACACTTACACATTCTTCAAATATTTGTACACATTCCATTGAAAACGATTTGATTTGAGCAAATATTATGGTCTTGATTCATGCATATCACTAAGCATGGAAATCACATTTTTAGGTAAATATTTTATATTTTTAGATAAACCACTTTGGAAAAAGTAATATTTGGGTCATTAATCAACTTAGATATTTCTCACAAATTTAGACTAACCATGTATGACATATGATGTCTTTGTGGAGGTGGTGTCACCAACTTAGTGTCATGGGGTGACTTGTGATGAGTGGTTGAGGGAAAAGGTGATTTTGATGCCTCCCTTCAGATAACCTACATGGAAACCTAACTTTACCCTTTCCCCCAAGAAATTTAGAATCACTAATTAATGGATCAACCATAATTTGATGAGAATATTTAGACCACACTTCTAAGACTCTAGGTATACTAGAACAATCCTTAAGAAGGTGAGCACCCTTACAAAGATTGAAAAGGTATTTGGGGTTGTGTTGCATGTTGGAGGGTTCCTCAACATTACTAACACTCACGACCGTGGTTGGTTTGTTAGGCCCTTTCTTATCTTGCTTCTTCTTCTTCTTCTTTTTCTTCTTCTTCTTAACCTCCTAGTTACTTGCATCGAGACTTTCAACAAGATAAAAATAAGAAAGGGTAGAATACATGATGGGTGAAGAACTGATTTAATCATGATAAAAGATTGGATGCTATATGTCTAGAAGTCCAATGGTTACTAAACTAGACTAAAAAATTATCTATATATGTATGTATGGATTTCTTTACAATGGACATGAAATTATTTTTATTTATACAATAAGCTGCATTTATCATGAGATGATATTGATCACGAGATGATATAGTGTGCCTTGTTTACCATATACCAATGTTTTATGTTTTTTTCTTAAAGAAAGTTTCTAGTATTTTTTGTTTAAAAAAGATGATTCTCTATGTATGGCACTCCCAAGTGCATTTCCAAATTGATATTTCTATAAAATTACATTAATCAATTGATTGTAAAAAACAAAATGCATAGAATCAATTTCATTAATTCATATGATATTTTGATCAATTTCTCATTCTCACCGTGAAGATCTAAGGAAATGGAGAAGACTACACTTCCTGGGTAGATGGTGGAGCATTTGGTGTTGGATATAGGCATGGTTTAGGGGTGATAGATAAAGGCACGGTGTAAGTGAAATAGGAAAAAGGTAGTTGGTGTGGGCGATGATACACCCCCATTGATAATAATAATAATAATAATAATAATTGAATTTTAAGGTCACAGCCAAGCCATACACCAAATTGGTGTCTGAGACCCCCTTGTTTGTGGGACAAGGGACCCACCTCAGCACAGTGATTTGACTGCTAAGTCTACGAAGGCATACATACTCTACCCCACTCTGGTTTTGAACCTGTGACCTTTTAGGAGGAAACACATATTCTTAACCATTAGGCCCACTCAAGCTGTATATGATAGTGGGAATCAGTGTGTTAATTGGGGCCCTTCGAAGAGGGATCAAAGGGAGAGACATAACACCTCTCCCCAACAAACCCCCAAATGTATCCAGACTGAGTCTATATCAACTCGAGTTTCTAGGCTTTGCTAATGGACTCATCTTTGGAAGTAGGTCCTTGGGTTACCACATATTTAGAAATCTATGTCGTGAGAGTTTTCAAGAACAGATTCAGTAAAACTCGATCGTCGAGTTTGGCTTTGCACAAACTTCGACATCGTCGCCATTCATGGAGATGGTCCGAGATATGGATAGCTGGCATTTGCCTAAAATGGGTGAGTAACTCCATTCCAGAGTCATGGTAGATGGGTAACTAAAAATATGTAAGGAACATGGTGGCAAGGGTGATAAAGGTTCCGTGCAGAGTAGAAGGCTGCTCCACATACCATTTCGTGGTTTGTCCTATTAAGGTGCGCTGGAATAGTCTTAGTCGAATGGCATCATCTGTGATGTTATTTAACGAACACCATGGGTGGAAAGTCAATATATAATTTCATGGGTCTTCTGCTTGCTTCCCTTCGAACTTGGTATGTCAGAAGGGAGCTTCGTGGGCATAGGGGGCCAATTGGGATTATGCGCAATGGGATCATTCGTAAAATTTTTTAGGTCAGGAATATCCAATGATGTTAAGAAAGGTAATGATGTATTGACTGCCATTGTGTGTTGTGTGACCACCGTTGTCTGGGTGGTATGGTTTATGGTGGATGTCTGGGGAATAGAACCCTGTGACGTACTCGGCTGCACGTTTTGTTGGCTCCCCGAAGGGGTACCGCTCCTCTGCCTTCTGGGGGTTGTGGGAGGAGTTGTGTGTGGTGTCCCTCAGGGGGTGTCCACACGTGTGGTGTTGGGTGACCCTGGGGGTTTCCAACTAAAGATGCCAAGATAAAGGAAGATCCAATAAGGGTGGCAGTGTGTTGTCTTTGACGCCTGACCGACGAAAGACCTGGAACTCCTCCCTCTAATGGGGGTAGGTCCAAAAAAAATCTAGATCAATGAGGTCCCGTTGGGTCCATTATGGTGTTGACTAGATTTGGTTTTGGAAATATTTTTCTATTTTTCTAAGAGGAGAGAGATTATTACCAAAGAAAAAATTGATCAAATACATAAAACAAAGTGAAAAAAAAAGGTAAAATTTTCCCTTTAGATTAATCCTATGTGATCAGTCAATAAAAAAATGTGGTTTTTTTTGTTTCATGTATGATACTTAAATTCTAGAAGACCTAATTGTCCTCACACTCTCAAATGTAACTAGGCCTTGCGAAGATATCTTGCGAATGCTGGGGCAACATCCTGAAAGAGCTGGCGATGCCTTCCAGTCAACCGAAGAAAAATCTACCAAGGTAAAGGTAAGAGGATCTAGTGCTGCCTACACCGTCACCTATAGGGAAGGATGCCCTAGATTTGGCCACTAAGTATTGTCGTCCCACGTGAGCATTTGAGTCTTGAGCTTCTTGGTATTCATCTACCAGTACCGAGTACGAGATGTTGTGTGAGGCTCTCGAAACAGTACCTACAAGGATGTACCGGCTCAAGTTTAACCCTCCCCGAATCGGCCTCTTGCAGACCGAGAAGTCTTTTTCCTGAGTGTGATAGGACAGACGCAGCTCCCTGAAAATTCAACTTCTATGTTTCAAGAATGTAAACGGCCATGGTGGCTTATTGGATGCCTACCCCCAATGGTCCTAACCTGAACTATTAATTCTTTTGTGGCCCCTGTGGGGAGATTTTAATGAGTTTAATTAATGGTTAGTTTTAAAGAGTCTAAATTTGCTTATGGTGTTGCCTTTGTGAATCGATAGTAAGAATAGGACGAGGGCCCTAGCTTGCTGAAGCTTCGTGTGTGAAATAAATTAAATAATCACAATGTTGTAAGATGCAAATATACGGTGATCCTTTTCACTCCTTCCTACTTACATTATGTTTGGTTGTTCCTTTCACGAAATAAACAATGTGCGTGTAATGGGCCGCTTACAACTTGTCCTATTTAAACTAAATGTTTGCACTATAGGGAGATGGTAAAGTATCAAGAGAGAGCATTCATATGCATACCCAGGGTCACCGTTAGGTGCAAGGGCGACAAAGATTACTTGCTTTCTTTTGGTATTTTAATCCTGGTCCCGAGATCCTAATGCAAAAATTAAAACTCGACTTAATGCAAAAATTTGAAAACTAACTAAGGATGTGTGGACTTGGGCCACTTACTCTTGGTAATTAACCTATGTGTGTGATATCTACTATCAATAATCAGCTTATTTAGATGACATGTGTGGATATGGACCACGTTTCTTGTCTCGTAATTAAACTAGTTGAGTATATCATAGTAAACTAAAAATTAGAATGATGCACTAGCTACACTAAAGTTCACCTAACACACATGTCTAACAGTCAAGAAATATCAACACAGTGTAAAGGCAATTCAAAGAACACATACAAGAATAGAATCATTAAAGCCAGTTTGTACTTTGAGATTTTTTTCAAATAAATAAAAATAAGAATGATTAATTACATTGAAAAAATAAGTTTTAATGTTCAATTATATATTAAAAAAAAATTATATAACAGTTTGATATATGTTTTGATTTTAATTCAAATAATTTAAACATTAAATTTTTCGCTTTACTTTGTAACAAAGCGATCACCAATTAAACTACACCCAATAAACTATGCAATCACCCTCAAACTTTTATAACATGAAAAACTATGCCCTTGAAACTCTCGGCACTTCCAACTTTTAAATTTCTACTCAAAAAACTCTGCTATCAAAACTTTGACCACCTAAAACATGTATTGCAATAAACAATTACCCTTTAGAAACAAGTTTAATCCCATGGAATTGACATAGAGATCATAAAACTAATAGCGATAATGGTGAGCTTAGTTTAAGGGTTAAGATTCATTTGAACACCATAATGAATTGAATGAGAAACAGATGTTGGAAAGTAGGTAATCTACTAGAATAAAATTGTTGTAGAGTATGTTAATCATGTTCAACTTTAAATATGTAAGCAATCTAAAATGGAAAGGGAAAGTTCTACTTAGCAAAATTTCAACTAGAATTACTTATGTTATAACATTGAAAATATTGTTATTTAATAAAAGTTTCATAACAACAACTCCGTGTTTCAACCAAAGAGCACGAGCATCTTGGACAAAATGGCCAACATATTTTCAAACCTTCATAGAAATGAAGAACAAAGCTTTCAAATATTCATGCAATTTAGATGACAATACACACTAATCTAGATGAAAATATAGAAACATAGGGAATTTCAAATTGAGTGAAACTCCACTTCAATGGATTTGCAAGAATTATTGAGCCTTCCTACAAAATAGACTAACGACCTCAACACACTTCCAGAAAATTGAATCAAAGCAATTGAATTCATTAGTGATAATAAATTTTCTTAATATTTCTGAAAATATTAATATTATATAATAATTAATATTAATATTATTAATATTTAAACATAAAATATGGTAAATAATATATAATAGACTTCATCCTAATCTTCAATACAATGCAATATACAATATAGACTTCATCCTAGTCTTCAATAGACATGCCAACATTAATATCTGCAACAACACCATTATTTTATCAAATGACCCTCAATTCAATCCATATGTCAGAAATCAAATGTATTTTTCCTCAATGCCATGGTAAATTTTCTGTGTTTCTTCACGTATGGGGTTGCCATCAAATCCTATCTCATAGCTCGCTCAACAATTTTCGCAATTGAATTAAACCCCAAACACAGAAATGGAGCAGCACTTTCATCTCAGAATTAATAATGATAATGTTGTCAAAATTTTCTCCTGAGGAGAAAAATTTACCAAATGATATTTCTATCATATTTATTCATCAAGGAAAATATTAATTTTTATTTTTTCTTTTATATTATGTTTAAATATTTTTCAGCTACTATGTCAAATGAGGTTAACTGATTACATAAAGCTCACCTTATACTTAGAACTAGGGATGCATACCTAGGATGACCTATTTATCTCTCAACCTTCAAATGAGGATAACTCTTGGATTTCAAACTAAGATTTGAGACCATTTCCCTCCCATTCTAAAGACGAAAAATCCTTTGTTGATGTACATAGTTAACCTACACTATTTTTAAACTATTATTTTGTGAAACTTTAATCCTCCACCATTCCTATTGTGAAACAGACCCAAACGTAAATAAAGAAAGCAAGGTCCCCTAAAAAGAAATGGGGCAAAAATCCCCGAAATTTGACATACATATATAAATGTCTTCCATATGCTGCGGAGTGCGTGTCAGTGAGAAAATGTATCAGGACTCAGGACATGATCAACCTTGTTGTAAAAATGTGGGGAAGGAGACCATGAATTACTTAGCACATTATCAACCTTACTGTCAAAATGTGGGAAGAAGATCATCAATTATTATATATCAGATTTCCAAATAGCTAATTTGATCTTATAAGAGTAGAAGCAAGAAAAACCAAAATGCTTAACACTTCAATCACTTATATGAAGAGAAATGACTCAAAACATGAATCTTGTCCGTAACTGCTATGTAAAGCATGGGCATGAAATTGGAGAGATGCTCATGTTAAAAATATTACTTTTTCACCAAGAAAAAAGAGATATTACAATACAAAAACTGAAAGTTGCAGCCCATTACATGTTTTTAGAGTGAACTTGAGCCTGAAGACATTGGAAAAAACTAGGGTCTGTTGACCATTTTTTAGTTTTGGATTGAAACAGGGAGAATTTCTTTGATCCAGGTTTGAACTAAGCATTCCATGATCAAACAAATACCCAAGAAAGGTCATCCATAGAAGCTTCGATATTTTGAAGCTAGTAGTAGGGACTCTTAAATACTCAAAACTAAATATAGAGAAGTAAACTGACCATAGGCATATTTTTCTTCAATACAGGATCTAGATTGAGACAAATGCAAGGCCAAATACTTATAGAGTATACTATACTGAATTTTCTGCATTTCGTAACATCTCTTCCCCATGTTTGTGACTGTTCTTTCCAGAAAAGTTTTTCTTATTTACCTTGTGTTTTTCTACTGCTTCCTTGTTTGTGATTGGGCATGTCCTTTCCTTCCTCGTCAAATTCAGTATCATTTGTGCTAAGGTTGATACAGGAGCACTGTTTTAGTGATGCAAAAAAGGCAGAAGCCACAGTGGCCCCTGTTGAGCTCTGAAGATGTTCTTTCTTCCACCACAATCCACTTCATTTCCCTTGTCCATTATTAATTACAGGCTCAAATGATCAATAGAATTCATTAAAATTGCTTTAAGAATGAATATCATGACTAACTTGCTATGTTTTTATGATTTTGTCATTGTAGTACTTTTTGAACTAGATCTAGCTACAGAATGCAGACATTCTGTAGCTAGTTGCTGATTCTGCAGCTGTCTTCATGTCTACGTAGGTTCCAAGTGTCATCTCAGAGGAAAACACATATGGTAGTATTCCACATCATTCCCTCATCATTTTTTGCTCTCCACGAAGTTTGAACGGAATTATGTAGGCGGTTATGTACATGGGAACTCAAACTAGGAGAGAGACTCCTAATAGGACAAGGATAGTCCAGATGTCCTTAATTATATTACGTGACCACCATCAGAGTCCTAGTTTGGTTTTTATTTGGAAAGACAATTATCCCTAGGTTATCTCAAGACAGTTATGTAATTTTGTTACAAATATGGCTCAGGAAACCGAGGGACAAGGTTAGATTTTGTGGTTGATTGCTAGATTTCAGAAGTCCGAAAACACTCTATTTTTGAAGTAATTTCTCTTTAATGAAAGAAGCATCACTTCCTTGAAAGCGTTGAGTCAATCTTGAAGTATATTTCATGCTACTCCGGTGGTAGAGGGCCCCTGCTACCTCAGTAGCCTTGTTTATATGGTTTAGATAAGTATTTTAGTCTCGTTTTCATTTCTAGCTTAGGAAATTTTCTGAAGTTTATGTTCATGCTTGTTTACATTAATCATCACAACTAGATTTACTCTTATAAACTCTTCCAAAATATCATCATGATGAATAAGGCATAGCTATGGTAAAGTAGGTTTTAGTTGCATTTCCTTTCGAATTTTATGATTTATGCTTGTTTACACTAAGTGTCACAGCCGGTCTTACTCTTACAAACTCTTCCAAAACATCATTAACAATGAATAAGAAACAGCTGTGGTGTCTTAGATTCTAGTTGTATTTGCTTTCAATTTTATGTTTATGTTCAATTTCACTGAATAATACAGCCATACTTGTTTTACAAACTCTTCCAAAATATCATTCCTATTGAACAAGATGGGCTGTAGAATTCCATAGACTAGTTGCATGCTAATTTAGTTAGAGCACTCCAGAGGTTGATTGCATTTAGTTCAGCTCTGTCACTACATTTCCAGTTTGATAATGGCATTTTAGTTTAACTCTGTTCACTGTACTTCAAGTAGATTAGAAGCACTCTAGTTCAGTCTCAGTTCATTTTGTTTCAAGAAAATATTAATGGCATTCTAGTTTAAGTTCTAGTCACTGTCTTTTAAGATTGATAGACCGCTTTCTAGCCTAGGTTATCCATTGTATTTCAAGTAGTATTAGTTGTCAAAATTAGTCTCTCGTCCTTCATTATTTACAAACTTACTTTTGTTCTGAATCTAGATTGATACATCATCAAATGAACAAGGGTCAGTCATATTAGTTTAAGGCTTTGATCACTCTACAAATCTTTTACAAACTCACTTATAGCCCTTTTCCCAAGCATCATTTTAGAAAATCTCAAAACTTATGAATAAGGCCTAGAAGTGATAAGTCAAGTTGCAGAATAGGATAACTTCAACATCATAGGTTAATCTAGAATAGAAATCTTACTATGTTACAAATAATCATTTTGTAATATTGTGTGTTGATTGTTTATTTAGGAGAACTTCATTTACACTTAACTTGTCCATTTCTCAAGCTCTTCCAACACACCTTTAATGAATGAATTGGATAAGTTCAAGCTCATGTTGTGATTTATTTTCTTGCAATGAAGTCATTATCAAGCTTTGCATTTGTTTTTTGTCATCCATAGTTTAGGCTTTGTTCTGTTTTAGTATAACCATCCACTTCTCTTTTCCAACATTTAGCTCTTTTTCTTTTGAACATAAAACCATAAAACCAAAAACATCATAAAACACTAAACACAACGTAGTGAGAAAAAAATACCTAGGCACATATAGTGCACCACACTTCAGCAGTTTACCAACCCTGGTTGACAATTAATGAACTCAATTTAGAAGCACTAGGTTGAGCACAAATAGCCCCTACCCATCCCGCTAGTAAGTTTAGTTTTCGACATCCCAAGGTCGTGCATCTACCTGTTGAACGTTCTAGCGATGACACGGTCCACAACTTGGCTGTGGATTTCTTGATGCAAACTCGCGGTGAAGGCACTTTATTTTTAAGAGTGGCATTATGGTTCAAATCGATAACTATATTCTTCGCCATTTAACAATAACTGAAATTAACAGAGAATATCGTCTATATAAATGAAAATCTAAGTAGAGAAGTGAAACATTTATGTTTGAAAGATAATCGAAGGGGAAAATCAACGGTGAAATGCTACCTGAAAACAAAAAATTCACGGAACTGTTTGTCCCAAAGAAAAACACTAAACTAATGGGAAATGTCCTCTCCAATTTAGGACACAGAGCAAGCAAATGTTGAAATTGTTTATGGAACAGAAGAACCAGGACTAGGGAAAGTAGAAAAAATAAAAAATGTAGAAAAAATTAGTTTAAAAATCAAGTGCAAGCCAGACAAGTGAATACCGTGGTTGGGACCCCGAAGGATGGATCTCACCGCAAGTTTCGATGGAAAAGGGAATCGCGGATTAGCTCAGCGGAGGTCTTGCGCAACTCTATTGATGAATCTGGAGCTAAGGAGAGGACCCTTCGCTCAGTTTCTTTGTCGATTGGAGCAAGGTTGGAACCCCGAAGGACGGATCTCACCGCGAGTTTCGATGGAAGAGGGAATCACAAATTAGCTTAGCAGAGTTCTTGCACAACTCTATTGATGAATCTAGAGAAGAGGATAGGACCCTTCGCTCAGTTTCTCTCTCGATTGGAGCATGGTTGGGACCCCGAAGGATGGATCTCACGTTTCGATGAAAGAGGGAATGTAGGATTAGCTCAGCAGAGGTCTTGCACAACTCTGTTGATGAATCTGGAGAAGAGGAGAGGTTATGGAGCTCATAAAAACGCGCAAAAATGATAGATTTTGGTGGAGATTTTCGGCGGCTGGGAGCAGTCAGTATTTAATCGCTGCAGGTGAGGACAGGTACTCGGGATCCTAATGGCATGGCATGGGCATGGTCATTAGTACTCACCCTATGCATGTTAGATTATTCGTAACATACATTTGCATGCACGCGCACGCACACACACAAAACTGAGAAGAGGAGTATTATGTGAAACAATCCCAACATAAGGATATGCCTCTTTAGATGTAGCTTGTAATATCACATAGTTAACAACCAAAAACTAGTACATGCCCCCATGAGTGGGACGAACCAATAGGTGTGTCTCTAGACATCTCAACCCTTGCTAGGTCATATGTTATTGGTATATCTAGCTTGGAAGCTATTGGATTTACTTTTGGGTTATAGTAGCAACTAGTTGATTTGAACTTGCGCCTAGCCTAGATCACTCTAATGAGTTACCAATTTTGCATGGTTAAAAATAAAAGCAATCATAAAGCCAAAGATGATTCACAAGGTATAACACCAAAATTGTTTCCAATGTTAGAATCAAAGTGAAATATGATGCATCACGTTATCCTTCGAACTTGCGCCCAAAACTCAACATCCATATAGACAAAGATAAAAATCACAAGCCAAAAATGATCCACAAGGCATGTTAATGATATTAATACCAAAGTGAAAAATAAAAACTATCATATCAACTTGGAAATCCAATTCACCCTTTAAAAAAATCATAACAATTCAAATTTAAATTATTCACATAATAACACCCCATCCAAATACTTCAATACATAAAAACCACTTCAACATGATTAAGGAAATCTTGATATAAATTTATATTAAGAATTCAACGTAAATATGTGTTTACCATAGTTAAGTAAGTCCTTTGATCAAGTTTAACACTGACGTGATTCTTTATGTTTCCAGAAACATCCACATATTTATTGGGGGTCAAACTTTGTAATTACTTGTTATTATATATCACGAAAGGATGGGTGATACTATCATATTCTTAATCTTCCAATAATATATATGCTTCACAACAATCCTCGTTGACCCTTCGCTTTATTCCATGTTGTTGTGAGCCGCTACCATGTGACCTCCACGATTCCCGATCACACCCTTTGTGAAATTGAAACGGCTTCCACTTCTACCGGATAGACTAAATTAATTCACCCGCTCGATTTTTAGAATTCATTTCTACCAAATTAATATTAATTCAGCAGCTCGATTTTCAAAATTCATTTCTACCAAATTAATATTAATTCATTTCTTCCAAATTAATTCAGCCACTCGATTTTCAAAATTCATTTCTACCAAATTGAGTCGATATATCTCTGACATAAGTGCAAGTTTGAAGTAGATGGCACCTGCTACAGTGGCATTGGGCACAGGTCTTTCCAACCTCCAGAGTATCCATAATCGGGAAATTGATTTGGCAAGCTTCAACCCTTCACCGGAAATTTTATTATATTATTTACATATTTTTTTAAAACCAGTAAAAATAATAAATTTCATTATAAATAGTAAATACATATAGAGAGGGATAGTTTGAAGGATCCTTTTCCATGGGATATTTTGAAGGATTCGATTACTCTTTTGTGTTGAGATTCAACAAGAAAATTTTAGCACCCACACCTAGTTGTATTATGCACCCAGACTAGGGTGGGGCCCAAAGTGCTATTTTTGGGTGCATGTCTATTTTGGTTATCCCTTACTTAAGATGGACATTAAATTGTAATCTATTCTCAATGTTGACTTGAAACAGTTAACTGAAAGTGATAAATTCAGTTAGCTAGTGGATTTTGATTTAGAGGTATTTGGTGAGGCATGCAGAGTAATTCTAGTTGTAACAGAGTTCGAATTGCAGTGGTGCATGAGTTAATGCAAGTTGTGAACAATTTAACTTAGTTGAGTGAGTTAAAATATGTTGTGATAGTTGTAACTGAAGATACACTAGTGAGAGATCAAGTGAATTAAATATTAATTAATTCACAATCAATGATCTCACATGCAACTGAGGATTTACTATTAATAGTTGCATGCATGTTACATTCACTAGAGACCCAACTGAGTTCTAGGTGAAAGGGAAGTTGACTATCAGTTGCAGGATTATTGGGTTTCACGCATGCAACCAAAAACCCATTGGAGTGACCATGATACTTTCGCAATCAGGGAAGGCTAAAATTCCTATCTTTTAGGGATCTATTCCATTAGGGATTACACAAGCAAGGCAGGCTGTCTCGAGGGTGAGAATTGGCTATGTGTTGGTCAGTTTTTCATATGATAGTGTGAGACACTTAGCTGAGTAGTGGAGGGCTCTTTTGAGAAGAGTTTTGTATGTAATTGTTTCATGATCCATGCTTAATATACAATAGAATATAGTGGGCTTTTTAGCTGTAAGCTTTCCCCGGGAAATTATCTGTGTTGTGTGTGATTGATCTTTCTTCTTGTTCATGTGATTAGCGATTGTGTTTTTTAATTCCGCAAAATATTTGTAGAAGCGATTCAATATTTAACTTTAGTACATTTTTATATTGGGAGAATCCAAGGTATATATACATGTTGTATAGTTTATACATGGTATCGGGGCACAGGAAATTGCAGAATTGAAGCAGACGCTGAGTTTGTGACTGGATAGAATTCGAATTTGCAGAAAGACTTTCTTGGTGCTACAGCTGATTCAAGATCGAAATGGCTTTCAATGGCTTGAGGTTAGAGTATGCACTCAAGGGTAGCTCAAAATATATTTCTTTGAAGGAAAGGACAGAGGCAGTACTCGAAGACAATGGCTTGAAGGAATTCATTGACAATGATGTTCCTAAACCCGTTATGGCAGATGCTGCAAATCTTGATGCATGGAAAAATAAAGTGGCAAAGGCGAGGAGGATCCTATTGGAGGGAGTATGAGACCACATTGACTCAATCATCCATGGGAAATCCACGCCATATGAAATTTGGAAGGATTTGACGGATCTATTCCAAAACAACAGCGACCATAGGAAATTGGTGCTCAAAGATAAACTCAGGAAGATAAAGATGGAAAAGGGCGAAACCGTTCCAAAATATCTAACAAAGTTTGTACAATGCCAGGATGAACTGGGGAGCATTGGAATAACAGTTTTTGATGATGATTTGATGAGCTTGGCTCTCTTAAGGCTTCCCAAGAGTTTGCATAGTTATCAAGACTTTGTTAATGGAAGGGAAAAATTTCCAGATAGGGAACGAATGTGGTCGGATTTGGTGCAGGAGGAGTTCAGACGGAACACAAAAGATGGATATTCCTCTAAGAATGAGGATGAAGAGGATTTTTATTTGGCTACCAAGGCGAGGAAGGGGAATAAATTCCATTCTAACTTTGATTCCAAGAATGGCAAGAAGCAGGACATGTCCAAGGTGAAGTGTTTTCACTGTCACGAGCATGGGCATTTTGCTACTAACTGACCACAAAAGAAGAAGAACAAGAAGTTTGGAGTATCTACAGTGGGTGAGGCCCTTGCCTCACAATTTGAGCTTGACTTCTCATTGATCGCATGCTTGGTGTTCAGTGCATTGGGATCTGTGTGGTATTTGGATTGTGGCGCTTCCTTTCACATGACGAGAGACAAGGAACTTTTCAGTGACTTGGAGGAGAAGGATCTCCAGATGCATATTGAAATGGGTGATGACGGGCGGTACAGTGTTATTGGGATGGTACCATTACCTTCCAGAGACAATCAAGTAAACCCTTTCAATTAAAAGATGTAATTATGTACCAGGTCTGAAGAAAAATTTGGTCTTAGTTGCAATGTTGGAGGATAGAGGCTATGATGTTGTTTTTAGTGAAGGAAAAGCTTTCCTGTGACATAAAAAAAAGGGACAAGCCAAGAGGATAGGGATTCAAGTTAAGAATATCTACAAGTTAGAGGTGGATGGTTGTGTATAAATTATGGGAAAGGCAGATCAAGTGGTGAGTCGAGATGAGGGCGAATTATGGCACAGGAGATTGGGCCATCTTCATCACGGAGCCTTGAAAGTCATGCAGAAAATTTCTACTGGTCTCCCCAGGGCTACACTTTCGTAGTTAGACACATGTAAGGGGTGTACTATGGGAAAATATGTAAAGGCCACCTTTCATGAGAAGGAAAATTGAGATTCGAGGATCCTTGAGAGAGTTCACACAGACGTGTGTGGTCCTTTCTCTGTTGCTTCAGCAGAAAAACATAAGTACTATGTAATTTTTTTTGATGAATTTTCTCATAAGTGTTGGATCGTCTTCATGCAGAAGAAAGATTAAACATTCTATAAGTTCTGTGAGTTTAAGGCAGTGGTGGAGAAAGATTCGGGGAAGTAAGTGAAGGCTCTTAGGAATGATAACTGTGGAGAATACATCTCTAACAAACTCAAGAACTTCTACAGCAAAGAAGGAATTTTAAGAGAACTCATATCACCTCATAACCCACAACAAAATGGGGTCGCAGAGAGGAAGAATATAAATATTGTGGGTGCAGCACGAGCAATGTTGCATGATCAAGTCCTATTGATGCATCTATGGGCGGAAGCATGCAACACAATGGTACATGTCCAAAACTGTTGTCCTCATAGAGTACTTGGCATGAGTACACTTGAAGAGGCTTTCACTAGTAAGAAACCTGATGTTTCACACTTTAAGATTCTTGGCTCATCTGTTTATGTGCATGTGACCAAGGACGCCAGGAAGAATCTGGAACCAACAGCTGAGGTTGGGATTTTTGTGGGGTACACTAAAACACCCCATAATTATCGTGTGTATTTTCCAAACATCAGAATGACTATTGTGCGACGGGATATAAAATTTGATGAGGATAAAGCCATGTGGTTGTCCCTTGAGAGGGAGCTGGACTTGCATGCAGAGGAGGAACTGTTGGTTCCCCAAGGATGAGCCTCAATATGTGGATCATATACATGAGGAGATTCATGGAGTAGAGGAAAAAATTCATGAAGAGGCATCCATCAGAAATGGCAGAAGGCCCACAATGGAAGTTGGTAGATTGAGACTTGATGTTGCGGAGAATGTAGGAGCCCCTACTTCACAGCGCAGAAAAAGACAGTATCCTGACTTATTTATTGGATACATGGCTCTTATAAGAAAATGTATTGTGACTGAACCATCTTCCTTTCAGGAAGTAGTGCAACAACCAATTTGGGTTGATGCAATGGTGGAGGAGTATGACTCCATTATCAAGAGCAGTGCATGGGAGATAGTCCCAAGACTGGTCGAAAAATCAATGGTTGGATCGAGATGGATCTACAAGGTAAAGAAAACTACTGATGGGAGTGTGGAGAAATACAAGGCTAGATTTGTGGCCCGAGGTTTCTCACAGATTGAGGGGATAGATTATGATGAGACTTTTGCACCTGTTGCAAGGTACTCTTCCATAAGCTCCATCCTTTCACTCTCAACGCAGATGGGCTGGCACATTCATCAGATGGATGTGAAAAATGTTTTTCTCAATGGGATCATTGAGGAAGAGGTGTACATAGAGCAGCCTGAAGGTTTCGAGATCTTCAACAGTGAGTCGCATGTGTACAGACTCAAAAGAGCACTATATGGGTTGAAGCAAGCACGTCGTGCTTGGTACACTCGGATAGACAGCTATTTCACTGGAATGGGCTTCACCAAAAGTGAAGCAGATGCAAACCTATATCAGATTGTGGTTGAGGGTAAGCTATTGATTATTGTTCTATATGTTGATGATCTAATTTTGACTGGTGATGAGCAACTGATACACTCATGCAAGGAGGATCTTGCAAGGGAGTTCGAAATGAAGGACATGGGACTCCTTAATTATTTTCTTGGATTAGAAATATGGCAGTGGGATGGTGAAATTTTTGTGTCTCAAGGAAAGTATGCAAAAGAGATACTAAGTAAGTTTAACATGGACAGCCGCAAACCCATGGATAATCCTCTTCCAGGAAATTGGAGGAAAGAGGATGTTACTTCTGGAGAGGTAGTTGATGTTAGTGTCTATGGGCAGTTAGTGGGTTCGCTAATGTATTTGGTGAACACAAGACCAGGCATTTTCTACGTAGTTAACCAGCTGAGTCAAGCTATGGTTAAGCCTACAAAGCTCTTTTGGAAGTCAGGGAAGCATGTCGTGAGATACCTGAGGGGAAAATAAGAGTATGGTCTATGGTACAGACGAACAGAGGGAGTGAAGCTTCAAGGCTTCACGGATGCAGATTGGGCAGGCAGTCCATCAGAGAAAAAGAGCACATCATGATGGATCCTTAGCATTGGATCGAAAAAAATTTCCTAGTACAACAAGAAACAACGATCTATAGCACTTAGTTTAGTGGAAGCAGAATACATGGCAGCAAGTCAAGCTGCATGTGAGGCTATCTAGATTAGAAAGATCTTGGTTGGTTGGTTTGGTTCTCAGTTGGATCCGAACGTGATTCATTGTGATAATCAAAGTTTCATTAAACTCTCGATTAATCATGTGTTTCATGATAGGTCCAAGCATATAGATATCTGGTACCATCATCTCAGATATTGTGTGCAGAGAAAGATCATGTTGCTTCAGTGCATTCCCACGGAAGATCAAGATGTAGATATTCTGACGAAGGCGCTCACCAGAAGCAAATTCAAATACCATAAAGACAGGATCGAGGTGAAGGATAATCCCTTTCTTATTGAGAGGGAGTGTTGAGATTCAACAAGAGAATTTCAGCACCCATGCCTAGTTGCATTAACCACCCAGACTAAGGTGTGGCCCATAGTGCTATTTTTGGGTGCATGTATGTTTTGGTTATTCCTTAATTAAGATGGGCATTAAATTGTAATATATTCTCAATGTTGACTTGAAACAATTAACTGAAAGTGATCAATTCAGTTAGCTAGTGGATTTCGAGTTAGAGGTAGTTGGTGAGGCATGCAGAGTAATTCTAGTTGTAACAAAGTTCGAAGTGCAGTGATGCATGAGTTAATGCAAGTTGTAAACAATTTAACTCAGTTAAGTGAGTTAAACTCAGTTGTGCTAGTTGTAACTGAAGATACACTAGTGAGAGATCAAGTGAATTAAATATTAATTAATTCACAATCACTGATCTCACATGCAACTGAGGATTTAATATTATTAGTTGCATGCATGTAGGATCCAGTGGAGACCCAGTTGAGCTCTAGGTGAAAGGGAAGTTGACTATCAGTTGTAGGATTATTGGCTTGCACACATGCAACAAAATGCCCATTGGAGTGCCCATGATACTTGCACAGTTAAGGAAGGCCAAAATTCCTATCTTTTAGGGATATATTCCATCAAGGATTGCGCAAGAAAGGCAGGTTGTCTAGAGGCTGAGAATTTGCTATGTGTTGGTCAGTTTTTCATATGACCGTGTGAGACAATTAGCTGAGTATTCGAGGGCTCTTGTGAGAAGAGTTTTGTATGTAATTGTTTCATGATCCATGCTTAATATACAATAGAAGATAGTGGGGTTTTTAGCTATAAGCTTTCCTCGGGAAATTATCTGTGTCGTGTGTGATTGATCTTTCTTCATTTTCATGTGATTAGCGATTATGTTTTTTAATTCCGCAAATATTTGCAGAAGCGATTCAGTATTTATCTTTAGTACATTGTTAGATCGGGTGAATCCAAGAAATACATGCATGTTTTATAATTTCTACATTTTGATCAGGTAGCAACAAAAAAAGGTTTTGTGCTAGCCATAAAAACTTGGGAGCTTTCGGATCCAGAATACTGGGGTTGATCGATCATTTGCGTCTGTTGAGAAGGAACCAATTATTTCAAGACAACCGGTATCTCGGGTGCAGCTTTAAGAAGACAAGAGACTTCAACACGCTAAGGAAAATCCTTGGTGTAATGATCCTCATCACATATCATGCAATGATACTTGGGCTTACGCTTGGAAGCATCATTGGAAAACGACTTAGCAGAATCCTTCTTGAGGGTGTTGTATTTGTATTACCTTTCCCCTTATTTTTACCTTTTGAGGATTTTTCTGTTGTGGTAGATTGAACAACATTAACCTCAGAGGTTGTACCAAGATTCTTTGTATTATCCCAAAAGGGAGAATGCAGTAATACTAAAACACAATAGATGAATTGAAACTAAGTAAACAATAAATCTAAATACAACATCAAAATATATAGAGAAGTTGAGCCTTTTTATTATGTGGAGAATTTACAGTTACAACAGTGTAAAAATAGAGGCACTCTAGCCAAAGAAGTGGCCTAGAATGACCCTGCAAACATGCTACAACTAGCACTGTGTAATTGGTGAGCTACAGGAAGAAATATTGCACTATCCCCTTTGCTGATGATGTACATTCAGTTGCTGCAAAGGGAAATGCGGATCTATGGATCTTAGGAGCTCTGATGATGCCAAGATTCAAGATCTGGCCAATGTGATGGGAACCCAAGATAACCAAGAAAGGATTTTCCAGATCTATGAGTTTTGAAAATCACCCTCCTAGGGTTTGATCCTTTGACTATTGGGTTATGCAGATCTGAAGCTAGATCTGATCCAAAGATGGCTCAAATTTTTTGTAAAAACATATCTGAGCTTTGAGGGCGGATCCCTCCTTCGGATCTCCAAGCTAGAAGCTTGAGATCTTGTCTCTTCTTCCTCCTCAAAATAAAGCAACTGGAGATGCCCCTGCTGGAAAAACTATGCTGTACAAGAGGGGGAGACTCAATGCCTGCTAAAATTTGATACAATAAACTCCATGCTGATTGGAATGGTGATGGAAAGGTGAGGGGATGATCCCTCACAGGATTACTAGCTGGAATGCTAACAACTACCTTCCTCCTTTGGATCTACAATGGTGGATTGTGCAATCCTTGATGGGATTGCTGCTGATAGGAGGTCAATAAAGTTTGTCCTGATGCCATATCTGAAATGAGGACCTGGGATTTTTTATCTTGAAGTTCAAGGTGATAGGAATAATCCTCCACCGGTTCTCCAACTAATATATTGAAGACAACCTCCTCCTCCTAAACTGTTCTTCAGAAATTGCATAATTCTTGAAAGTATGTGTTCTGCATATAATGGAAATAGTGTGGCGCCAATGCCTGATAATGAATGGAAGCTCATAATAACCTTCCCAAAGTAGGCACACAAGTCCCCTATGGGTAAGGGTGGGATTCCCACTCAGGAACACCCTGTGCTAAACAACACTGCAAACTTAGCTAAACAACATAAGAATGCATGGAGATGTCACCTGACAAATCCTGATCTAAACAGACCATCAAATCATAAATTAAAGCCTGCATCTAATGTTGCCTTCATCTCCTTTATATACAAAGTGAGCCTTCCCAAGCCCTGGCCCACCTCTAAACTGCGTTGTTCATGTGGACATAATCCTCCATGGTTGACTGTGTTGTCTCTCCAAGTCCTCCATCATGTCTACATACAATGTGAACCCTCTCCATCATGTGTACATTAAATTCACTACTTCCTCCATCACTTCATCTTGAATGCTCTATGATCTTACATTATATTCTTTCCATGATCTCAGTTGACTACTTCAACCTCCATGATCTATCTCATTAATGAGACATGATCTCCACTCCATTCACATTAGTAGCTTCTCCACTACTCCATTATGTAGATCTATGCTTGATTAATCCACATTCACACATAAAAAGTGGATCTTATTCATCCTTGAGGATTATGGGTCCCTCCACCCTTTTATTTACTTAATTAATTAAGAAAATTAAGAACTCTAATATTCCAAATATCATGTGAAAAATTGTGAATATTACAGTCCTCCCCAGAAAAATGTTGCTTGTCCTCAAGCAACTGCAAAAGTAGATGCAAATGCATCTATTCCCCTCCAAATGGCATCCACATAAGGAAGGGCTCCTCCATTTTCTGCAATGTGTTATGCATGTTTGGTTCCAAAGTTGTCTCTTAAGAATGCATAGAATGGCCTCCAACTGTATAGTTAGATGTCCTCCTTTCTCCAAGAAGTGCCAAGTGACAACCATATGATGTCCAACATCATCATCAATACATGACATACATAAATTAAAGTGGTTCTTCCCACAAAGGAAAAGTACCGTCTCACAAATCATTTCTTCATCCCATGTTTTTAACGTATATTGAGCATTGACATGCCCTCATCTTTAGCCCTGTTGGCCTTGTTGGATTCGAGCATCATTCCAACATTATGCAAAAGAAGAAATAGAGATATATGGGTAGACAAATATGTCGAACCATATTCTCCCAATATTAACCAGCAGAGTAGGGCCTCTTGCTGCCATCCTCCATCTCCACCATGCAAGGTGGACAAGCCAAACTCCCCCAAAAGAAACCAAAGCAACAAGAGATATTTCTGCCTTTTCACCTCCTCATGTGCATCATGGAGTAAAAACATACTGATAATCTTGTGGAATGTCACATCAGCCCAATATAAGCAAACACCATCAATACACATCATGATAGTACCATGCCAAGTTTTACACAATACAAAACACATAGACATATGAGATGTCATGTGATGGCCAAACTCTCTTAAGGACAACCAAACTAGACATGCCTTTGTTTGATGCATACTATCATTGATACACAACGAATGAGTCAAGAAAATGTGAGCTATTGGGTGGTAACCATACTCACCCAAGAGGAGCCAGCGCAACCATGCCTCCTTCTTCATTACATGAGTGTTATTCAAGGCATGGATCAAAGAAATAGGAGCCTTTGGGTAGTAACCAAACTCACCCAAGAGAAACCAGCGTAACCAAGATTCTTGCTGGCCCATGTCATATGTCTGCAAGTGGTCATGCAACCCCTTACTTATCATCCTCACTCACTCATCCCCATGTGGATGATGAATGATATTCTTAATAAACATGGTATCCTCATTTTGTAGAATACCATCCACCTTAATCTGATGAAGAACCTTGCACTCCATGAAATGTTGAAGTGCACCTCCAATGAGGTCTCTTAATGAGACCTTCTTCTCATCAGTGGCCTCCCAAAACCAATGAGGTTCTAGATCTTCTGCAGGTAGAAGTTTCTCTTTGAGCTGTGAGATGCTCATTGAGAAAGTTTCATCTAGAAAGGGGAAAAGACTACCCATCTCAAGATGTCTACCATCTATCACCTTTCTCTCCATTGCTTCATGAATGAAGCTGCCATATGATTTCTCCCATGAGGAATGACTCCTCCAATTCTCACTGCTACTCCTTAACAACGTTGTAGATCTGCAAGGTGATACATATGTTGTCTCAGGGCAAGGCACAATGTTGAATTCATAATCAGCCTTTGTACATAGGATCATGCTCATCCCATCTTCTGAAATTCCACATTTCAACTCAAAGGGTTGAATGTAGTTTAACAATGAAAATCTGGGATAGTTTTTCATCTCCTCCTTGATTAGATCAAGGGTCCTCTACGTAGTGATATGTTGCTGCTTCAAATAAACATGTTGTTCTAACCCATGGTTATGCATTGGCCTTGATGGCATGTTCCCATAAGTTTCAATAAGAGGTACTAAAACAATATGAGATGGAAGTGAATGCATACCTTGGATCAACTGATGTGTGTGAACCTCTTGCAAGACCACAAGAGTTCCTCCAACCAAGACAATGGTGTCTCCAACTACTAGTAAGAGTAATGGCTGCTCTTCTATCAATGTACCAGCGTTGGAATCTACCTCCTCTTCCTCATGCATCTCTTGAATCATGCATGGGACTCTATATGTCAAGAGCTCAAGACTATCTTACAAAGATGAAAGTGTCTCTTCTCCGGATACAAGTATTTCTGCAGCTGGTGGTGAATGTAGTGAACTTTTTTCCAGAGTGACAAGAATGACATCCTCCCTTGTTTCCTTAGGAAATGTCTCTTTGTGACACAACTCTGGTTTTCTCACATCAAACTTCCTTCTCAACTTGTGAAAGAAATATGAATATTTAGTCACCTTTTCATGCTCCATGTGACCAAACCACCAATCATTGGCTTCACCTTGAAGATGAAGTGCTGCAATTTGGAAAACCTCTCTTTCAGCTACAGGATGTAGTCTGAAAAACGTATCTAACTCTTTCCTCCAAGCTTTAACAGTGGTTGAGGAAGATCCATCAAATGTAGGCAAGTAAAACCTATTGTGCCTCTTTCTTATATTGCTGCTATAGGATCCTCTTTCTTCTTTGATTTCGAAGAATTGTTGGAGAGTTAGTTTCTCCTTGAATGCTCTATACCGTGCTTTGTACTCTTCAAGATATAGACTGAGAGTCTCATGAATCTCAGGCTCTTTCCTTTCTTCATTTATATACCATTCACCTTCTTCAGAGAAAGTGGGCATAGTAGATCTATGAGTAGATCTATGATTCTTTAGTCTTCTTTGTTGCTGATAAGAAGTACTAGGACCTTCTTCATCTAATATTCTTCTTGGATACTCCTTTTGCCTTCCTCTCTTCATTTGTTTGACCTCTTTGGCGAGATCTTGCATGGATCTAAAGAGAAGAGTGGAAAAACTGCAATCCTCCTTCATGATAGATCTCATCTATCTGCTTCTTCTCTTGATGCAAAAGATAAAATGTCCATGTTAGGAGAATTTTGAGGTCTAAAATGGGCCTCCTAAGGAAATAATAAAATAATAGTTAAATCAATAAAATAATATTTATGAATTTTCAATTCAATTTTTGCACCACAATCCATGTAACCATAGTTAAATTCAATTCAAAATTTGTACCAAAATAAAATTAATAAAAAAATTGTATTGATGTGACTATAAATAAGAATGATTTTTTCAAGACAAAATCATTATCATTGAACAACTAATGCATTTTTCCTTTGTGTTTAAATAACTTAAAATAAAATATAAATATAAATTCATAAATTCTTAATTATATTATATGTTATTAATTAAAATTTATATTATTTAAATTGTACAATAACATGTAATTAATATATTATATAAAAATAATATAATATAATAAATGAAATATATTATTTTATGTATTTTATATTACATACTAAATTGATTTGATTTATAACAAAAGATGAAATAATTACAAGGTTACATTTAATTTATTTCGATTTTATATGTATAATATATATGTATAGATATTAACTTATAATTAATTTGAAATTGTAATAATAAATAAAATGAGATGAATATATAATTTAAAAATAAATATATGAAAATATACAAATATAATATTTATTGAAAAGTGTGTAAAAACATGAAGATTGTGTAGAGATATGCATTGTTTCTTTCAAGAAATATGAAATGAAAATAATAATATTTTATTCAAAAAGGTGAAATGACATTAATTATGAGTACTTTACTTTGACTTTAAAAGTAATTATAGCACTACCATGGCTAACCATGAGTTTTTATCCACCATTGAGAATGTGAGAAATAAGTATCTTTAACTCAAGCAATGCCACCTCAACCATTAGGGATGATGTCATCCCCTAAAATGTGATTGGCTCTCATAAAGTGAATTTTGATTGTACATTTTCCTTAGGCATCCCATTTTAGACCTCAAAATTCCCCTAATGCAAGCTGAGCCAAAGATCATGCTCTGATACCACTGTAATATCCCAAAAGGGAGAATGTAGTAATATTAAAACACAATAGATGAACTGCAACTAAGTAAACAATAAATCTAAAGACAACATTAGAATATACAGAGAAGCTAAGCCTTTTTATTATGTGGAGAATATTACAGTTACAACAGTGTAAAAATAGAGATACTCTAGCCAAAGAAGTGGCCTAGAATGAGCCCGCAAACATGCTACAACTAGCATTGTGTCGCTGGTGAGCTACAGGAAGCAATACTGCATTGTCCCCTTTGCTGATGATGTACATGTAGCTGCTGCAAAGGGAAATGCATATCTATGGAGCTCAGGAGCTCTGATGATGCCAAGTTTCAAGATCTGGCCAATGTGATGGAAACCCAAGATAACCTAGAAATGATTTTCCAGATCTATGAGTTTGGAAAATCACCCTCCTAGTGTTTGATTCTTTGACTGCTGGGTTATGAAGATCTAAAGAAATATCTGATCCAAAGATGGCTGAAATGTGTTGTACAAACAGGTCTAAGCTTTGAGGGTTGATCCCTCCTTCAGATCTCCAAGCTAAAAGCTTGAGATCTTGTCTCTTCTTCCTCCTCCTCAAAATGCAGCAACTGGAGATGCAGCTGTTGGAAAAAATGCGTTGTACACAAGGGAGAGACTCAATGCCTACTAAAATTTACTACAATAAGCTCCAGGCTGATGGAAATGGTGATGAAAAGGTGAGGGGATGATCCCCCACGGGATTACTAGCTGGAATGCTAGCAACTTCCTTCCCCCTCTAGATCTACAATTATGGACTGCGCAATCCTTGATGGGATTGCTACTGATAGGAGGTCAATAAAGTTTGGCCTGATGCCAGATATGAAATGAGACCCTAGGATTGCTGATCTTGAAGTCCAAGGTGATATGAATGTTCCTCCACCAGTTCTCCAATTGATATACTGAAGACAACCTTCTCCTCCCAAACTGATCTTTAGAAATTGCGTAATTCCTGAAAGTATGTGTTTTGCAGAGAGTGGAAATAGTGTGGCACCAATGCCAAATAATGAATGGTAGCTCAGAATAACCTCCCCAAAGTAGGCACACAAGTCCCCTATGGGTAAGGGTGGGATTCCCACTCGGGAACACCTTGTGCTAAACAGCACTGCAAACTTAGCTAAACAGCATGGAGATGTCACCTGACAAATCTTGATCTAAACAGACCATAAAATCATAAATTAAAGCTTTTCTCTAATGTTGCATTCATCTCCTTTATATACAAAGTGAGCCTTCCCAAGCCCTGGCCCACCTCTAAACTGCGTTTTTCATGTGGACATAATCCTCCATGGTTGACTTCGTTGTCTCTCCAAGTCCTCCATCATGTCTACATACAATGTGAACCCTCTCTATCATGTGTGCATTAAATGCACTACTTCCTCCATCACTTCATCATTAATGCTCTATGATCTTATATTAGATTCCATCCATGATCCCAATTGACTACTTTAACCTCCATGATCTATCTCATTAATGAGACATGATCTCCACTCCACTCACTTTATTAGTTCCTCCACTACTCCATTATGTAGATCTATGCTTAATTAATCCACATTCACACATATAAAGTGGATCTTATTCATCCTTGAGGATCATGGGTCCCTCCACCCTTATATTTACTTAATTAATTAAGAAAATTAAGAACTCTAATATTCCAAATATAATGTGAAAATTTGGGAATATTACATTCTTCGAATTGTTCGAAGAAATGGAGGGTGCAGTGGAAAAAATATACTTAAGACTTCAAAGAATCCTTAGGTGTAATGTTATCAGTATGGGCCTCTATCCGAATGACCTCATCAATAGGATGTGTAACAGGAGATTGGGATGATGTTGGGTTAGTTGAAGGTCGCGGTGCATCAAGTAAAAGCTCATATAATCTTCTAGATTGGGAATAGACCAAATCTAGATATTGAACATGGGCGATGACTTCCTCTTCCTTCACACAACCACCCATAGCGAGAGCTTTGGTGATTTTAGGAACAAAATATTTTTTGAAATACCCAATAAACAATTGATCAATGATCTTGAATTTAATAAGGTCGTGCCTATGCCTCCATTTATGAATATGATCCGAAATATGAGTAGCATTTGACTGCTTCAAAGATGTCAAAGTATGGATGTCGGTCTCATACCAGACAGGAAATTGGAAATGGGTGAGGAAGGCCATGGCCAAGGTATTGAAATCGTAGAATAATCCACAAGGAAGTTTAATGTACCACTTGGCAGCAACACCCATAAAATTGTGCTGAAAAATACGTGCGTCAACCCAAGAGTTGGAAGAGCACCATAAATGGTACATCATGACATGGGCTTGGGGGTGTTCCCCAAATTTTCCTTCAAAATTTGGACTATCTCCGGGAGTTTTAGTTGGAACTGTTGGCCAATGAAACATGTGTTGGATGGGGTCATTTGTCAATTTAGACACATCCGACAATTCCAATGTAGTCAGGAAGTGAAACGGAAGGTGATGAGGAGAAAATGGTATTTGGAAGTTACCCATCTGTGGGTTCCAACCTTGTTGGTACGGGTTTCTCCCCTATTGGGGATGATTCTGACCATACTTCCCAAATGGTCCCCACTATTGTTGATAATGTATATATGGTTGATAGGGACCTTTTTGTGGTTTGGGTTTCTGATAGGTACCTTGTTGCAGTGGTTGTTGAACGTATGGTCCTTGCTGGGGCTGTTGATACAACCCGTACTGAATATGAACACCTTGTTGGGACCATTGTTACGGCCCCGGCTGGATATAAGCTAATTGTTGGGGTTGTTGGAATTGACCTTGAGGTATTTTTTGGTATTTTACACCAGGATGATTGGGGTAATTTCCAGTTTGACACAGAAGGTTTGGACCAGATTGGATTTAAGGACCAAACTAAGCATTTGTCGCAATAACGGCCAATGGATTTTGGGGTTTCTGAACATATGGTTGTGATAGGTTCGGTCGCTGAACATACTTATATTTTATGTTCGGTTGTTGAACATATTGATATTGTACATTCAGTTGTTGCACATGAGGTTGTTGAACATGAGGGTACTGAACATGGGTTTGTTGATAAACAAGTTGAGCCGAAGTAGATTGACCACCCGGTAGATAGGTTCCTATGACAACACTTGTTGACTGTGAAAGAAAATTTCCACTAAACTAGCGGGAGGATGTTCTGCCCCTGATACAATTCTAGAGTTTAGATTTCCCCCACTCGAAGAGGGAGGTACATATAAAGGATGTGATTTCCCCCCAAGCATGGACGAAACTGTGGATTGTCCACTCAAAGGTGGAACTGCAGTGATCGTGAATAATGATAAGGGAGTAGATGATCCTAGTGAAACGATCATTTTCCCTATAGAAACCACAGGTTGTGAAATGACAACCACATTTGAGACAAATGGGCTAAAATATGGGGAAACTCTCGTTGACCAAACAGGATGGTGAAACAAGGATGTAGCCCGAAAAGCTCCCAAAAGAAGGTTTTTGAGAGAAGTATACTCCGGTGGAAGCATAGATGTAACTTGAATAGAAGGAATACTCATCCCACTTCCTTCATCATGAGGAGTAGAAACATACGAAAATATTCTAGAGGGAACATAGACGTGATGTAAAATTCTGGTATATGGGATGCAAAAGTTTCCTGAGGGATACTCAAAGGAGTACTCATGAATGGAGTCTCTTCGACATTGGACGCCATGTCTGGTGGAAACAAATGACGAACAGTAGTATGAGATGTTACAGGATAAGCACCAAGAGTAACTCGGGGATCGCCAAAAGGGCTATGCTGACATTCAGGCGAGACCATGTGTGGATTGAAGAGCAGATTGGGAGGAAAGGTCGTAAACTTTGCAAAAGGTTCAGAACTTTCTGGCTCAGGATCCTCATATAAGGATGAAATCCACTCGTCAAGTGGTGGCTAAGACGAGATTGTTTGGACTGTTGATATTGCAACAAGATGATGAGCTTAGTGGAAAGAAGTCGCCTTCACTAAGTGGGCCCACAGGCTATTTTTGGTGCAAGTCTATTTTTAGACTATGTCTATTTTTAGACATGTCGGGCATATTCTATGAGTTACAGGATGCTATTTTTGGATGGTTGGTCAAGTTGGAAAAATAGATGGACTTCTATTTTTAGACATATTGGGCGGAATCTGTTTTTAGATTGCCAGTCTAAAAATAGATATGTCGAATATTATTAGCTCTTAATAATATGTGGACTCTAAAAATTATCTTATTCTCTTGGAGCACTTCAGTTAAGTGCAAAGATGTGGCACAGGAGCTGATAGAAGGAATTATGCTATTCCCGAGGGTTAAGTGGATCCATTGCATGGATAATTCAGTTAGAACTCATGTGACAGAGTTTGGTGGAGTTATTGAGGTAGTTGATGGAGTTGTGTTCAGTTTAACTAAGTTAAACATAGTTGAGCTAGTTGTATCTAGTCTAACTGATTGATACACTAGTGAGAGTGGTGTGAATTAATTATTAATTAATTCAATAATTATTAACTCATTAATCAACTAAATAATACATCAGTTAACTACAGTGCATGGATAGTTTCAGTGGAGACCAGTGAAGAGGTAGGTGAAAGAGTAGTGTGACTATCAGTTGTGACTATACTGTTGCATGATTTGCAACACACAGTGGTTGGAAATGCCAATGAGGATTGCGTGAGCAAGGCTGGACCTGTTTAGTGTGTAGCAATTGGAGATTATACTAAGAGCTTGTGAGGAGATTTGTATAATGATTGTTACATGATCGGACCTGTTTAGTGTGTAGCAATTGGAGATTATACTGAGAGCTTGTGAGGAGATTTGTATAATGATTGTTACATGATCTATATGACATATAATATATAGATAGTTGGGGGTTTTCAGCTGTAAGCTTTCCCATAAAATACTGTGTTCATATGTGTGAATGTTTATGGTTTTAATGTGCGCATGCGATTGTTTTTATTTCCGCAATTAATGATCAATGGTAGAAGAGATTTTGTATTGTGCATGAAGTAAAATAGTGTGTGATTAGGAGAATCCCAGATATAACATATCAGTTATATAAATTTCTACATGGTATCAGAGCGATATTGATCATTGGAGCAATTGCAAAACATTGAAGCGGTTGAGTTTTGTGCTGGTGGAATTCGAATTTGCAGCAGTGTTTTCTTTGTGTCGAAGTTGAGATGTCTTTCAACGGATTGTGATTGGAGTATGCTCTTGAGGGCAGCTCAAATTATATTTCATGGAAAGACAGGATGGAGGCAGTGCTGGATGACAATGGGTTGATGGAGTTCATAGATGCAGAAATTCCAAAACCTGCTTCTAGCGATGCTACCGCACTTGACGCATGGCAAAAGAAGACAACAAAATGTCGAAGGATTCTGTTGGAAGGTGTGAAGGATCACACAGTGTCCAGCCTTCATGGTAAAGCTTCTCCATTCTTGATGTGGAAAGCTTTGACAGATTTTTTTCAAAGCAAGAGCGACCAGAGGAAGTTGGCGCTCAAGGATAAACTCAGGAACATAAGAATGGAGAAAGGCAATAGTATACCCAAGTACCTCACGAAGTTTTTCCAGTGCAGGGATGAGCTGGGAAGTGTGGGGGTTACTGTAGATGATGAGGACTTGGTGAGCTTGGCTCTTCTTGGGCTTCTGAAGATTTGGCATTCCTATCAGGACTCTGTCAATGGTCGAGAGAAATTGCCAGGATGGGAGCGACTTTGGTCAGATCTTGTGCAAGAGGAGATAAGGCGAAGTACTAGGGACGGATCTTCATCAAAGAACTCAGATGAAGAAAATTGTGCTTTGGCTGCCAAAGCAAGGAAGGGGAAGAGAAAGAAGAATGCTTCTCAATCCGGTGCGAAAGGCAAGAAGCAGGACATGTCCAAGGTGAAGTGCTTTCACTGTCACCAACATGGACATTACGCCACTAATTGTCCACAGAAGAAGAAAAATAAGCAGGTTGCTAGATCTGCAGCTGGAGAGGCCTTAGCCTCGTAGTTTGAGCTAGATTTTTCACTGATTGCATGCTTGGTCTCAAGTATGATGGGTTCAGTGTGGTTTCTTGACAGTGGTGCGTCTTTTTATATGACCAGAGACAAATATTTGTTTACTGATCTGGATGAGAAAGATCTTGGAGTGCACATCGAGATGGGCGATGATGGTAGATACAGTGCGACCGGTATCGGTACCATTTCCTTTGAGAGGGAGTCTTGTAAACCCTTCGTATTGAAGGAAGTGATGCATGCTCCAAGATTGAAGAAGAATCTGATCTCGGTGGGGATGTTAGAAGACAAGGGATATGATGTTGTCTTTAGCGAGGGAAAGGCTTTCCTGCGCAGTAAGGCAACTGGTGAAACCCAGAGGATAGGGGTTCGAGTTAAGAACCTTTATCAATTACAGGTAGATGGTTCCGCAGCAATGGTAGGCAAGGCAGAAGGAGTGGTGAGCCGGGATGAGGGTGAGCTATGGCACAGGAGATTGGGCCATCTTCACCATGGTGCTTTGAAAATTTTGCAGCAGATTTCTATCGGGCTTCCCAAAGGTACACTTGTGCAGTCAGATCAGTGCAAGGGATGTACTTTGGGAAAATTTGTGAAAGCCACCTTTCACAAGAAGGATATTCATGCCACGAAGATCCTTGAGAGAATTCACACAGACATGTGTGGACCTTTCTCAGTAGCTTCGACAGCAAAGCACAGGTACTATGTGATATTTGTTGATGATTTTTCTCGAAAGTGCTGGATCTTCTTCATGCAGAAGAAGAGCGAGAGATTCTCAAAGTTCTGTGAGTTCAAGGCACTGGTTGAGAAAGAATCGGGGAAGCAGGAGAAGGCTCTTAGGACTGACAATGGTGGTGAATTCATCTCTGGCGAATTCAAGGAATTTTGCAGCGCAGAAGGAATTCGAAGAGTGCTCATAGCACCTCATAACCCACAGCAGAATGGGGTCGCGGAGCGAAAGAACAGAACGATCGTGGGTGCTGCACGGGCGATGTTGCATGATCAGGGCCTTCCCATACACTTGTGGGCTGAGGCATGCAATATGGTGGTTTATGTGAAAAACCGTTGTCCTCACAGGATACTTGGCATGAGTACACCTGAGGAGGTGTTTTCTGGTAAGAAGCCTGATATTTCCCATTTGAGGATTTTTGGTTCACCTTCTTACATTCATGTGACTAAGGATGCCAGGAAGAAGCTGGAGCCAACCGCAGAGGTTGAGATATTTTTGGGGTACACTGATACGCCCCACAACTATCGTGTGTATTTTCCAGACAGTCGCAAGGCTGTTGTGCGACGGGATATCAAATTTCATGAGGAGAAAGCCATGAAGTGTTTGCTTGAGAGGGAGCCACACTTGCATGCATATGAGGAGCTATTAGTTCCTAAGGATGAGCCTCAAGATGTGGATCAACCACAAGAGGAGGTTCATGGAGTGGAAGAGACCACTCATGTAGCGCCAACCATCAGAGGGCGGAAGCGCACTACAGAAGCTGAGCGACTGATTCAGGATGCAAAGAAGGTTGTAGGAGCAATTTGCGATCATAGCGTATAGAGACACAAATTTATCTGCATACTGGATACATGGCTCTTGTGAGAAAATGTGTCGTGACAGAGCCATCCTCTTTCGAGGAAGCTAAGGAGGACCCCGCATGGGTAGATTCCATGGTGGAAGAGTATGATTCGATTGTCGAATGTAGGCATGGTGCAGATTGTCCCAAGGCCGGGAAGGAAATCAGTGGGGGTAGGTTCGAGATGGATCTGCTGTATGAAGTGCTGTACCGACGGAGTGGATAAGTACAAGGAAAGATTTGTTGCCCGAGGCTTCTCACAGATTGAGACTGACATGAGGAGCCCTTGCACTCGTTGCAAGGTATTCTTCCATACGGATGATTTTTTCTCTCTGGGCCAGATGGGGGTGGTATATCTACCGATGGATGTGAAGACTAGGTTCCTCAATGGAGTGATTGAGGAGGAGGTGTACATAGAGCAGCCCAAAGGTTTCAAGATCTAGCAGCCGAGTCACATGTGTGCAGTTCTAAAAGAGCGTTGTATGGGTTGAAACAAGCACCTTCGTGCTTGGTACACATACGTATAGACATTTGTCTTTACCTCAATTTGATTCTCCAAGAGGAGGCTGGGATTCAAACCTATACCGTATTGTGGTGGAGGTAAGCGTTTATCATTGCATTATGTAGATGATTTGATTTTGACGGGTGATGAAATTTTGATACACTCATGCAAGGCTGATCTTGCAAAGGAGTTTGAGATGAAGGACTTGGGCCTCCTTCATTATTTCCTGGGATTGGAAATTTGGCAATGCAGTGATGGATTGTTTGTGTCTCAAGGCAAGTATGCCCGGGAGATACTGGAGAAGTTCAACATGCATGGCTGCAAGCCTATCGACACTCCTCTTCCTAGTGGTTGGAGGAAAGATATTAGCATCTACAGAGGTAGTGGATGCCACCGTCTATCGACAGTTGGTGGGGTCGTTGATGTATTTGGTCAATACTCGACCCGATATATGCTATGCAGTTAACCAGCTTTCGCAAGCTATGGTTAAGCCTATCAAGCTCTTTTGGAAGGCGGGCAAGCATGTATTGCGCTATATCAGAGGCACATCGGGATATGGTCTATGGTACAGACAGGAGGATGAGTTGAGGCGGCATTGCTTCAATGGTCCGGTATCATCATATCGTAGATTGTGTAGCAAGAAGATCATGTTACGCCATACATTCCCACTGAGGATCGTGATCTCATATCTTCACGAAGGCGCTCAATGTGAGCAAATTCGAATACCACAGGCGGTGATAGGTGGCAGATAATCCTTATCTTGTTGAGAGGGATGTTGAGATTGCAACAATATGATGAGCTTAGTGGAAAGAAGTCGCCTTCACTAAGTGGGCCCACAGGCTATTTTTGGCGCAAGTCTATTTTTAGACTATGTCTATTTTTAGACATGTCGATCATATTCTATGAGTTGCAGGATGCTATTTGTGGATGGTTGGTCAAGTTGGAAAAATAAATGGACTTCTATTTTTAGACATATTGGGTGTAATCTATTTTTAGATTTCCAGTCTAAAAATAGATATGTCGAATATTATTAGCTCTTAATAATATTTGGACTATAAACATTATCTTATTCTCTTGGAGCACTTCAGTTAAGTGCACAGATGTGGCACAGGAGCTAACAGAAGTAATTACGCAATTCCTGAGGGTTAAGTGGAGCTATTGCATGGATACTTCAGTTAGAACTCATGTGACAGAGTTTGGTGGAGTTATTGAGGTAGTTGGTGGAGATGTCTTCAGTTTAACTGAGTTAACCATAGTTGAGCTAGTTGTATCTAGTCTAACTGATTGATACACTAGTGAGAGTGGTGTGAATTAATTATTAATTAATTCACTAATTATTAACTCATTAATCAACTAAATAATACATCAGTTAACTACAGTGCATGGACAGTTTCAGTGGAGACTAGTGAAGAGGTAGGTGAAAGAGTAGTGTGACTATCAGTTGTGACTATACTGTTGCATGATTTGCAACACACAGTGGTTGGAGATGCCAATGAGGATTGCGTGAGCAAGGCTAGACCAATTCTAGTTCAATCAGAGCCATTCTTTAGCAGTGATTGCCCAGTAGAGGCAGGCTATCAGGTGGCAGAGATTGGAGCATGTGATTTGCTAGATCGGACCTGTTTAGTGTGTAGCAATTGGAGATTATACTAAGAGCTTGTGAGGAGATTTGTATAATTATTGTTACATGATCTCTATGACATATAATATACAGATAGTTAGGGGTTTTCAGCTTTAAGCTTTCCCATAAAATACTGTGTTCATATGTGTGAATGTTTATGGTTTTAATGTGCGCATGCGATTGTTTTTATTTCTGCAATTAATGATCAATGGTAGAAGATATTCTGTTTTGTGCATGAAGTCAAATAGTGTGTGATCAGGAGAATCTCAGATATAAAATATCAGTTATATAAATTTCTACATGGACAATTATGACAATTCCAAGTTTAACGCCTTAAGCTTCAAGAGGTCTAGGTGGAAATTGTGAAATCTTAGGAGGAGGCCCTTGAGATCCTTCAGAGGAGGAGCAAGGCGAACTCAAAGATTCAATTGGAAGAGCACCATAAATGGTACATCATGAACGTATGGTATTTTCTAGGGCTATTGATACAACCCCTACTAAATATGAACACCTTGCTGGGGTCGTTGATATGGCCCCGGCTGGATATAAGCTCCTTGTTGGGGTTTTTGGAATTGACCTTGAGGTATTTGTTAATAATGGACACTATAATGATTGGGGTAATTTCCAGTTTGACACAAAAGGTTCGGACCAGATTGGATTTAAGGACCAAATTGAGCATTTGTCGCAATAACACCCAATGGATTTTGGGGTTGGTGAACATATGGTTGTGATAGGTTCAGTCGCTGAACATACTGATATTTTATGTTCGGTTGTTGAACATACTAATATTGTACATTAATTTGTTGCACATGAGGTTGTTGAACATGAGGGTACTGAGCGTGGGTTTGTTGATAAATAAGTTGAGCTGAAGTAGGTTGACCACCCGGTAGATAGGTTCCTATGACAACACTTGTCGACTGTGAAAGAAAATTTCCACTAAACTAGTGGTAGGATGTGCCGCCCCTGATACAATTCTAGAGTTTAGATTTCCCCCACTCGAAGAGGGAGGTACATATAAAGGATGTGATTTCCCCCCAAGCACGGAGGAAACCGTAGATTGTCCACACAAAGGTGGAACTGCAGTGGTTGTGAATAATGATAAGGGAGCAGATGATCCTAGTGAAACGGTCATTTTCCCAATAGAAACCGCAGGTTGTGAAACAACAACCACATTTGAGACAAATGGGCTAAAAGATGGGGAAACTCCCATTGACCAACCAGGATGGTGAAACAAGGATGTAGCCCGAGAAGCTCTCGAAACAAGGTTTTTAAGAGAATTATACCTGGGTGGAAGCGTAGATGTAACTTGAATAGAGGGAATATTCATCCCACTTCCTTCATCATGAGGAGTAGAAACATATGAAAATATTCTAGAGGGAACATAGACGTGATGTAAAATTTTGGTATATGGGATGCAAAAGTTTCCTAAGGAATACTCAAAGGAGTACTCATGAATGGAGTCTCTTCGACATTGGACGCCATGTCTGGTGGAAACAACTGACGGACAGTAGTACAAGATGCTACAAGAGAAGCACCAAGAGTAACTCGGGGATCGTCAAAAGGGTTATACTGACGTTCAGGCGAGACCATGTGTGGATCAAAGAGCAGATTGGGAGGAAAGGTCGTAAACTATGTAGAAGGTTCAGGACTTTTCGGCTCAGGATCCTCATATGACGATGAAATCCACTCGTTAGGTGGTGGCTAAGATGAGATTGGTTGGATAATTATGACAATTCCAAGTTTAACACCTTGAGCTTCAAGAGGTCTAGGTGGAAATTGTGAAATCTTAGGAGGAGGCCCTTGAGATCCTTTAGAGTAGGAGTAAGGTGAATTCAAATATTCAACCACGATGACCTTCAGGACAAGATAAATGAAGGGAAATGTGAATCATTTTTTGAGCAATTAAGATTTATAATTAACTAGGTGAGATGAGGCCAAGAGTACTGCACAGGTAGGATGTTATCGTGTGCAGTAAATTTTAGAATAAAAAAAAGGGTAAATCTAGGCATAAAGGATTACCAGGTTTTCTGCGAACTGCAATTGACACCTTGGAAAAATAAATTACCAAGGACTTAATGTACAGGATCCAATCTCCCCTAATGTTGTGTTTGGTGTATCACGTCTACAAGGTGACCAACTCGGTTACCTATGGTAGGTTTGCAACCTAGTGGGATCTTCCAAAATATACTCAATGGTACGTGGGAGCTCAGTCTGTAGAAGTGTTGTCTAATTTGTAACCGTTCGATGAGAGCGCCCCCTTATAATTTTCATACGTGGAGCATAGTCCTATATACTTCCATATGTGGGACATGATATCACCCTCATGATGCGACATAGGATGTTAGCAAAAAATGCTATGCTTAATGACACCGAAACACGTCTCTAGCCTAGACCTCTAGATGTTTGCATTAATTCCAAATACTCCTTAAGGTTAATTGAATAAATTTTAAAGTTGATCTTTGATTATTTTTCAATTTCAGGCTCAAAACAATTTCACCTGAATCCTACAATGCATCTAAATGCAAAAAAGAATTCATTTTATTTCAATGAACTCTAAACTAATGAGGGAGAAAGTGCAAGAAAGAATGCAACAAAAAAGAAATGAAACAAGCAATAATGCCCCCTAGCTAACTCAAAATTACTGAAATGAAACTCTAAAACAAATTCAATTTCAGTATCCCCAAATGCAATCTTACTGAAAATGAAATCACTTATTTCTTCACTAAGATGCACCAAACAATTTTTTCTTTTCTTTTCACTTTAGATGTTCAAATGAAAACTAATGCAATTGATGAACTAATCAAAGCAAAAACTAACCAAAAGAACAAAGAATTGAAATGAAAATTCCTTTCACTTTCTCTTTTTCGAATGGAAAAAAAAAATTCTCTAAAAGTACTTGACTAAAAATGACTTTCACTTTTTCTTTTCAAAACGAAGAATCAAAACAAACACACACTCTCAAGTTCACAAATCAAACAATCATAATCTATGTTTGACAGTCAATCAAAGGTGATTTCAAAGTGCAAAAATGACTTAGTGTGAAAGAAAGAAACGTGAAATAGTTTTTGGGATGATTGCAGCAAAGCTCTCAGAGAGATCCAACCAATCTCTTGATGATAGAAACAAGTGACAAGTGAATGAAAACTGAACAAGAAACACTAGGGGGTGATCAAACTTCACTAAAACACAAAACAGGGTTGAACAGACAAATTAATAACTCAAGCAAGGAAATCAAGCTAAACACAGTGGTATTAGATCATATCAAACCAGAAAGACACCTCAAAGGCCAAGACACACTGGAAAATGAAAAGGAAACCCCAATTTTTCTTAATCTCTAGGATCAACGCGCCTGTGAAAAGAAAAATCGTGCTGAAAGGTAGATCAGTGCAACTATTTTATATAAAACAATGCTAGTGATGCTTTTGTAAGGACAAAAAACACATTGGGCGAGAAATGGAAGAAAAAAATAATTCAACAATCAAGCGAGACTTGACACCCCAATGAAAAAACCAAGCACTATGCAGACCTATAGAGACATAAACGGACACATATCTTAACGATCGATCAAACTAATAAAAAAACCAAATCGGAAAAGGAGAGACAAAGAGGCTATAGCTCCCCAGTGGAGTCACCAAATTTTTTGTGAAAACAATCCCCTCTGCGGATAGAGGCGATATCTCTAGCCCTAGAGTGGTTCTAGCAACGCACGAAACTAACTAATGAACCCTTTCCTAGCTTGTATTCAAAGTGGAAGAAGATGCAGAAGAGCCTACCTCATGCTATCATCTAGTCCTTTGAAGAATATCTTTATTCCACGATCCTTTAGGCTCGCTCCTCGCAGCTTGTGGTGTTAAAATACCAGTAATATATCAAGTGACAACAACAAGAAACATGATAGAATACATAGCATACATCAAATACAAAATACCTAATAGATCAATGGGAATTAGGATACTTGCATAGATATCTAGAAAAATATGGAAAGTGAAACATCAGATGTATTATTAATTATAAAAAGAGGAAGCATACAACCATGGCCTTGATGTTGGAGACCTCCTTTTGGTGATTTCCAAGTCCAAACCGAGGTTCTTCAAGTAATCCTTTTGCAAAGTGAAAAATTAGGCATAGTCATAGCATAAGGATGCAAAGGATTAATGATCAAGTAAGACCAATGAGTAGTGGAAGGATGGGATTCAATTTATAGGCATGGAGAAGGAGTTAGGGATCCATAAAGGAAGGAGGAAGGCCCACTTCTCTAGGGAAAAATCCCTAATTAAATGATCAAGAGCTCCAAATGAGAGAGCTCTACCATATCTCCACCAAACCATATCCAACTCGTCGTTCTGGAAGCTTCTAGTGCACAAAGTTTCTTCTCCATTTGAGGAAAAATTGATATAAAGTGTTTAGCGTGGTTTTTCCCATCAAAAGTGCACTGGCAGCACTAGGTCAAAGTATTGAAACTTTCCATCAACATGGATAGGAAACTGGCAAAGAGCACTAACCTGGAAATTTAGGTTTTGAGGTGAGCTTCTCCAGAAAATCTTCATGACAACTTTATATTAGTCTTAAAGGGATATTATGATGTATCTTCCATGTTGGATAAATTGCACAGTAGTCATCTTAAGGCACTTCAGGATCAGGGACAGGAATTAATCAGGGTGAAAAATTACTGTGTAACAAAGGGGGAGGGGTCTATAACAACCCTGGGTTAAATGTTCATGTAATAAAGGTTAATAAAGGCAAAATAAGACCAAGATCATGAGACACGTATTCAAAGTTGAATTTTGGGCAAAATATACTGGTGGGCTAAAGGGAAAATGGAAAAGACTTTTAAAAGGATAAAAGGTATTTTTAGCACATTATTTATGAAAATAATGGAAATTAGGAGAAAAGGAAGGTGAAAGGTCACAGGTTGCACGTGAGGAGGAAAATGAAGGAAACTAATGGAAAATGAAGAAATTAGAGGCATCAATGATAAAAATGATTCTGAGGATCATTTCACAACCTTTTGTCAGTTCAGTTTTAGACTTAGTCTCATAGAGGAGAAAGAGGACTAAGAGGAGAAGGAACGAAAGCAAGCAAAGGAAGGATAAGGAAAGCAAAGGAAGGTAATGATCAAGAAATAAAAGTTGGATCAAGCAGCTTCAACAGAAATAATTGCAGGTAACAGGTTGCATGTATGATTTCTTAGTTGGTTTTGACATGCATGGTATGTGCATGTTGGTATTTGGTTATTTTATTGTCATTGACATGGGTTTTGTCAAGTTTCAACAGTGGAATTTAGCATTTCCTTGCCATTTCCAAATAGCCATGGTGTGATGGGAGTGTTCTCGTTTTGACCTTAGGATTTTCAGAAAATTTTGGATCTGGTGTAGGTGGTCTCAAGAAAATTCCCAAAGGCCTAAAAATCCCTTGACTTGTAATGGCGGGATACACGGTAAAGCATGAGGGTGGAGACGAGAAAATTCCTCAAGGTATTGGAGAAGAAATTATGAGGCATCCAAGCTCGGTTTGGTTTTCTAATATCAACACTGTTTTAGGTGAGATCACAGTTGAGGGTGGAGATGGTTTAACCTATGGATTCCCTTGGTTTTTTTTTGGATTGGTTTACCCCATGATATCCCACATTTATGCTTGGAATATGGCACGAGGGTGATTGGATGGAAGAAAGATTTGGTTTAGCCAATATATGGTCATGTTGTACATGGAAGTCCCGAAACTAGTTGGATTTTTCCTATGCTAATAAGAGCTAAGTTTTTCTTTCTTTGATGAGGAAATGTGCTTGTTATTATGTGGCTTTAATGGTTGTTCTCTTATTTTTATTTATCTGATTATATATTGGTTATAAGCATGGTTTATGACAGACCTTGGTTACGGTTCTTATCATGTTTGATTGATAAATGACTAGTTAATGAATGCATGAACTCATTGGTATTACGTAAGCTATTATGAGAAGGCATTAGTCCTTCTTGGTAAACCTTAAATAATTTTTAGATCTCTACGTTGAGATATGCATTCATGACCTATAGATTTCATGTTCTTCATGTGTTTGATAGAATGTGTATCATGGTTAGGCTTGGTTAGGTCAAGCCCTTGATCAAGTTTTGTGTTAGAGCTTTTTCTTGGTGTCATTTATTGTTTTTGAGGGTCTCATCAAGTTTTGAGCAGTGGTATGGATACTAGCCCTGAAAAAGTGACTTAAATATCACCGTCTCTGGCATAGAATTGGCTGAAAAAACTGTAGTCTCTCCCTTGTAGGAATTATGGGAACAATTTGAGGTATCCAGTCACACGAAGTCCTTGTCATGGGAGTGACTGGGGGTTTAATTCATTGAAAGGCTCGGTTAACTTAGGGGTTGGGAACCTGGAGTAGTAGATTAGCTCTTGGGGGTCCTATAGCACCCGAGGAGGGTATGTAAAGTGTTGGTTCATCTGTTCCAATTCAATAATTGAACTTAAGGAGTTGAATCATACCATAGTAGTCCTCCACTCAAGTTTACCCTAGACAAGTAGGTGAAAGTGGGTATATATGATAGGTGACATTACACGTGTCTTGTGGGTTTGCCCCATGCAAATAAAATGATGCCTCAGATCATGTGGAGGCCACTATGTCCCGGTCTAAAGACGCCCCTCTCCTTTTGAAATGCTCTTTTCCTTTGAACTATCGGGAAGCAGCCTTTGGGCTTATGTGTCCCCATGGGCGAGTCCTCTACGCAACTAACACTCATAATTGGCCCATGCAATCTCGTAATAGGAAATTACAACAACACACCTGGTTCCATCCCTACCACACCATTTTTATGTTGAGTCATCCCAACCCTTTATTAAGCACAATGTTTGGCTACAATCTGAGAGACAAACTCCGAGATGGAAAGTTTCTCGTCGTCTGATCCAACCAATTCTCGTTTATGTGAGCCCCAACGCAAGCGTTATATCAACGTGATACTCCTTTTGCATGGTTATTTTCCCTCCCTTCGACTAATGTGAGGGATCCAACTCACCCCAGTTTCTTCCATGTAAATGGATCCACTAATTCATTCTGATCCTGGTCATCCTAAGCTCCCCTTTTTTCATTTTGTTATGACCTCCCAAGGTCATGGCCTCTGAGGCACGTCACCCTAGAATCTTAATTTCGAGTCATTGATCTCTCCTGATCAATCTGAGTCGTTCGAGATGCTAGCGTCGCTTATGGTTATGTGTTACAGTTGTATTGTCTAATAACCTAGTGGTCAACTAACTTGTAAGTGGTCCATTAAATTTTGATACAATCAAGAGATAAGGTTATGAAGGTAAGGTAAGAGGTAAGATCTTTCTGCCCACTCTTCACTATGATCCTTTTTTATGAAGGGGCTCGACCATGGCTCGACAATAGTGTTTTTGCAAGAGGCTGGACTTGTGCCAAAAATTAGCCATGGCCATCAAAGTTTTATGAAGCACAAGTTGGAGCTATCCCTCCTTAGCTTACAAAAAATTACCCTTTCTAGGTTCTTGATGACTCAAATGCATAATGTACTCCAGGGACTTAACCATTCATCCTCTCTGAGGTCTGTGGTCCCTTTGAATCTTAATTATTTGTGGGAAGCAATTCTATATTGTTCCAAATATACGCAAGTCTCTTTTAAGGAACAAATACGCATAATAAAACTTATAAATGTAACCCAAAAGCATATAGTACCCAAAAAAGGTCATACGGAAATGAACATTCCACAAACAAACATGCATTCCCCCTTTTCAGTTCGATCACAGACACAAACCATACATTCAGATACATAATTAGCATTATGATAGGCCTACAATCATCATATTCAAGTGGATTCAATTTTCAAACACAATACACACAAATGGTCATCAAATATTCATTGCTACATGCCTGAGCCACAGAATGAACATCAAGTGCTCATCCCAAATATAATGATGCTATTCAATGCATACACCACTCATAGAGGTGGTTACACTTGTGTATTTCCTGCATAAATGGAATTAGTGCAACAATATAACAACAAGGCACACATTCATCAGAATTTCCGTTCCAATCATAGTGAACCAAGAATAATTCATATGGTGAATGCAACATCATTGTAACAATTTAACATGAACTCAGTAACCAAAAATGCATTTACAGATAATTATTTGAATTCAACACTGGAGTTGGCAACTGAGATCGAGACTACAACTCTCCACCCAACCATAGATGGGATACAACCACTATTGCTTGTAGCTTTCACCCTAAGCCAAATTCCAAAGCTTGAGGTGGACTGCTTTCAAAGGGAACTTCAAGAAAAGCAATAACTAAAACAAGATTTCTCAATGCCACGATGCCTTCATCCACTAGCTACATAAAATTTTCACTTAGTCCCCTCAGACTTTTCATACACTAGGAACATCCGTGCTAGGATATCACAATACAGAGATTTCAACTCACTTTTAAGATAAGAGAGTCCACAAAAAGGAATTTTCATCAGTGGATAAACTACTGATAGGAGGAAGAAATCACCTCTCCAGGTGATTCATCACGAGACAAACACTAGAGCTTCAACCCCAAGGCAACTCCTGGTGGTTCACCAACCTCACATGCACCTAAGTGATTCTTCCTAATACAACAAGTTCTTTAATCCCAAGCTTTAGGTTGGTTCTTCAACCTTTCATGCAAGCATTTTCTCTCTATAATATTTTACCCAACAAGCCTCTCTTAGAGGATTCCTTAGTTGGTGCTCCTAGTCAGTCTAATGACAAAGATCACTTATCTCTTCTTTCAACTCTACACTCTTATACAACAACTCTCGATGCTTCCTTCATTACATATACCTTTTTTCATGCGTGAGAGTGTATGAGAGCACATGTATGAATAAAAAATAAATAAATGTATGAAGGTCCTCCTTTTATTGAACGGATTAACTACCCATCCTTCCCCCATGATCACACAACATTCAACTACCTAACATTGCAACCCATGCTTGTCTTTAAATTTTTTCCTCTTCTTTCTTGTGGTTGTGGCTAAAGGACACATATACCTGTCCTCATTTATTCAGTTAAATTTAATGTACAATCAACTCATTTAACCTTCTCCTCCAACCATGGATGATATTTAAAAACATACATTTCATCAAGCAACCTCCTACCTCAAGCAATGGAATTTGTGTCCCTCTCTCAGCCAATTAACATAATTATAATTATTTACATTGAGAGAAGTATTTACCGATGGGATATCACAGATGTTATCACTTCAACTTGGATACTTACATGCCATTATAAAAGAAGAAAAAGAAGGAGACAAGAAGATGCATATTAATATGGAATGAAAATCCTTTTGATGGGCCTCCAAATTGGACATAAATTATGGCCCATCTAACCATCCTTCAACACATTAAACCTATCTTTTTGCATTAGATGACATATTTATGATTTTTTAATAAAAGTATTTTATTATATTTTATTCTAGATTTTGTGAAATGTATATGTTTTATGTCTCACTCAGTTTTACTTTTTACAATTATATTTAGGTTTTAGATTTAAGTAGTTTTACATTTCCGAAGCTAGGAGAGGGACGCCATTACTTGGGCGCCCTCCGTTCCACATCGGTAAACCACGTGGCCAACACATGGATGGTTGTACAACACATGCCATGTAGCTTTCTCTACCTGTTGTGGTTGGTGAGGGACTTAAATTACCTCCTCTTCCATACGCCTAGGGTTTCAACCTGTAGGTTATGCAGCATGTGTCATTTACCTTATGCATTTTTGTTTGGGGTGGGATGTTGCTCGGAGAGCTTCACCAATGGCTGTGCACTATGTTGCCAGTGCTGGTGCATGTCCGCCTTCACTGTTAACCAGATGTTCGCCGTTGTTGTTGCTGTTGGGATGGTTTGCTGGTTTGTCTTGGTTTCGTTGATGTTTCTCCTGCGGCCTGTTGTGGACCTGTTCAACTCCCGCGACCGCCATAGCTTGCTCCTCCACTGTCAAACTACCCTCCTCAACTGCTCAATGCTGCGCAGAGTTGTCGATGGCTTTGTCCCCTATGTCGTTTGCAGAAGTACCATGGTTTTGAAGGTAATTTTTCGTTTTACAGGTTAAGAAGTTGCTTTTCTAGCATTTTCGAGAGATGTTCGAGATATTTTGCCTAATTTATGCTATTTTCTATTGTGTTGCAGGTATTGCCGAACTGTGGCGGGGTTTGGCTATCAGTTGGCTACTAGAGCGACATTTTCCTCTGCATTTGGCATGGCATCTTCACCTCTCGATAGGAAAATAATTCCTACCAGCCCACTGTTGTGTTTTTTGACACTTGAAAACATGTGTTTATTAACACTTCTAATCTTTTTCGGTTCAATTTAGCTCTTCTTCGGACTGTTTTTTCTTCTTTGAATGGAACTGGTTTTGGCACTGTTTTTCTTGTTTGATTTGTCAATGGTTTTAGGGCTATACCCATTTCTTGTTTGTTTTAGGGTTGTATGTTCAGCGTGGCTATAAGAAAATGTTTTAGGGCTGTATTCCTTGCCGGTGGAAACCATGAGTTGGGACAGTCTTTCCAATGTAGTTTAGGGTTAAGGGTTTTGTTTCTAAAATTCCTCCTATCTTTTGCGGCTCTATGATTATTTGTGGTCATTATGGATTACTCGACGGTTTTCTCAGCTGAAGGACAAATTGGGTACTAAAGATAAACATTTGTCTTTCTCTGGTGGAGGCTGTGAGCCCATTATTCATGTTGTTGGCGTGTTTGAAGGGACAACAACAGAAAATCATGCCCTCTCCTGCAATTCTTTACTTCTGTGAGCTTTCTGTGATGACCATGAGCACTAAAGAGACACCGGAAAGTAGACTCTCCCCTGTGCGAGCTCACATTTCTGCTGTAACTTCATTTTCTGGGACCGTGTGCTAATTTCATGATAAAATATGGGTTGTATTGCTGGTGTACAAAGGCTATGTCTATGTGAAAGAAAGAATTGAAGAGCTGAGCTAAATAACCATTTGCCTATTTGCCTATGTTTTGATAGGAGTGTGTTCTAGTAAATCTAGACTATTTGATTGTTTGTTTTGAGAAATTTCAATTGATTGTTTTGAGAAATTATTTGTCATCATAGCTAGCTGTTGAATTATTGTTTTTCAGTCCATTGTATTTTATTTGTGCATCATCATTTCAGTTTTTCATTGAAGCACATTATAAGATAATTTTATTGATAAATAATAAGTTTGATATTTCTTCTACGACTTATGGAAGGACTTGTTTTCTGAAATATAATACTCATGTATTGATAATGAATGCCATGTATCCATGTATACATTGTTTTTAATTATTCAAAAGATTGTCTGGTGTTGTGCAATTTCAAGTCAATATCTACAGGTTTGTTATTTATCAAGGTAAGGTCAACCATTCAAATTCTCCATTCTGATTGTAAGATACATGTTTGAGACCAAGTTAATTGGCAAAAATTAGTTGAGATGGTTTAGAAGTAAGCAAACAGTTTAGCAGCCTATCACTTCTCACAGCTCCCTGTGTTAATAACATGTAAGTTCTAGTGATTCTGCAAAACATTGTTTTTTGTTTTTCAATTGTGATAGGGTAATGCCAAGGTGTTCAAGTCCATATATGTGGGTTTGGTATTCATCAAAACAAGGTTCAATGCCCTAAATTTGCAACCTATAAGTATCGGCGAATCTTCAAAACATTGTCTTTTGTCATGCAATTGTGATAGGGTAATGTCGATTTTGTCAAGTCAAAGTGAAAACCCAAATTGTAACAGTAACCTAAGATATCTCAGAGGTAAACAATTCTGTCATTAATATGTGAAAAGAAGCTTAAACATTATGAAATGGAAAAAAATGTTTACACTCAACCCTTTTCAAAATAAGACACGTAAAAACTGTAACAAAACAATTTTAATAGGCATTGAGGCCAACCTTTCAAAGTTATATGACCAGAATAGAGTATAGAACACAGTCATCGTTCCTTATGACTCTCACTATTAATTCAAGTACATAGGAAACTATTAAATTTTACAAGTATAATTTATAAACGGATAAAATTTATATCTCCATAGATATATAATTTTTCGTTTAAAAAAAACCAAAAACATACTTCTTTTAAAAATGTAGGCCTTTGAAAATAAGAGGTCATATTGAAGGTTTAATGTCCTGGATTTACAATGAGTTTGTGCATGCTCTATTCTTTTGGTTTTTCATTGACAGTCAGTAAGAGTTGCAGTTCTTTTGCTCTGCAAACCCTCCCTTGCAATGAGCTTGGTCCATCAGTGATATCTTTAAATGTCTATGGAAAGTTAAAAAAATGACAATTCCCTAGACAGATGGGGTTATGTCAAATATGGTTGGTAGTTGGAGTGTTGTTAGTGGAAATTTCACTTTAAACTTAGTGGGTAGTGTATACCACCTCTCAATTTTGCAATTGAATAAATCATATTTGCATAAAATTTTATTTATAAAATTTTAACAGCTTACTTTGTGTCATTGTGATGTTATACTATGTATAACAAATAGTTTTTATTTTGATTATAGAGTGTAATGTGCATTTTATTTGTAACTTAATTTAATTTTATCTTACATTTTATGGATTTGCATGTTTTTATGTAGAGCTGATTCATTTGGGTGATTTGTTTTCTAGAAAGATTTGAGGCCAGAAGCTATTTTAAATTATATTGATTTTCTGGTTGTGTATAGTCTCAAATATGGTTGGTAATTGGAGTGTTGTTAGTGGACATTTCACTTTAACCTTATTGGGTAGTGTATACCACCTCTCAATTTTGCAATTGAATAAATCATATTTGCATAAAATTTAATTTATAGAATTTTAAGAGCTTACTTTGTGTCATTGTGATGTTATATAATGTATAACAAATAGTTTTTATTTTGATTGTAGAGTTTAATCTACATTTTATTTGTAACTTAATTTAATGTTATCATACATTTTATGGATTTGCATGTTTTTATGTAGAGCTGATTTATTTGGGTGATTTGTTTTCTAGAAAGAGTTAAGGCCAGAAGATGTTTTAAATTATATTGATTTTCTGGTTGTGTACAGTCTCAAATATTGTTGGTAATTAGAGTGCTGTTAGTGGACATTTCACTTTAACCTTAGTGGGTAGTGTATACCACCTCTCAATTTTGCAATTGAATAAATCATATTTGCATAAAATTTAATTTATAAAATTTTAACAGCTTACTTTGTGTCATTGTGATGTTGTACTATGTATAACAAATAGTTTTTATTTTGATTGTAGAGTGTAATCTGCATTTTATTTGTAACTTGATTTAATGTTATCATACATTTTATGGATTTGCATGTTTTTATGTAGAGCTGATTTATTTGGGTGATTTGTTTTCTAGAAAGAGTTGAGGCCAGAAGTTGTTTTAAATTATATTGATTTTTTGGTTGTGTACATTCTCAAATATGGTTGGTAATTGGAGTGTTGTTAGTGGTCATTTCACTTTAAACTTAGTGGGTAGTGTATACCACCTCTCAATTTGTATACAGTATACAGAATTTACAATATCAAAAAATAACACATCTAATAACATTGTCATGTCATTATGTTAGAATGTAACATTTTAATATACTATAAATGTTCCTTCCTTACAATGCCGCATACAGTATGGAAAAAATCAACCTTCATGTGACAAGAAAAATATACAACCCATCCAAAATCCACACCATAATGTGGTTACAACCAAAAACATATAACACCCCTACTCTTTATGGCCTTGAGAATTTTCAGTGCCAAACCCTGAGTTTCTTGATTGAGCCAAGTAGGTTGGCCTCCCTAAGAAGGGTTGGTTAGGTTGTGCTTGATTGATGCCATATAATTAAGACCAATTTGTCCCATCCAACCATGGAGGAATTGAGTACCCATACCTCACACTTGTGCTAATTGGAGGTGTGTGATCAAAATACGTTGAATTCACACCTCCCGTGGTAGGAATAAGGCAAGTGGGTGAACCCCCATTTTGATAGGGAGGCACTTGAATGTTTATGAGGTCTTGGAATAATGTTGTATTATTTTCAATATTGTCCAATGTGTTGGACGTGTCCTTGGTTTCATTCTCATCAACTGTGCTTTCATTTATGTCAACCATATCATTCATCCCTTGTTCCCTTTCAAGCATTTGTTTAGCCTTCCTTGCTTCATTTTCCTATCTTGACATTTGTTTTTGTTGCTCCTTCTCTTGCTTTGCTCTCTCTCTTTCAATCCTTTCATCTGCTCGACGTTGCGCTGCAATAGCCCTTGTTGCCTTCTTCTCCTTGGATTGATCCTTTTTTTCTGTTTTAATTCCTGAATTTCCATTTTTTTCTTTTCTGACTCAACTAGGAGTTTTATATATTCTTCTGAGGTGAGTAACTATGAACTTCGCCCCAAACAAAGACTACCGAGTGTTCCTTGCTTCTTTTTCATTGACACTCTTTCTACTGGTAGCTTTAGGAACCGCCCAAGTAACTTCTCCCCCCCTCCCACCTGCATGTCATTGCTTGGCACCTCAGTATCTGTGGCACTTGATTGAACTATATTGTTTTCTTCACCTGGTGCCTCATTATGTGCTCCATCTTCTTCCATTGATCTATTGTCCACAAAAAAATGAACAAAAAAAATGAACAATTTCACTATTCAATTCAGCCAGTTGTGAAGGCATGTTCATGCTTTGTCCATTGGTTTTTGAGACATTGTGTTCGTTCAAATTAATCATGGCTTCTTCCAGCCATGATGGTGGGTTTACTTGGCTTGGAAATTTCAATTGGTCATTTTAAATGTCATTAACAATATCAAAAATTTCATTTTCAACTACATCTGCATTAACAATATCAACAATTTCATTTCCAACTACATCTGCATTAACATTATCAGCATGTTCAACAGTGTCATTAACAATATCAGCAGCAAGAGTTCCATATTCTTGAGTTGGTAGAACAACCTCCATGTTGTTATCAATTTGCTGATAAATATACTGTGTTTCACATACCTGCTCATCATCATCAACATATAATTGTCCTTGAGAGAGGGAAATTATATTACCAGCTGCAACCACATCAGCATGTTCATGTACTTCTTCTTGCACTTCATGCTCTTCTTCCTGACAATCCACATAAAAATCTTGTCTACAAGCAGTATCATGCATAAGAGCATCATAATTCAGTGGCCATATTCCTGTCCTCCTAAATCCAGCCTTGATATTTGATGGTGTCAGAGCCCTTTTAAAAGACTTACCTGCAAGCTCTGCTAACTCGAATCTTTTCACCTCAACCCCTGGATTCTTTGCCATCCATGCAGCACACTCTGACTTGAAATAGTTCTTGAAAGGGCCAAACACACTAACATCAAGGGGTTTCAATCTTTGAGTGGTATGAGTGGGCAATGTTAAAAGGTAAATGCCTAAATTTTTTGCTTCCTCAATTGTTTGTACAACCATGTGGCTTCCATGGCCATCTAATATCAATAGGTGTCTGTTATTAGGTGAGACACCACTTGGCACAAATGCAGCAAAGTGGCAAAGCCAATTTAAAAAAATTTCTTTAGTCATCCATGATTGGGGATGTGCAACCATGCATGCTCCTCGTTCACATTTTTGTATATAATTTTTCAACTGATTTTTACCTTTGACTAGATAAAATCATGGGATTGAAGCACAAATTGCATTGACACAACATAAAATGGTTATCCACTCCCTGCTCTTAGGAAAAATCTTTGGCACGTTTCGGCTACCTCTCTTGGAAATTACCCTCATGCCACAATTCCTTCCCGCCTGTAAACCTGTTTCATCACAGTTCCATATATGGTCTGCTGCATAAGAATGTTTATCATATGCACTAGAAAGGGTGTCATAGAACTTACATACAAATGCAGGGCGCAAATTTAATGCTCTGTCTCTGTCAAGGCCCTTAGATGTACACAATACAAGGTCTGGATGCCTTTTTTTAAACCAAAACCACCATGATTTACTAGGAAACCCATCTTTGAATGGGTTTTGCCTCCCTTGACAGATTTCAGCAACTGTGGATTTGAGTTGCATCAACTCTAGCCCATGTCCTAATTGGGCCATTTATTTACACCACTCAACCACCTCGGCCTCCTCCTCTTCAGTCATAACTGTAACAAGCCTCTACGTTTGGTGTGAGTGAGCCCATTTATTCAATAATGTATTGATGAGGGAGGAATACTATGTTTCTTTGCAAATGCCTGAAAAGAATATCCATTGAACTCTATGTCGTCAATTGCAGCTAACATTTCTTCTTTTGTCCAACCTCTTATAGCACTGATATTTTTAGTTGAATTTGCACCTTGGACTGTGGTTGACGGTGGCTCTGTGATTTATGGTGTCACAACATCAGCTTTAGCCACATGATCATCCTCAACAACATTTCTTGGAGCATTGTTGACATTGAGATCACATGTTCTTTCTTCATCTGATGAAGTGCATCACAGCTGGGCACCCCTGGTCACTCTTCTGCCACTTCTCCTTGTACGAGCTACATAACTCACTCTTTCCATGGATGCAACTACCTGCTTTAATGTTCATTTTCCGAGATTGCTCATAAATCATGCATGAAAAACACTATTCCAGCAACATATGCAACAAAATACTGAAATGGACTCTTGGATCCCATAAAATAATCAATATGAAATGTAAGTCCAATAATAGAGCTGAAACAAATCAAACTAGGTGGGCTAAATAGACCTCCCACACTAGTGTAGCCAAAACTAGTGAAAATCCCCAAGACTGCAAAATGCCGAAGCAGCTGCTCAAGGGACTGCGCAGTCTAAGAGAGTTTTTACACACAAAATGATAGGAGAAGAATATATCTACTCATATATTGATAAATAATGCTGAAGTACAAATATCTAATCTCCTATACAAAATACAAAACAACCCGGCAAAGGTTTCTTATCAAATACTCTACATATAAAATGTGATATTCAGGAAATGACTCAATAATCACTAAAAAACTGAAGCATAAGAGTATACAAGGCTGAAATATGTCTGATCTGATGTATATCCCTCAAATTCTTCCTCCCATGAAAGTTTGGACCTCTCAATCACAAGGAAACTCAACAATGGAGCCACCAAATCATGCAATGAGCACTGCCTCTTGAAAAACGCACTCCCTAGCAGAAACAACGCTGGGAGGGTAAGAGAAATGTGTGGTATGATACCACAGATCTGAAAAATTCTCTAGAGCTCTCCAAACAGATCTCTCAAGTGAAGTAAACCTTCCTCCAATGAGAAACTAGCTCAGAAGCCGGGATTCCAATCCCTTCCACTGCTGCACCCAGCAACACCGCACAATCTCCGGCAAAGCTATGCTGATGTAGATGGATGAATCTTGGCCTAAAAGCCTGATGTGGAATGATGAATACAAACTCTCCCAATGAGCTACTCAAAGGAAAGAGGTGGGATTCCCGCCCGGGAACACCCAGTGCTAAACATCACTGCAACTTTACTAAGCAGCAAAGCATCAACAATTCTTGGCAAGCAAGAATAATAATCTAAAACATGATGAATAATGTTGCCATCCTCTTCCTTATATAAGATGTGAGTTTTATTTGCCTTTTCCCCACTCACTTAGGTTGCTTCTAACCCAAGTTACATTTCCCTCCAAAATTGCGTTATCCATCCTAGGATTCCTCCTCCACTAAAACTGCGTTGTTAACTTGGTCAAAACAACTTCATTTTGTCTTTGTTCACACATGGAGGTGTTTTATTGAGCTATAAAGAGTGTCTCCCTTCACACTTGGAGTGTTTTTATCCTCCTTAGGAGACTTATGGGCTTTTCTACCCATTTATTTGCCGACTATAGCTGCTGCTAACTCTAATGTTCCATTTAGCTTAGAAGCTAAAATTTTGGAACATTACAGTCCTCCCCTCCAAAATATTTGCTTTTCCTCAAGAAAATGCATAAGGAGAGAAAAATATCTCCCCTCCTTCTCATGTGGCCTCCATCAATGGCCTCCATCACTACATCAAGAGAATCTGCCAATAAACTGTCATCCAATGCTTCCTCCCAAGGGTGCAAAACCAAAGTGTCTGCATCAATCAAAGGTGGAAAGTGTGAATGGAACATGCTAGCTGTCTCATGGCCTCCACAAAGTAGGAGTGATGATCAACATGGTGAATGAGTGCCTCCCTCATCCATGCAATCATCCAAATGAACTGAGTCACCCTCCAACATGGTAACTCATGAAAAGTCTCTTCCACCTTGTGCTCCTGAAATGAAGGTGGGCTGAATAAGTGACAATGATAGGAAAGAGGGCCTATCCCACACTGTCCTCCTCTCCACTCATGATAAGTGTAGAGGGTATGCTGATATTGGGCTGAAACATGATTGCCCTCCAATGGCAAGAAGAAGATTGAGCCTCCGAAGACTCTTCCTCCAAGATCATGAGTCATGCCAACCCAAACCATTCCATTCAAGATGAATGGAACGTCATCACCACATGGCATCCAAATCAAAAAATGGCTGAAAGTTTTGTGAAATTTTGGATGATACATATGGTCTCTCTGGTGGATATAGCGCAGTTCTCCCGACTGCTACTTGAGAATGTCATATGGCAAGTGTTCCTGCAACAAGTTACAAGATGAATGTGTATGTTCTCCCAACATGTGGAAGTAAGCATAAATGTATATCAGCTGTACATAGATAGAATAAAAATACACTTGCCCAAAGTCATGTATAGATGGGCTACTATCATCATAAACATTGGCCCTAAAGTGACCATGAAACCCAAAAATACTCTTGCTCTTTTGAGGAGCAATGCACTGTGAAATCATGGTGAGAAAGTACAAATACTCAATAGAGTAACCAACAGGTACAGAAATGCATTCTCTACCATACATAGTGAGTGGGATGACATTGAGATCCTCCAATAAGTCCTCCCATGAGAATATACTCGTAAGAATTTTCAAGAAGAAGGGACACCTCCTCCCCTTGGAATATCTCATCCATAAGAACATGCTCCTATGTGACAGCACTGTAGGCCTTTGTAATAAGGCTCCATGAATTCTCCCTTTGACATTCCATATGCCAAAGCCATCCACCATAATGCTGCTATGTGAGAAGATCATCTTCCGATATGGAAGTCTCTCATGATCCTCCAATACTGAAGGGTAGCCTCCTTGCACCATGAATGTGCCTTTCTTCTCTTCAGAAATATCATGAAAAGTATGGGAAGAATTTTTCCCATACTCTCCCAAGTGCAACCATAGCAACAACAATCTTTGTTGCTACCTCATCTCTCCCTCATACAAGATTCCTTTGAACAAGAACACATCAACAATACATGGAAGCAAGATACAATAAAAACAAGTTGCCAATTGACAACCGAAGAGTGAATCTTGGTCCCTCTCATGGAACCAGCGCAGTGCACCCTTGGCTTACATAAAAATAAGAATCAACAAGTTCTTTACCAGCCAATTTTTTTCTTCCATAGTCATCTCATAAGATGAAAACATGAAATTACAATATGGTGTCATTGGTGCACACCAAGAGACATATGGCTTCCCCCACAGCTCATCAAAAAGATAGCCAAAATCAATGCTACAAGTAGCTGCAAGTACATCATCATATAATATGCAAGAATAAATATTCCTTCTTGTTACACCATGCTGCTCAAATAAAGGGAAGAAGTACAATACAAAACATGAAATTATACCTCCTCCATTATGTACTTGAGGTCTTGAGCTGAAATGGCTCAACTGGAAATTCTCCCTCACTCCCACTGAGTAGGAAGGTGGCTGTGACATCTTATCTCTCACCATTTGGGCTATGCATCTCTCCATATGCTGATATATGTCATGTTGGATGCCCTCCCAAGTGAACTCCTCCATCAACTGGAAATATGCATCAAAGTGCATAGAATAGAAGTCCTCATGTGCTGCATGTAGCAGCTTCTCCTCGAGACAAGAAGATCTAGTCAAGAAGATCCTGACATAGGAATAGATGACCACATCTTCTACCATGTATCTGTCAACTCCATCCAGGTCATCAAGAATCATGCATGCAGCAAGATCCTTGGAGTACTCTACCAAAAGCTAAGATCTCCAATATGGATCAATCCTCCTCAATGACAGCGTTGGGGATCTGGCATGTGAAGCTCCACTCATGCTGATGCCCGCTACTTTGACATCCCCCATGCCAAAGTTCTCCTCAAAACTCTTCACCTCTCCAAAATCCAAGAGGGGTGAACCCAAAGACAAGACATCTCTCATCAACTGAAGATCAGGTGGCCTCCCAGGTGGAATGCCTCCATGAAGTGAGACATCAATGTCAAGAGTAGACTGCATATGTGATTGGGAAACCTTTCCCCTGCCCTGACTACGCAAATCATTCTACCTCTTTCTTGCATTGGTTCTCTGAAATAGAGAAGGGTGTGTGCTCCTCATCAGCTGATTTTGCTCTTCCTCCCTCTCCCCTTCTTCTAGCTGCAATGCTGCACAATCATGTTGCTCACTGATTGTGCTTGGACCTCTATGTATGAGATCCTGGGGAAATTCTTGCAAAGGCAAAAGAATCCCTCCTATTGGAGCATGTGCTCCTCCTTCCTCTGCATGAGGCACTGGACGTGCTCTATATGTGGCAGCGTTGTTGCCCCCTTCTTCATCAATGTGTGTGGGCAACATCTCAACCAATGGATCCCTTTGTGAAAAAGTGATCCCCATGCCCTCTTGTTCAAGAATATGAGCTGGAAGTGTTTCTTCCGGCAATTTGTAATGCAAGACATCAGCTCCTCCCATGGTTTTCTGAAATGGAGTTTCCCCCATCACATGCAAGGGTTTTGTTTTCTCAAGTTTTCCTTACTCATGTGTCTTAGGAAGTTTTTCACCAAACCTCTCCATCAATGTTCTTATGAATCTTGCAAAAGAGAAAGTATTGGCATTCTTTAAGGAACAAGATTCAAAAATCCACCATACATGAGCCTTACCTCTGAAATGCAGCGCTGCAGCTCTGATAGCTTCATCTCAGGAAATATGGTGCAGCTGCAAATAGGATTTTAGTTCCTTCACCCAAGCTCCAACCAAACATGTAGGTTGTTGTCACTCCTAGAGACAGTCTAGAGTTGTGATAGGCCAGTGCCTAGGACATCTTAGCATAGCAAGGAGCGTATAATATAATGTATGAAGTTGTCAACTTCAGCTCACATGCTATCTCCTGTAAACAGGGAAATATGATTTAAATGGGACCAAGACCCTCAGAAAGTGTCACAGGGAAAAGAATACTGCAGAGGCAAGATGCAAGATTCCAATATAAAGGCATCAGAGAGTTAAGAAACAATTTACTGTAAAGAGGGCCAATTCAAGTAATATGTCATAGAAATCAATTATCAGAAGGTGTGTGTAATGAAATAAATATTGAAAAGATATTAGTCAACATTGGGCTGATATCCAGATACACAACATAGCCATGCATGGGCTTACCAATCTAAGAATCCATACACAACAATGGCGTTTTAAAAACACCCTCCCAAAGAAACTAATATAGCAAAAATACGGTTTAGATGAATAATGGAACAATATATCATGCATGAGCCATACTTAAAGTGCTTGACTGATCTGAGCATGGGCATCAACTAGGATGAATCCATGCCGAAAATCAGTGAGCCACTCACATTCCAAAACATGATACAGGAAACATGGATGAAATGAAATGATATATTAAAATAACACATAAGAGAAAGTTACAGACTATGAAATACCAAAGACCAGAATCTTCTTTAACAGATGGAAATCCTCCTCACTCAGACCCTATGGGCTCTGAGCCTTCATACAAGAGTTTTACAAAATGTATGCAAAAATCCTTTCACTGCATAATTTTCTGATAAAATATGGAACCCTAAACTGTCTGTTCTTCGGGAGATTTATAGGAGAACAAGAAAGCTCGATAAGGGAGTAGGTGATGAACATTTAATTGTATCATTAAAACAAAATGGTGAAAAAGTGCCCACCCATACTGCTTGACGGCGCTGTAGTGCTGAATGTACTCTGTGGCCTGCTAATTGAAATAAACGCACTGGGTAGAAATCTCTCCAGGGACACGGCAAAGCAGTAAAATCACATAAACATCCGTCCTTTCCTGGAAAGAAAACTCTGTTGAAATAAAAAATGGAGGGTATTGTTTTTTGTGCATTGTACCCTCTGCCTTCTAAACCCTGAATTATGATTTAAATCTTCAATGCCGAACACTGAATTCCTGGATCTTCCACTAATACTCTTTGCCGCAACATTTATGTCTCTATCTATGATATCTGCCTCTTGAATGACACTGGGAAGCTTGCCAAAGTATAACCCTGTTTCTTTAATGGCTGTCATGTCGTAGCAGCTATTCAGGACTTTCTTCATAAATTTTGCCTCTGAAAAACTGGTCCTTTGACGTGTTCTCGGATTTTGTAATGGATGCTGCAAATTATGATAATTCTCCGTCACTGTAAACCTGCAAAACACACAAAGTCGTGAAGAAAACAGATGCATGGGGGACAGCGATGCAATGGAGGCGACTGTGTAGTGACGCAACATGATGAAATGGCGGAAGCATGTAGGGTGGTGATGAAGAAAGTGCAGTGGAATAATGGTAGGCGAGCTGGCGAAAGTTTTAAACGAAAAATAATGAAATTTGACTTATTACTGACATATGTAATGGGCGGAAGAGAAATGCGACGCACACGTGGGATAATGACGTGGTGGGAGACTGGGTCCATGGCGTGCATGTGACTATATGTGGATCGTTCGATCTCAGGGGGAGATCGACGGTTGAAGGAGCATCGAAGGCGATGGACAGTGGGCCAAGGGCGTGATTTTCCTGTAGATAAAACTTATGCAGCTTCGGAGCGCGACGATCGTCGGATGAAGACCCCCAGATCCGATGGCTAATAGTGATATCACTGCGTGACTTTTTCCGATCAATAACGTGCGATGAACGGCGGTTTAGGAGCCGTACGCGAGGACACGCGGAAAAATGTGTATGCAATCGCTCCGTTTTGAGAAATACCGCCTGCCTCCGAAAGGCGGTGCGACGAATATCGGGCAGTTTTGAATAGTGTTTTTGGGCGCGGGGACCACAACGGCGGGAGGGCTGCGGTACATTGATCTATGGTTTGATCGGATGGCTCCGAATGCGCCCGATATACTTTGATAAGCACCTAGTGCTTTTGCCCTCGGTTCCAGCACTGAATTACGTGGAGGAAACGACTGAGGGGCTAGGGCCAAGAGGGGCTAAGCCTTAAATATTTTCAAATGTGTATTTTCGGCCCTTTTATGAAATTTTGAGGCGGGAAAAGGGCAACGATAGGCAGCAAGAGGATTACTTAGGCTATAAAAATAATTTTGAAGGGTTCAGATGGAATGGCCTGCCAAAAATTTAATAGGAGTTTGACATGTTCAACATCGGCTCCATCTGGGGACGGCACGTTCATCTCTGGACGTGTCGAGAACCTCGCAGACCACCAGATAATCTTCTATATAGACTTCTGATCCTCAGCACCTCTGCTTTTCACTTTACGATTCATCTCGACACCCACATCATTCCAACAAAAATGAAACAACAAACTAATATACAATATAACACACCAGGCTTTCTCGGCCTGAGTCCGAACTGGAAATAGGGTTTTAGGAATTGACCATTTACAGGGGCATCCAGCAAGTCGCCCTGTAAATTCTCCAACCTGAAAGTATTATTGCCCCCCTGTTCCACAATTTTGAAAGGACCAAACCAGAGGGGATCAAATTTACCATGTTTACCTTTTTCAGCTCTTTGGATATCCCATCTGAGCACCAAATCACCAATCTGCAGTTTCTTGTCCTTAGCATGCTGATCAAAGAGGTGTTTCATCTTCTCCTGATTCTCTATTAGCCTTTGATTCACTTGATTGCGTGTTTCCTCCAATTCCACCAGCTGGTTTATTCTCCTGATCATATCATCAGGCTCTTCTTGACTTTCCTACATGAATCGGGCCATTGGTAGGGCCAATTGAATAGGGAATACTGCTGCCCTCCCATATACCAGTTCATATGGGGATTTCCCAGTTGCTCTCTTGCTGGTGATTCTATTGGCCCACAGAGCAAATTTCAATTGGGAATCCCAATTCCTCTGATTCTCACTTATAGCCTTCTTCAATGCCCTCACCGGGGTTTTATTGGAAGACTCTGCCAAGCCATTTCCCTGTGGATAGTATGTTGTAGAGTGACTTAGTGTGATGTTATATTGGTGGCAGAAACTCACAAACTTTGTGACTTGAAATCCTGGGCATTATCAGTCACTATTCTGGCAGGGCAACCAAACCTGGATATGATGTTTTCCTCCATGAACTTTATGATCACCGTATCCGTAGCATTCCTTGCAGGTGTGGCTTCCACCCATTTGGTGAAATAATCAGTGGCCATTAAAATCCACTTATGTTGACCACTTGATGGAGGATGTATCTCACCTATAAAATCAATTCCCCATTGTTTGAATGGTTCATCTACGTGCACAGGAATCATTGGCAGAGGTGCTAACTTCTACCTTTCAGCAAATTTCTAACATTTTTCACATGCTCTAACCTGAGAAAAAACATCTCCAAAAATCTTGGGCTAATAAAAACCAGCCTTCAGGATTTTATGAGCAGTGGCCCTCCAGCTATAGTGACCCCCACGGATCCCTTCATGAAATTCGGCTATAATACTCTCGACTTCATTCTCTGTGAGACACAGGAGTAAGATGCATGAGGGATCTCGCCAGTATAGTCGGCCATTGGCGACTATGCACTTATGTGATTTCAATCTCAGCGCTCTGTATTTAGTTTTATCACAACTTGGAGGGCAGCTGAGTGTAAGGAGATATTCTACTATCTCTTTGTACCACTGACTGGTGAGGTACTTCATATGTGTTTCTGGAGTGGCTACTCCAATTCCCTGTCGTTCTTCTTTCTCTTCAGATTCCTCACCTGCTATAATGGACAAATTTATGCCCAGAGCTTGATAGTTTGATTCAGATAACATTTTGGCAAGCCCCTGTTCTTTGATCAGCTTAGTAGGGTGGATGTCTAAGTCATACTCCTGTATTTTGGCAATCCACTTCCCCCTTTTTCCTTCACTATCCCCCTGAATAAGGATATCTTTTATAGCAGCTGCAGGCACAAATGCAGTGATGTGGGACTGTAAGACATATACACGGAATGATTTGAGGGATTTCACTAGGGCGTATGCTTGATTTTCCAATATGTTGTACTTTAATTCTGCATCACGAAGCACCTGACTGAAAAAGGAAATAGGCTGCTCATACCCATCTTCATTCTTCTGCAATAAAACTCCTGCTACTGTATGGGGTGAAGCAAATGAAAAGATCATAAAAGGTTTGGAATAATCCGGCCCAGCTAGCATAGGGGCTTCAACAAATGCATTTTTAATCCTAACAAAGTCCTCTCGTGATTCTTGTGACCACTTTACCTCATTGTTCTTCTTCATCATGTCTATTATATGCCTAACTATCTCAGCATAGTTAGGGATGAAGCTCCTCAAAAATTTTATATGGCCAAGGAACACTTGAACTTATTTTTTATTTTTGGGGAGAGCAATACCATTTATAACCTCTACCCTCTTAGGATCTATCTTCACCCCATCTCTAGTCACAATGTGTCCCAAAATTTTTCCCTCTTCTAATGCAAATAAAGACTTCTGAGGATTTAGAGAGAGACCATACCTTCTGCATTTCTCAAAGGTTCTACGTAGATGCTCAATGTGCTCAGTATCATTCTTTGAAAATACAGTGATATCATCAAGGTAGACCACCAAGAATTTATCTTTCTCCCCAACAAAATCAATGTCCATGGCCCTCTGAAAAGTGGCCCCTGCATTAATCAATCCAAAAGGCATCCTGGCATACATGAATGTACCCCATGGTGTGGTGAAAGTAGTCTTCTTTTGGTCTTCTGGAAGTACAGCCACCTGGTTATAACCAGAGAATCCATCCATCATTGACATCCTAGAGGCTCCAACCACCTTCTGCAGGATGTGATCCATCTTAGGCAGTGGATAATTATACTTTAAGGATGCTCTGTTTAAATTTCTAAAATCCACACACAACCTTATTTCTCCATTCTTTTTTCGTACAGGGACAAGGTTTTCCACCCATTTAGAGTACCTCAGTGGTACAATTATTTTGGATTTTAACAGCTTCTTGATTTCCTTCTCAATAGAAGGCAACAGCAGGGGATTGATTTGTCTGAGCTTCTGCTTATGGGGCTTTGCATCTCCCTTCAGTGGAATTTTGTGTTGCGTAATACTGATATCAAAGGTTTTCAAGTCCTGATAGGACCATGAAAACACATCCTTGTAAGACTGAAATAATTTCTGATATAGTTTTTTATATTCTCCAGGGACTTTTTTGGACAATCTTACAATTTTGGGGTCAGCCTCAGTACCAAAATTCAGGTCCTCTACCTGATTTTCTTCTATCATTTTTCTTGGCTGCAATGGGACATCATTCTTGTCAAATAATCTTTCTAGAGGCACCAGCCCTCTAGGTATAACGTTTCCCTTTAACTGCAACACCTTATTACCTGCCACTTTCTCCTCCCAATTTCTTTCTGAAGCATCTTCAGACTCTCCTTCTTCTTCATTAGCATCAATCTCCATATTGGAGAATTCTCCCACTATTTCCAGGAATCTCTTCATCCGTTCTTCATCTTCAAATACCTACCAGTGTTTGATGTTATCTGGGATTGAAGGTCGATAATGCACCTCAACTTCATATCTTAAAAGAGGGTTCTGGGGTGGTCGAAATGTACTAGCAGCTACAGCAAGAGAATCAGCCATCCTATTTTTCTCTCGGGGCATGAACTGGATATTGAATGCTAAGAATAAATTTTCTACCATGTCCCAAACTTCATTCCTATAAGCCCTTAGCCTAGGATGTTTGGTCTGACACTGATTCCTGACTTGTCTGACCACCAGCTCTGAATCTCCCAGAACTTTTAAACTTTGTATATTCATGCTCTTGGCAGTCTGTAATCCTAATAGAAGTGCTTCATATTCAGCCACATTATTGGTGGCTTCATATTCTAGTTTGAAAGACAGTGGAACCCACCTTCCTATGGGAGAGATCAATAATATTCCAGCTCCATTACCTTCTCTTGAATTTTCTCCATCAAAATGAAGTGTCTAGATTCCTACTTCATGGTTCTCTGAGGGCTGCTCAGTCTTGATCTGACAGAAGGATGGTTCATGAGCGAAATCTTGGTCTTCTTCCAGCATCAATCATGAGAAATCTCCTTCTTTACTGTAGACTGGTGAATTTACAGAGTTTTCAGCCTTAGTCACCATCTTGACAAGTCTAGTCTCCCTATACAATCTCCTCTCTTGGCCGCCAAAAACCGGGATAGTGGCATATGTTAAATCTAACTTGATTGACCCACCAATGTTTGTTCCCCAGGACCTTGACAGCAACATGCCAAAGCGAGCTGGGATGTTAGCCACCACAATATCCATGACCACACTTTTTGCTGGGATTTGGGCCAAATTGACCACCAAATCCTTGATCATCCCCAAGCATTTAACTTTTTTGGAATCAAATGAATAGAGGTCCTTATATGGACGTGTGATTTGTAATCCTAGTTGTTCCATGACTGAAAGAGGCATAAGATTGTGGGAAGCTCCAGAATCTAGCATACAGTTATGTAATAGCAGGTCCTGGATCACTAGAGACACATAGAAGGGAGGAGTAGAAGGATCTATCTCCTCAACGTGTGGGCCAAACACAACCATGGGTCTTTCTTCTTGGAGGTTGAGACTATCGGGGATAAGTGTTGCTTCAGGAGGGAGCATGAAAGAGGTGACTTGAGATTGATATGATGGCTGTTTCAACATTTAAGTCAAGGGGACTGAGATTTTGACCTTTTCAAGTTCCTTTTGCAGACTGAAAGCAAGAGGGGACTTTTCTATCACAGCCTCTTTTGACTCTTTATTTTCAGCTGGGGGCTTGACTTCTTTTGACACAGACTTGACATTAGGGGGGATGACTATTTTTAAAGAGGAAGGAATTTGATCACTAGACTGCAAAGGTTTGTTTAGAGGTCCCTTACCTTTGTCTGTGGCTTTCTACTTTGTTGACTCCTCCTGAGCAGGTGCTTCCTTCTGGGGTAACTCCTCTTCTTGCTCCTGAGTACGAGTCCTCTTCCTAGAAGATCTGAGATCATATCTTATATTGAAATGTGCTTGCATGAAATCATCAAATTGTTTACAATAATGATCAAATTCTGCTTCTTCTGTGTCTCTGGTCTTTTCTTCTTCTTGCAATGAGCACTCAGCTCCATCATTCCCTTGTAAAGGGCATTCTTCTCCATCACTATTTGAAAAGGCAAGATTTGCATCCTCCAGTCCATAGGCAGTGTCTTCAGTAGAATCATCTACTGGCCCTTCGAGGTACAATGGGTGTGGTACCTAATCATGTTGCTCCTTTGCTTCCCTTGGCAATATTTGCAGAGGTGGTTTCCTGTACTGACGATTGAAACCTCTGTTTGGAGCATTGTGGAAATTCTTGAAAGCTGAATTCTTGGCCTCCAATTCAAGCTTGACCATTTTCTTAAACAATTTTCTCATTTCTTCCATTTTGTCTGAGTCTTTGTCCTAACTAGAAGTGGATACCTCCTCTTTGCCCCTTCTCCTAGTATCTTGTTCAGATTTTCCTTTTGATTTACCAGTGGAGGCAAAGTTTGTGGAGGCAAAGTTGCTTCCAACTCGATTGCATACACTAAGCATCATCAGTGTAGAGCTTTACTATACGAGAGAAAAACCAAATTAGAATCAAAGAAAATTTGCTACAAAAACAACTTTAGCAGCGAGTTTGATGAGTTTGTATCAATGAAGAGCTCAAATATATTAAATCTGATAATTCCTAACACCTAATCATTATGTATTTTTCTTGATATATTAAAACCGAACAGACATTATTATGATCTTTCTTCTACATTTTTGAAAAGTATATTCCATATTATTGATGGTAATAGTGGCGGTAATTATCTTAAACCATTTTTGAGCTTCACCATCTAGAGATTGCACAAACAGTCTTAAGACCACATCTAAATGTTCGACATTAAAGTTCTCTGCAAAGGAGCAGAAAGTCTCAAGATGTTTTTGAGCATCGATTTCATTTTCTCCATTGAATCTGGGCAAGACCTTCAGATAATCTTGGGGCATATCATTCAGCACTTGGGGTAATGCAGAATCAATTTATTTAGCAAGAAGCCTGGAACATTTTCCATTGGAGGGGGTGGAGGTAGTGTAATAGTTTGATGAGTAAGAGGAGGAGGAGGAGGTGGAAGTGGAGTATGAATAATAATAGGAATGTAATGAAAAACAGGCTGAGGTGTTGAGGGGAATAATGGTCTGTTAACAACATATACTTCACTGACTTCTTTAACCTCTTCAACCTCAGGAGTAGGGTGAAAACTATCTTTATTTCTGACACCTCCTCGAGGTGGACTATTTGAATAATAGTAATCAGTATCTCCCACAGTGGAGTCGGGATCTGGCACTTGAGCTTCTTGAGAAGAAGAGGATGGAAAATCTTCTATAGACAATTCAGGGATTTACGGCGGTTGGATTTTCTTTTCCCCTTAATTTAACTTCTGCTCCGCAAAAAAAAATCTTGTGGGAATTCAAGACAACGAGGTGTCACCGACAACGTGTCGACCTCGAGGGAGATGTGGCTTACGAGGAGCTAGAACTGCAAGTAAATGTATCTGATAAACAAATGTGGAGTCGCCAAGGTGAGGGATCTACAACTCTCAACTCTCCATGCTCACCTGATTGAAGAGTGAATAAGGTTTTGTCGAGGCCCAAGGATAAAAAATTTCTCAACTTCGTTCCCCGGCAACGGCGCCAGAAAGATGTTGTTGCTCCTAAAGACAGCCTAGAGTTGTGATAGACCAGTGCCTAGGACATCTTAGCATAGCAAGGAGCGTATAATATAATGTATGAAGTTGTCAAATTCAGCTCACATGCTATATCCTGTAAACAGGGAAATATGATTTAAATGGGACCAAGACCCTCAGAAAGTGTCACAGGGAAAAGAATACTGCAGAGGCAAGATGCAAGATTCCAATATAAAGGCATCAGAGAGTTAAGAGACAATTTACTGTAAAGAGGGCCAATTCAAGTAATATGTCACAGAAATCAATTATCAGAAGGTGTGTGTAATGAAATAAATATTGAGAAGATATTAGTCAACATTGGGCTGATATCCAGATACACAACATAGCCATGCATGGGCTTACCAATCTAAGAATCCATACACAACAATGGCGTTTTAAAAACACCCTCCCAAAGAAACTAATATAGCAGAAATACAGTTTAGATGAATAATGGAACATTATATCATGCATGAGCCATATTTAAAGCGCTTGACTGATTTGAGCATGGGCATCAACTAGGATGAATCCATGCCGAAAATCAGTGAGCCACTCACATTCCAAAACATGATACAGGAAACATGGATGAAATGAAATGTTATATTAAAATAACACATAAGAGAAAGTTACAGACTGTGAAATACCAAAGACCAGAATCTTCTTTAACAGATGGAACTCCTCCTCACTGAGACCCTATGGGCTCTGAGCCTTCATACAAGAGTTTTACAAAATTTATGCAAAAAGCCTTTCACTGCATAATTTTCTGATAAAATCTGGAACCCTAAACTGTCTGTTCTTAGGGAGATTTATAGGAGAACAAGAAAGCTCGATAAGGGAGTAGGTGATGAACATTTAATTGTATCATTAAAAAAAATGGTGAAAAAGTGCCCTCTCATACTGCTTGATGGCGCTGTAGTGATGAATGTACTCTGTGGCCTGCTAACTGAAATAAATGCACTAGGTAGAAATCTCTCCAGGGACACGGCAAAGCAGTAAAATCACATAAGCATCCATCCTTTCCTGGAAAGAAAACTCTGTTGAAATAAAACCTGGAGGGTATTGTTTTTTGTGCATTGTACCCTCTGCCTTCTGAACCCTGAATTATGATTTAAAATCTTCAATGTGAAACACTGAATTCCTGGATCTTCCACTGATACTCTTTGCCGCAACATTTATGTCTCTATCTATGATATCTGCCTCTTGAATGACACTGGGAAGCTTGCCAAATTATAACCCTGTTTCTTTAATGGCTGTCATGTCGCAAAAGCTATTCAGGACTTTCTTCATAAATTTTGCCTCTGAAAAACTGGTCCTTTGACGCGTTCTCAGCTTTTGTAATGGATGCTACAAATTATGATAATTCTCCGTCGCTGTAAACCTGCAAAAAACACAAAGTCGTGAAGGAAACAGATGCATGGGGGACGGTGATGCAATGGAGGTGACTGTGTAGTGACGCAACATGATGAAATGGCAGAAGCATGCAGGGTGGTGACGAAGAAAGTGCAGTGGAATAATGGTAGGCGAGCTGGCAAAATTTTTAAACGAAAAATAATGAAATTTGACTTATGACTAACATATGTAATGGGCGGAAGAGAAATGCGACGCACACATGGGATAATGATGTGGTGGGAGACTGGGTCCAAGGCGTGCATGTGACTAGATGTGGATCGTCCGATCTCAGGGGGAGATCGACGGTTGAAGGAGCATCGGAGGCGATGGACAGTGGGCCAGGGGCGTGATTTGCCTGTAGATAAAACTTATGCAGCTTCAGAGTTCGACGATCGTCGGATGAAGACCCCCTGATCCGACAGCTGACAGAGATATCATTGCGTGACTTTTTTCGATCAATAATGTGTGATGAACGGTGGTTTAGGAGCCGTACGCAAGGACACGCGGAAAACTGTGTATGGAATCGCTCCGTTTTGAGAAATACCGCCCGCCTCCGAAAGGCAGTGCGATGAATACCGAGCAGTTTTGAACAGTGTTTTTGGGCGCGGGCACCACAACAGCGGGAGGGCTGTGGTACGTTGATCTATGGTTTGATTAGACGGCTTAGAATGCGCCCGATATACTTTGATAAGCACCTAGTGCTTTTGCCCTCGGTTCCAGCACTGAATTACGTGGAGGAAACGACTGAGGGGCTAGGGCCGAAACAGGCTAAGCCTTAAATATTTTCAAATGTGTATTTTCAGCCCTTTTATGCAATTTTAAGGCGGGAAAAGGGCAACGATAGGAAGCAAGAGGATTACTTAGGCTATCAAAAGAATTTTGAAGGGTTCAAATGGAATGGCCTGCCAAAAATTTAATAGGAGTTTGACATGTTCAACATAGGTGATCCGGAAAAAGTAGATAGAATAAATATATCTGCATCCTACTGATGGCTCTTCTCCATCTAGATCTTGCAAAACTCTTGGAAATCGGTATGATCTCTAAACCTCTCAGTTTGAGATTCATACTCCCACAACAAATAACTAAGAGTCATCCTCTTAGGCATTCTTCCTCGTCCCATCCATCTCAAGATAGCTATGGGAATTTGACTGCGCTGAGCATCACGGAGTGCAGCTACATGCTCACACTCACCATGTACAAATCTAGATTCAGCTCTAGAATCAATCTCCTTTGGAGATCCCGTCTCCAATCTCAAACTTTTCAACTCTCCTTGAAAGCTCTTCATAGATTTTGGAAGAAGCTTTGTGAGCTTATCTTCCTTTATTTCTGCACATACTGAAGATTTATGGCTTCTGTCCATCCCTCCTTCTGATAGCACTGGAAAGTTTCCCCTTTCAGGAATATCGAAATTCTATTCTAGAGATTGACTACAGGGGAATTTACTGGATATGTCACTTTTGAAAAAAAGGATGAGATCCAGAGGCTACCTGGCCATCTGCATACTCTCTCTATAGAGCTCGAAACATTCCCCTTCAGGGATTCAGTACTTTGGCTTGAAGCCACAGGCTGAGCCAAAGATCATGATTTGATACCACTATAATGTTCCTTTTTCGGGATTGCTCATAAATCATGCATGAAAAACGCTATTCCAGCAACATATGCAAAAAAATACTGAAATAGACTGTTACACCATTTTTTGGTCACCCAACCTATTATCATTAGATGGACCCAAGTACACCATGTAAGACCAATTTTACAAAGTAAGAACAACATCACGAAATAACTTAGTAAAACACCTTTATTAAGTTGTTTGTAATTCTAAACAGGAAACCCCAAAAGGAAATAATAAACAAATCTATATTTGTTTATATTTCCTGGTCATATTTAACCTGAAACAAGGAAATCAATTAAATAAATCCTTATTTATTTGATTATTTCCTAGGAATAAGTTATTTAAATCCTTATTTAAATAATATTCCTAGTTAAATTTGACTAAATCATTATAAATAATTAAATAAATCATTATTTATTTAATTATATTCCCACCATTTCCTTCAAATGATAAATAAATCATTTATTTATTTATTTATTACAAATAAGGGGATTTGACTGAAGTCAAATTCCTTTTCCCTCCAACAAATATAATGAAATATTCCATAAAAGTTGGATCTATATTTTATTAATAATATTTTAATTATGCACCAATCTCTAGACTAACTCAATATTTTGTTACAAATAGAAGGGTTTTCCCATTCATTTTTCACCTCTTGTTGCCTAAAGATCACTCTGGATCTATACTCTTGATACGACTTTGATCATTATCATTGTCACATTCTCATTAAGCCTTTGTGAGCTTTCCTTTGAGTTCTATGTTTGTCTAAGGTTTTCTACACCTGTAGAGAAAATTCTAGATCTGAAATGTTGAGACTTTCAAAGAACCATCATTGAGGAGAAATTGGAAACGCCTTTCGTGGCGCCACTCTCCAACGAATTTTCCCTTTAATATAAAAATTCTTTCAAAAATATTGTTCTTGTCTTGTCTATTGGATGCATGGAACAAAACTTCGTTTTTACTGCTTAATGTCTTTTTATGCATAGATCTGGATTTGTGCAGCTTTGTCTTGATCAACTAACTGCAGATTTGAATATATTGGTAGCCATAATTGATGTTAGGGCCATTTTTTATGCGTAGCTAAAGTGGTCATTTTCCGACAAAAGATTCATACTAACAATTGGTGACTCCACACGGGTTTTCTTTTGCAACCGCTGTCGTTTTATATATTCCTGCATATCCAGCTATTTCAGACCCTAGGGTTTCTCTTCAGTTTTTCGTTTTTCCTATTTTTATGGTGTTTTTGACCTCGAAAACCCTCAAACATTAAAATTTTTAACTTTTGTGTGTTTCTGGCCCTATGGCGCAAGTGACAGACATCAGCCGCAGCTGAGACGACAAATTTTTCTGAAATCTGCCACTGAGAGACCCAGATCTGCAGGTCGCACTTATTGGCCCAAAACCTGTGACCTGGCCTAGAGGACGCACTTTTCTGCCCCAAAACTGTGACTTGGACTGAAAACAGGTCAGAACCTGTGACCTGCACTTTTTTCTGCACCTTTCCAGCAATTTTTCTAGGTTTGTCTGAAGCTTCTGTCAGGGTTTTCCAGCCTCTGTCTCCACCCGTTTAGACCTGTTTCTGATCCGTTTTACTCAACTAAGTGGGAATCTCGCCCCTTAGGGCTTTAGTACCCTCCACTTTTTGTGGAAGAGTTTTAGCTATTTTAGACGTCTAAATTTTCAGAGTTTCAGCCTTCTTCTTTTCAGATCTGATACCTCATTTTAAGATCCCCTTTAGATCAGCTCTTCTCCATTTCAAATCACCTCATATAGTTTTGTTTGGGTTTGCCTCTAGGGCCACCTCCTTGTCCCTCCTACCTTTAGTTGATTTCCTCCTTTGTTGCAGCAACCTTACCTATGCCTTTTTGTTGTTTTCTGCACCTCTTTTTAGCAGATTTCTCCTTTAGATCCCTGTCCCTCTTGACCTTAGATCTATCGGCCTCTTTTTAGTGTGTTTTGATTATATTTTTTCCCTCTTTTCGATCAGTTTTGAGAGACCCGCCTTCTTGGGTTAGATTGATGCATTATTAGCTGTTAATTTTCTATTATTTCAGCCTTATTTACTGTTCTCTGCAGATTTATTTTCAGTTACGCAGCACACTTTTTCTTTTACTCTCAAAACATCTAGGTTTAAAAATTAAAATTAACACACACCACACACTGACCCTAAGTGAAGAAGAGCCTGGTTAACACCACCAGGCAAAGACTTTAAAAACAATTGACACTGCACCTCTCTGCCCTTGTTTCGACATTGACATCACTTGATTCTGCACCTCCCTACCTTTGTCAGTTATTCTTCTTCCCTTTGTGCCATCATCGTTGCGCCCCCAAGGCGTATATCCTGGAGACTTCTTGGCCTTCACCCTCAGTTTTCGGTTGGTCGACTTACTCCTTCCCGCCGTCGTTGAGTTAGTCCTCCCCCGAGTCCACATTCTGACTCTTCTTCTGATTCTTCGGGTTCCCCCCCCACTCCTGGTTCTCCCCCTGTTACCTTCACCATGTCTAGTTCGGGACCTAACGCTAGCAGCAACCCCGGTCCTACTGCTAGGTCTGTTACTAGCGGAACCACCACGGGAACTACCTCGACTTTCCCTTTGCTCCCTTATATGGCAGGTCTCAGTCTCCCCGATTTCAATCAGTTGATCAACGATCCTATCCGCCACGATGTTAGTTGGCCTGCTATGCCAACCAAGCTGCCCTCCGACATTCCCAAGTTTGAAGGCCTTGCTAGTGAAGATCCTTCCAACCATATCTGATATTTCTACATGTGGTGTTCATTCAATTCCATTACTGATGATTCCATCCGTCTTAGATTGTTCCAATGCACGCTTACAGGCAAAGCTTCTAAATGGTATGTTGATCAGACCGCCTCTTCCCATACCACCTTTGCGACCATTGCCCAAGACTTCTTATCTTATTTCCATCTCCCTCTCCGATACGACACTGGTACCAAACTCTTGACTTCTTTCCATCAATCATCTTCGACCCGCCTTTTTGTTGATGTCCAGGAATGGCGGAGAAGAAGGAGCTTATGTCGAGCTCCCACCTTTGAAGATCGGGTCTACATGGACTGGTTCCTTCGCTCTCTCTTACCTACCATCGGCAAAGATGTCACATCCCAGTTCCCTCAAACCGAAGAAGCCGCCCTCCAAATAGCCTTGAAATATGACCTCATCTATGCTCAATCTAGTTATGTTTATACCATCCTTCCTGACCTCCCCAGACCCAGTGGTGCTAACGCCCTAGGGGCATCTCACTCTGCCAACGGTATCGTTGGAGCTCTTTTGCATACCTATGCTCAACCTCCTATGGGCTATGGTTTCCCTCCGGGAGGGGCCAGCACCTCCAGCCCTTTTCCCCCTCCAGGTAGCATGTATCCAGGATACGGAATGCCTGCTCCTTTTTCCCAACCTCTTGTTTACCTCAATGTTGCCCATCCTAACCATTATCCTTACCCACAGCCTGGTGTCCCAGCTCCTCCAGCATTTGGACCTCCACCTCTCTTTCCTTCTCAACCCCCACAACAACAACTACTACCCCCTCCAGGGCAAGTATTTGCACAGCAGGGCGCGACTAATCCTCCTTCTTCTCAAAGAAAGAGGAAAGGTAATCAAAATCAATCTGCCCCTGGTAGTCATGGATCCAATCCTTCAAGTATTGATTCTAACGCTGCTAACCAACAACATGGCTCTCAGCCCAAGCCGGACAGGCCTCTTCGCACCAATAAGCCTTGTTCGTGTTGCGGTGTTTACAGTCATTACACTCATGATTGTCCCCTATTACCATAGATGCAGCAGATGTGGGAGTCTCAGGCTACATTGCGTGGACATCATGCCTCCCCTACTATTCCCCCCAATGCAGCTACTTCTCAACCAGCTGTGTTTACCGATCCTTTCCCTCAGCAAGGATTCGTGGCTACTCAACCACCTCATGCCCCGGTAACCACTCAACCTTCCCCTTCTGGTTCCTCCGATTACCAGATTCTCATGATGAACTCTGACCAACCTCTCACCGTCGACCTTAACCTTCAAACTCAGTCTCGTCAGTACCCCATGCATCCCGCTACGTCTGTCCCCGATTCACCATCTTCAGGTCCTACAGAGCCTCTTTCGACACCCAATGGTCCCTTACAAATCCCTCAGCCCAAAGCTGAGGTTCATACCAAGGTTCCTAAGGGCCCATTACGCTGAAATGTTGCTTCTGGTCGAGCTGCTCATTCGTATAGCATAGTAGATGATTTGGCGCAGTCTCCTGCTGCCATTTCAACACTGGAAATCCTCCAATCGTGTCCTTCTCAAAATAAGGCTCTACTATCTGCCATGGGCACTGTAGATCCTGCTGATGACCAATTGATTGTTTTCGACGCTCGTCAATCAGACCATCCTCCCCTTCCTGCTTTCGTTGCTTTCCAAATCCCAGTCATACTCCGGAACGCCAACGTGGCTCGGTGTATTATTGATGAGGGGGCATCTACTTGTGTGATGTCTGCTTCTGTTTGGAAACAACTCGGATATCCCAAGCTGGCCCCTTCCACCATCACCCTTCGTGCATGGGATGGCCATGCCTCCCAGCCCATTGTCCTATTCCGTAATTGTCCTATCACTCTTGCGGGCAAGACTGTTTGCGTTGACGTTGAAGTCATCGACGCCCCTCTTGATTATACCATTCTTTTGGGGCGTAGCTACACCTATGCCATGTCTGTTGTCCCATCTGCGGTCCACCGCAAGATGTTTTTCCCTCACAATGGAAAGATAGTCACCATTGACCAGTTGACATATCATGAGCCAAAAAATCCGACCTCCCCTGAGTCGACCATCTCTTCTGTAGCCAATAAGCAAACCATTGATTCTTTCACCAGTGTCTCTCCCGGCATCTACATAGACTCCTCCTTGCTTGGAACTTTCCCTGGTCTTCCTCCTCCTCTTGTCTTTGATCCTAGCTTAGCGAATGTTTGCATGATGCAATTGTCTCGGGCTGACCTTAAGCGGCCCGCTACGGCTAGTCAGCAACCTCAACCTCGCTCGCCGCAACCTGCTCCTAGCCCTTCGCCTCAGCCTGCTAGACCTCTTCCTTCTGGCCCTTCTCCTACAGCTGGTACCCATGAGCCCCTTTATCCTCATGGATCGGTTCCACTAGGTCTCAACCATCTTGGAGCCATCCCTCCTGGCCATTACCCCGCTGGTCAGATTCCTTTCCTCGCTCCCCCTCCGGAGTTTATTCGGTCCCCATCTTGGCCACCCTTTCCCTCCCCAATTTGACCCTAGGCATACCCGTCTGGTACCTTGACCCTCCAATCGCTACCCCACCAGGTCACCCCAAACCATACCTTGCTTTGACACCGGTTCAACTGGTTCCCCTAGATTCTTCTGTTGCTACAGTGCCACCAGCCCCTCAATAGGACCCTTCTCCTGTTGTGACAGCAATGGGAAAGAAAGGTAAAGCTCGCAAGGGGGCATCCAAAGACAAGGTCACCCAGACTAACCCTACCCCTCCTCCACCCACCAAGCCTTGTGCCTTGTGTGATGTCGTCGGTCATGCCACCCATACTTATCCCGAGTTGTCCCGTATTAAACCCATGGTTAAAGTCACGTTCCCTGAGTCTATGGTCCCTGAACCCTCTGTTTCTTCCCCAATCGCAGCCAAGAACCCAAAGACTCTTCGCACCAACAAACCTTGTGCTCTATGTGGTGTCCATGGCCATTATTCCCACCATTGTCCTCACCTGACGCATTACTGAGCCTCTTTAGAGGTCATTCGCGAGTATGAGGTTGAAAAAAATCAATCCGCCTCTCCCATCCTCACACAGTATGTGTCAGGATAGCTTCAGGATTTACCCACTCCCATTGACATTCCCCCTCCCGATTTCGAGATTACGGAGCCTGCTGCCACCATCCTCTACCTATCATCATCCATGAGACCCTCGGTTGAAATCCCCTTGGAGACTTCCCCTGTTGTTTCGCTCGACCCCCCTTCAGCGATCACCCTGCGCTCAACATCGGTAGATCCTTTATCTGCTTACTCTTCTGTCACCCCTTGTGACGATGCGCATGTGACCCTCTCTTCCCATGATGATGAGTCAGGTAGCTTCACTGCGTCAGGTGGTCTTTCTTCCACCAGTCACCCCATCTTCTATCACGATGACAACATTATGGAAGAAATCACCTCCCCTGACTTTATCTTTTCCCCCTTACATCGACCCCATGCGTTCGAACCACATACACCATGTGGCCATTATATTGAAACCCAAGGTTTGTGTAAGGGGGAACCCATATGTGAGAGACTAAGAGAAGCAATTCTCCACAACTCTCCTCGTGTATCTGGCCATGTCGACTCTAGTACCATTATTCTTCCATATTTAGAAGAACCTCTAGAGTCCCATATCACTTCAAATCACTCTAGGGATGATACCCCTTATCGTTCCTTCATCATACATCAGCAACCCAGTCTCTTAAACATTGGTGTTCACCAACCTATAGCTTTTCTAAGCGAGCATCTATTCATTATCTCCAAATCCTCTTTTTGGTATAGTGATACCAGGTATGCCAACCTGGAAACTTAAATTCCATTTGATTCATATATGCAGTACTAAAAGAGATTGGTAATCCTCCATTTCCTTTCTCAAGCTGCATAACCATAACGAAAACAAATGGCGCACCACATCATTAAAATGTGTTTAGATTCCCCTTTTCCTAAATACATTTTGGCATGACCACAACATGCTTGGGGGCACCTAGGCCCATCAACCATACAAATCCCAGATCTCAGCCAAAAACAGCACTAAAACCCCTTTTCTCTGACAGGTCACACTTTTCAGGTCATTTCCTGGGACAGGTCGCATTTTTCTGCCTAGTACCTGCTACCCAGGTCGCAGAACAGACCCCAAAAAGTGCGACCTGGCCTGTTCATGAGATTTGGGTACCTGCTAGTTTTTAGTACCTTGATACTTCACTAGGACACATTTTTTCCACGAAGGGTCTATTCACCTCTCCTCCAAATCGGATTTCCTCACTTACAACACTTATACTTGGGGCACCACTTTGCCTTCTTACTTATCCTTGTTTGTGTTGATTTTCGTCATGACATACCCTCTTGTACTCAAGTTTTCATGGTCCCCCATTGGACCTTTACTATGTGGAAGCACCATCGAGTCGCCCTTGTTTAGAGCATCTGAGTTGAGTCATCATCACATTCATGGAATCTATCCCGAGTCCCTTTATATCCCGCTATAGTCCTCCATCCTTCATTGCTCGGCCCCTCTCTCGTGTCGCACATTATGGCCTTCAGTCCCACTGTCCCCTATCCCTCATGATATTTTTTCAGTCACTGCCAGGTTATCCATGCCCTTTATGCTTTAACAAGGGAAGTCGTCCATTCGCTACTCAGTACCCCCCATTTCATCATCATCATTGGTGTCAGTCTGTCAGTCACTCTACTATTTTCTCTCGTGCCTTAGTTGAGGGTTCCTTATTGCCTCACCTATGACGAACCTCCTTATGTGGACATCAGCTCATTCATTCCAGAAGACAGGTCTAGAGGGTGGTGTACCTTGGTTCCAGCTTCCACTCTTTTTCGGCGCCCCGGATCAGGCAAAGGGACTACTTATTTCCCTTTGAATTGTTTGTTTCTCACCTTTAGCTCCTTTCAGCATGATCGAGATCTGTATACTTGATGGTCCAGTGATGCAGCAGCTGTTCTCCGTGATTCCCGGGTGTGTGTGAGATGTCTCAACCCTCATGAGGGGGTGGCCCTGTAGGTAGCCCCCCACATGCCCGGATGACCTCTTCCTCTCAGCCTTCGATGTAGCTCCATATATTTGATGATGTCGGCCTTAGCCACTTGCAGCACCTCTTTGATTTGCATGTATCACTTAGATTTTTCGAGCCCTTCCCTGTTGATAGGGGGCATTTGGGTTGTATTTGTATCTCACATACTCAGATATTATGGTATAAGTCCTGGCTGTTATCCCAGGCACAACATGTATATGGGATTCATCATTCTATATTTTATCTGGCTCGTGTTTATGCCAGCGTGTACTTTATAGTTTGGTTCCTTGTTTACTGAACACACTATTCTCTTATACTTTGTCTCGGCAGGCATAGGTATGCCTCCCCTATCGCCTTTAGCATAGGTACCATCTCATAAAAAGAGACTTGTTGCACCTGTAAGTCTCGTCTCCTCAAGGTCTAGTCCTTTAGCACATTAGACTACCTTACATTTCTCTCTCTGACTTCTCTCTTGATGTCTGGTGATTGATTTCTTACAACGTACTTCGGTCATACGATTTGCTCCTAGCACTTGCACGCTGGGGGGCAATCTGTTACACCGTTTTTTGGTCATCTAACCTATTATCATTAGATGGACCCAAGTACACCATGTAAGACCAATTTTACCCTAAGTAAAATTGCTTTCACTATGTGAAATAACTTAGTAAAACTCCTTTATTAAGTTGTTTATGGTCTAAACAGGAAACCCAAAAAGGAAATAATAAACAAATCTATATTTATTTATATTTCCTCCAGGAATAATTAATTAAACATCAATTAAATTATTATTCCTAGTCATATTTAACCCAAAACAAGGAAATCAATTAAATAAATCCTTATTTATTTGATTATTTCCTAGGAATAAGTTATTTAATCCTTATTTAAATAATATTCCTAGTTAAATTTGACTAAGTCATTTATAAATAATTAAATAAATCATTATTTATTTAATTATATTTCAACCATTTCCTTAAAATAATAAATAAATCATTTATTTATTTATTATTTATAAATAAAGGATTTGACCCAAGTCAAAAATCCTTTTCCCTCTAACAAATATAATAAAATATTCCTAAAAGGTGGTTCTAGAATTTGGTTAATAATATTTTATTCATGCACCAAGTTCTAGACTACCCTAATATTTTGTTATAAATAGAATGGTTTTCCCATTCATTTGTCACCTTTCATTTTGCATATTATATCACTCTGGATCTATACTCTTGGTCTGACTTTGAGCCATTATCATTGTCACATTCTCCATTATTTTCTTTATGAGCTCCCTTTGAGTTCTATGTTTGTCTGGGTTTTCTACACCAACAAGAGAGAGAAATTCTAGATTTGAAGTGCTAAGGACTTTCAAGAACCCATCCCATTGAGGAGAATTGGAAACACCTTTCTTTTTTTCCTCTCAGGTGCCCTTTAATATAAAAATTCTTTCAAAAATATTGTTCTTGTCTTGTCTATTGGATGCATGGAGAAAAAAATTGTTTTTACTACTTAATGTCTTTTTATGCATAGATTTTCATTTGTGCAGCTTTGTCTTGATCAACTAACTGCAGATTTGAAGATATTGGCAGCCATAATTGATGTTAGGTCTATCTGTTATGCGTAGCTAAAGTGGTCTTTTTCCGACAAAAGATTCATACTAACATGGACTCTTGGATCCCATAAAATAATAAATATGAAATTTAAATCCAAGAATAGAGCTGAAACAAATCAAACTAGGTGGGCTAAACAGACCTCCCACACTAGTGTAGCCAAAACTAGTGAAAAACCCCAAGACTGCAAAATGCCGGAGCAGCTGCTCAAGGGACTGCGATGTATAAGAGAGGGTTTACACATAAAATGATAGGAGAAGAATAGATCTACTCATATATTGATAAATAATGTTGAAGTACAATGATCTAATCTCCTATACAAAATACAAGACAACCCGACAAAGGTTTCTTGTCAAATACTCTACATATAAAATGTGATAATCAGGAAATGACTGAATAATCACTACAACACTGAAGCATAAGAGTATACAAGGCTAAAATATGTCTGATCTGATGTATATCCCTCAAAGGCTTCCTCCCATGAAAGGTTGGACCTCTCAATCACAAGGAAACTCAACAATGGAGCCACCAAATCATGCAATGAGCATCGCCTCCTGAAAAATGCACTCCCTAGCAGAAACAGCGCTGGGAGGGTAAGAGAAATGTGTGGTATGATACCAAAGATCTTAAATATGCTTTGGAGCTCTCAAAACATATCTCTCCAGTGAAGGAAACCTTCCTCCAATGAGAAACTAGCTCAGAAGCCGGGATTCCATTCCCTTCCACTATTGCACCTAGCAACACTGCAAAATATTTGGCAAAGCCGTGATGATGTAGATGGATGAATTTTGGCCTGAAAACCTGATGTGGAATGATGAATAAAAACCGTTCCAATGATATCCTCAAAGGAAAGAGGTGGGATTCCCGCCCGGGAACACCCAGTGCTAAACAACACTACAACTTTGCTAAGCAGCAAAGCAACAACAATTCTTGGCAAGCAAGAATAATAATCTACAACATGATGAAAAATGCTGCCATCCTCTTCCTTATATCATAAGTGATTTTTCTTTCACTTGGCCCCACTCACTTAAGTTGCTTCTAACCCAAGCTACCTTTCCCTCCAAAATTTTGTTTTCCAACCTAGGATTCCTCCTCCACTAAGACTGCGCTATTGAATTGGTAAAAGCAGCTTCATTTTGTCTTTTTTTACACATGGAGGTGTTTTATTGAGCTAGAAAGAGTGTCTCCTTTCACAATTGGAGTGTTTTTATCCTCCTTAGGAGACTTATGGGCTTTTTGACCCATTTATTTGCCGACTATAGCTGCTGCTAACTCTAATGTTCCATTTAGCTTGGAAGCTAAAATTTTGGAACATTACACCTGCAGAATTATTGCATGCATCTAGTTAAGAATACTTGAAAATAATTCTTTCACACAAGCCAAACATCATCTGGTAACACCATATCTTCCCATTTATAACAGTTTACAATTATTTTGTGTGTTCATGCCCGAGGTTTCTGAATGCCTTTCCTTTTGTTACAGTTTTCTTATTTGATTTCTTGTCATCCTTGATTCCTATGATCAACTAATGCTCAGCTACTCATGCTCAGATATTTTCCACAGGCTTATATGCTTAGCTACTCATGTTTTGTTTTTGGTTATTTGTTTCCAGCTTCTATGCTCAGCAGGTTTTGCCAATTGTTTTACTTGGCCAACGAGAGTTTGATTGGATTTTTTTACACCGAGGGATTTAGCCTTTTGGATTAGCGAGCTTGAATTGAATTCCAGTCTGGTCTTTGTTTTTCATTTGAAGTCATTTTATACCTTGAAGCTGAATTGGGTAAGTTCAAATGATTGGGTAAGTTCCACTGTGTACTGCCTTTATATTTTTTGGATACAGAACAATCTATTCATAGTTACTGAATTCATCATTCCCATCCCTTTACCCGAATCTGAATCATCATAGAATCAGGGAATTGGTGATCAGGGGATTACAAACTGTGGCCAAAACTAAGCATTGAGGTGTTGAATTTATGAAATCTATAATATGTTTTAGTTTCAATTTCAATGCTTCCTTATTTACCAAAATAAATTAGCATCTTACATAACAGGTTCACTTAGCATCTTACATAACAAGTTCACTCATAGAAGATCATTATATTGTTTATTATTTTTCACAACAACGTCAATTCCTCATAAAGCTCATTTTTCTAGGCCAATAATTAGTGTCACTCTACTTTGTGGGAGGCATTCAATCTGAGGTGCATTATTTTAGTTCCTTTTGTCATAAAGTATAATTGGTTTCTAATAGAAGAATTGAGGCTTAATTGAGAAATATTACCTTTTTGTTATTCAAACGAAAAAAAAGAGTACAATTTTACAGATGTTTCTTCTCTGTGCTTTGAGCATCTGAATGATCTGAAATACTTTTTGCAAGATCATCTCTTGTCAAAGAGATACTTTAAATTCTATTAGCTTAGAGACCTGTAGCAAATCTGTTTTTGTGACCTACATCAAATCTGTTTTTGTCTTGTCTTAAATATTTTCAGAGACTAACCAAAATTACATTTCAAAAAGGAATTGAAATATGGGATTTTGATAAAACAAATTTTTATTGATCAGTAGCATGCATTCTGTAAATTCAGAATGTTGTTTTGTACTCTCCTTGTTTTCAATAGCTGTGAGATTGCACTGTCCATTTTTCTACTGAGTGGAGGGGATTAAAATTTAATTTAAATGTTCCAGCTAAATTTAATAGTTTGATTGGACCTAGAAACCCTGAAGTTTCTCGAAGAATGTATGCCGGATCCATCAAAAGAGATATTTTAGATAACATTTGATTGGACCTAGCAACCCTGAAGTTTCTCTAAGAATGTATGCAGGATCCAGTCACACTCTACTATATATATTCTCTGAAAATATGTTGAAAACCTCAAAATGACAAATTCTCTAGTCTAGTTTTCCCATGTGTGTATTAAAAAGTCTAATTGGTTTCCAATAGAAGAATGAGCCTTAATTTAGAAAGATTTCTGTCACACTCTACTATATATATTCTCTGAAAATATGTTGAAAACTTCAAAATGATAAATTCTCTGGTCTACTTTTCTCATGTGTGTATTAAAAATTCTAATTGGTTTCTAATAGAAGAATGAGCCTTAATTGAGAAAGATTTATATCACACTCTACTATATATATTCTCTGAAAATATGTTGAAAACTTCTAAATGACAAATTCTCTGGTCTAGTTTTCCCGTGTGTCTATTAAAAAGTCTAATTTTTTTCTAATAGAAGAACTACAACTAGAACTACCAAAAAAATATTACTCACCAGAGACAAAATCCTCTAACTAATGGCATCTTCATCAAACCCTGACATTAATAGCCCTGAACTGAGCTATGGTACAAATACCTTTGGCTCGACTTCATTGTTTTTGATATGAACCAATGGGTGAAGTTACTGTGGGTGGTTTTTTAGGACTATTGGTATTAGGTTCAACCGATGTGGTCTAAGGGTTGAGTGTTATATATTATGCATTACTAGTTTCATTCCCAAACCTCCCCTTGGTCCCCATGTTATGTTACTATGTGAAATTGTTGTTTTCTCACTACGCTCGTTACTTGCTCGTCTACACTTTGTATTTACATCATTCAGTGTATTCTATTCATGGATCCATTTCAAGTTATAGGATCTCGATACTATCATTTAGGTTTTTTGAATCCTAAGTTAGAAACATAGAAACATAAAAATAAACGTAGAAACATGTTCAAATGTTCAAACATTGATTGAATCAATCTCTCATTGGGATGAATCTGTTTTCAACTATAAAACTCTGGTAGAAAAATAGAAAAAAATATACAATTTCATGAAAATTAAAATGTGAGAAAACTGAAATAAAGACTTGTAAGGAAACTGAAATAAAGGCTCAGAAATGAAAATAAAAGTGTAAGAATCATAAATAAATACTCAAAAATTAAAATAAATTTGTGTTGTAATTGAGAAAACTAACCTGATTATACTGTGAAATTTTTTGGGGTGTGTTCTGTGCTGGTTTGTCTCCAAAATGGGTGAATAGTTTGAATGTTCAACAGTGGTTGAACTTCTTTTATAGTTTTTTGCAGTTGAATTTAATTGGTGAAAATGCTGGACATGGATTGCAATGGCTTCATTTTTCATGTGTGATCAGGATTGAATTTGATGTGGTCCAATGGCTGGGAATTTGTTTTTGTTGATCCATGTGCTTTGATCTATTTTGATCTGTTTTAATGGGAAATCATTTATTGAATTTATTGGGTGGGTGTCATTTATTGTACACAGTGGGTTTAAATGTTGTTATTGGGTGGGTGCCATTTATTGAACACAATGTGTTTAAATGTTGAATAACATGGCAGTTATGGCTAACAAACATTTCTATTTATTATGTGCAGGTATTGATATTTACTTCTGTAACACAGCATTAGGGAGATGGGCTGAAGTGACTGGCTTTTTGTACTTATTGACTTGACTATTTTGGAAGGAAAAATGGTTTTATGAGTTTTTTAGTTGATATGATAGGATTTGTAATCTTGATCCTTCTTAAACTATTTATGGATAGTTCTGGGCTATTTATGGACAGCTGTGGGCCCAGTCACTGACTTGGGAAATTTTGGACTTAATTTAATATATATTTGCACTTGAAGTTATTTCTTTATGTTTAATTATTGGATGCATATATATCTATTTTTGGTGGGTTGATGGAACCATTACTATAACAATTACTGATCCTGCACAACATTAGACATCTTTCCCCTACCATTTATGAGTTTTTTAATAAAAGTTTTTTTATTATATTTTATTCTAGAATTTTTGAAATGTATATGTTTTCATGTTGTTTTACTTTTTACAATTATATTTAGGTTTTAGATTTATGTATTAGGAATTTGGCTTCTATGATCCATCAAATGTGTATAAAAATTTTCGGTGAAAATCACATGTAAGAAAATTTTGTCTACTCCTTTTGGACTATAATGTGGGGTTTATATTTTGATTTAGGTTTTTAAAGTTTAGATTCTTCTTTTAATATTAGGATTTTCTTTCAAATTTTAGCTTTAATATTAGATTTTAGGTTTAAAGTTTTAGAATATGTTTAATATTATATTTTAGGTTTTATATTTTAAGTTTAGATTTTATGTTTTAGGTTTTCAAGTTTAACATTTAGGTTTTAATATTAGATTTTAGGTTTAAGTTTTAGATTTAATTTTTGGTTTTAGATTTTCTTTTAAAGTTTTAATGTTTATAAAGTTTAATATTAGGATTTTATGTTTAGGTTTTAGATTTAATATTGGGTTTTAGATTTTAAGTTTTGAAATAATGTTTAATAATAATATGATTTTTAATCTTTACATGACTGTAATGATTAGTAACAATATTATTATTATTATATATTATTTACAATATTTTAAGTTTAAATATTGATAAAATTAATATTAATTATTATATAATATTAATATTTTATAAATGACAAGAAATTTATTATTATTGATGAATTCGAACTCAAAACGAGAGATACAATTTTCTTCTACAATCCGCAGAATAGAAAATCACGAGATAGAAACACATGCAATGACATGCAACCATAAAAACACAAGGAAAAACTAAAGTCTATTTCTATAATTCCCAAGGGAAAAATTGCTGCATTGGTGGGGTCCGAGTGGCCAGCATCGAATGGAGGCAGTTTCTTAGGTGGCAGCGTGAGAAAGGCTCGAAAGAGGCAACACTAGGAATGGAATGTGTGTGTATGCTTGTGAGGGAAATTAGGCAATTGAATCTTCGACTACAGGGATTGAATCATAACACTACATGCTTGTGAGGGAAATTAAGCAATTGAATCGTAACGCTAAAACCTGTGGTGGGTTTTAAACTTTTAGTTCGCTAAACTCTTCTGATCAAAATATTTTTACTTGGAAAATGAAGAATTATGCTAAATATTTTGCTGACAAATATAAATTTAGAGGCACAATTAGGTAGTGACTAAAATGACCATTATGTACTCTCTAGATTCATAACAAATGTTATCTTAAATAATGTAGAATACTGAACACTCACCTTGAAATCTGTTACTAACAACACTCTAAAGATGGTTGGTGTCAAAATTAATGGTATAGATGCACTCATCAGCCTTGACAAGAAGATGAAATGCATTAAAATTTTTCTATGATTTGAGAACACCTCCATTTCTTCAATGGAGAGCCCAGAGCTGAATACGGTAACAATGTGAGTGTTCTATCTTCCTCAATGGCATTCAAATTCATTTCATTGGATAAGTTGAAAATTATTTCATAGAAAGGTTATTGATAATGGAAACTCCATGTTTAATACATATAATTTTTGGTTAACCAAACTTATAAACGGTGAAAAGATGATTGTACATGTGTTTTTGAAATTGGTGAGTTGAAATGTTATACAAGGGATTGCTATAGGAAATCAAAATGAAATTTAGTATTGAGCTTAAATGGTGATTTTGAATGTTGGTGCTACATATTTTCATTGATGTGAAATCTTCATTTTTTTGGTTTTTTATGGTTAATTTAAAGGATGAGTTTTATGTTTTATAAACATTAGTTGTTTAAAAGCTCAATGTGGTTATAAGCGTAGCTGATTTGCTTTGATTTGATTTGCTTGTACTAAATTTTTATTAATTAAAAATAAAAATAAAAACATGTTATTTTAAAATTTATAAATAATTTTTTTATTTTTTTATTTAATAAACAAAAAATTCAAATTACGATATTATTAAAGAAATGTTTACTTATTTTTTTCCAATAGAAACTAAAAAAATCAAGTTAATTAATATATTGAAAAAGTGTTTAGATTATCTCTTTCAAAATTCCATTAATTATGTCATCTAGCTTTGTAATGTTTGATGCAACTAGAATTTTGCATGCAAATGTTTGTCATTACACTATAATTCAATAGAATTTACACTATAAACTAATACCATGAATTTAATTTGATGTTTGAAGTTCCATTCTCATTACTACTTGACATATGGAATGATTCTTGGATTTAATATTTATAGGTAGATTTACATGAGAAGAATATGTTAATGTGTGTATGAATGGAAGACAAGTTTTCAATATAAAAGAATTGAAATTTTTATTTTTGAGATGCACACGTGTGTGAATTTAAAGTAATAAAATAGTTTAATTTTATTACTTTTAAATTAAATAGTTTTAATCATAGTTTGAGGCACAATTAATGTAATAATGGGCAATGGTGATGGAAAATAGGGCATTAAAATAATATTCTATCGTAAATTTAACCTCATTATGACAATTGCATTCAAAGAATCCATAGTTCTCTCTAATAATAATATCTTGAATTATTGTAGGTATGATGTTTATAATAAAAGAGATTAAAAAAGATTTGTGACATGCCTTATTGTAAGTATAATGTTTATAAGCGAAGAAGTACACACAATAGGAATGATGGAGGATTAGAGTTTCGCAAAATGATAGTTTAAAAAATAGTGTAGGTTAACTATGTACATCAACAAAGGATTTTTCATCTCTAGAATGGGAGGGAAATGGTCTTAAATCTTAGTTTGAAATCCAAGAGTTATCCTCATTTGAAGGTTGAGAGATAAATAGGTCATCCTAGGTATGCATCCCTAGTTCTAAGTATAAGGTAGGCCTCTATAGAGAAGTGATAATTCTTAACCTCTCCATTTGGCATAGTAGGTGAAAAAACATTTAAACATAATTTAAAAGCAAAATAAAAAATTAATATTTTGTATGAAATATATATGATAGAAATATCATTTTAGTAATTTTTTAGGATGATGTATACATATTATTAAAAAACATGCTTAGCATCCATACTTTCTAAATGATTCTCGCTCGTTATTATACAATAATGTAAGTTTCATATGCCTCCTTAATTATTGCAACAAAAACACTTGATCTAATTTAAGCATACTATGATTTTTGGGTTCATTGGATTTCTATATTATAAGTGAAAATAATGTATATATGTTATTTCCACTATATATGTTGTTTCCACTATATCCCATGTAGTTACATCCTTTTGTTAACTTTCAACATAATTCCAAAGGAACTAAGGACCAATTGATTATCATTTAATTCCATCACAACTTTTCTATTCTTAGGTGAAATTTTTGTTTCTTCACTCGCAATACCTACACAACTTTCAACATTTGTAAAATAGAATGTTTGAAACATGTAGCTACTATTATTATTAACAACTGCATTATTAGTAAAAATTCAAAAAATATATTATTATGCTTGTCATATATTAATTTTTTTTATAATTAATAATGATAATAATAAAAATTTTAAGTTATAATTTAGTTAACTTTTAGAGTAGATGGTGATAGGGTGTTATGTTAAGGCACTTCATGGTGGAAAAGTCACATGTTCAAAACTATGTGGAAAATGGCCATCCACACTAAGGTGAACCCACATCTCAAAAAAATCTTACACACTTCCTTGTATTCTTACCATAAATATGTTTTGTGCCCTATTTAAAGATAAATAAAGGAATTGTTAAAATATATATAAAACCAAAAAAAAAAAAACTTAAATAATACTACACCACTTATATGATAATGTTTTCATCTTTAAATGTTAGTATTAAAGTGGTAAAGGCTCAAAATTTTATCTATTTTTGCAGATTTTATTATAAGGCATGTATATTGTACTTTAAAACTTTAAGTTTCCTTTTCATAAATTCAAAATTAAAATAAATCTGAATCCATATATATGCTCTCTTCATGTACATGATACATCTATTATTATAACTAACGAGAGTTCCATGGTAATGATATGGTTGTCCATGCATGCAACAATGAGTAATATATAAATTTAAAAGTAACTTAACTTGCAAACTTGATAATTTGTAAATGAAACAAATAAATCCATTCTCACTACATTCATCAAAAGTAATGTAACATTGATAGAATATAACATTAAATCCACATCATGAATTTAAAAGCCAATGAAGAAATTGTCATATACACAAGTTCAAATTCTTGTACTTGTATTCCAAATTGGTCTAGTTATACATTTTTCTCTTTTACAAAATGGAACTTCATTCCCAATATAGATAATGGAAGGTCATGCCCATAAATGACATAATCGAAAAATGACATCATGACTGATCTATCAATTGGGTCTATACGTCACCCTCGCCATGCTTGGCACTCCCAAGTGCATTTCGAAATTGATATTGCTGCAAAAATTCAATAATCAATAAGTTGTAAAATCCAAAATGCATAGAATTAATTTCATTAATTCATGATAAGATTTTGATCAACTACTCATTCTCACCATGAAGATCTATGGCAATGGAAGAGATTGTCCTTCCTCGACATATGGTGGAGCACTTGGTGATGGATAAAGGCATGGTTCATGGGCGATGGATAAAGGCATGGTGGAAGTGGAATAGGAAAAAGGTAGTGGGTGTGGGTGGTGATACACCACCACTAGTTGTACGATAGTGGGAATCACCCTAGGGCGAGGGATCACCCTAGGGGGGGAAATTGGAATGTCAAGGGTGGATGATTGAAACAATGAGAAGGGTGGATGAGTAAATGGTAGGGGTGGGAATTGGGAAGGGTTTGGGGAGGTGGTTATAGGCATGGGAGAATTTATGAAGGAGAAAGGTGGTCGGTGTGGGCGACAATACATCCCCATTGGTTGTACAATAGGAGGAAGCACCCTCGGGGAGGAAATGGGATGCTAATGACTAGAGCAGTGTTCCTAGTGCTATAGTTTTTTTCACCAACATGCTCATCAAATAATTGAAGTCAAAAAGCTGGATCAAATAAAACAATGCATGCCATCAAATTTCCATACCATTTTTCTGTATAATAGAATGTTGCACTAACTCAGGCATGTAGACCACATTTCTTTGGTGTTGAGAATATAACTCCAGTTTCTCATCTATGTTTCTTTTTTTTTTGCATGAACTTGTCCAACCTTTTCGAAATGTGGTTTATCTTTCCCTGATTTTGACTTGCGCCCACATTGCCTTTTCTTATTTACTGGGCTCAAGAAAATATGTTTTCTTTTAGTAGTGATCTTAGATGGAGTTATAGTATTGAAAAAAATCCTGTTGTCTTCTTGACATGATTTTTCTACCAAATTGTTCAATGCATTTGCTTGCTCCAAATTTGTAGGTATTATGGATCTCAATTTCTCATGAGTTGATGAGTTAACACGTTTCATCTCATCATTTTTAAATAATGCACTATATGGTCGTACATTGGTTGATTCAACATTATCAATGCTTGTTTCATTATAATAATTTATATTGGGAGGAGAATCAAAGCATGGCGGCAGCTCCGTTTGGATTTCTAGGCCCAATATAGGTGTCTCATTCAAATACAAATAAAATTGTAGGCCTTTCTGTAGTAGGATTAGTGACATTAGGTAGTACATTTTCCCCCAAACTAATGTTACTCACCAACATCTCAACTTTCAGTACATGTTTACAAAAATTTCCATTCAAGGCCCAATTGCAATTACAGAAGTGTAGATTGGAACCTTTATATATGACATTGTACCAAATATCACATGTATCCTTATTTTGGCTACGAACCCAATAACCATTGTTACTCTTTTCATCAAGCACACAATCTTCATTTGGGATTTGGATAACTTTACACTTGGATGAATTCAATTGTTCCTTGATTTTTCTAGGTCATACAAAACCAACTTCTTTTAAACATTGCATATGATTGAAATATAATACAACCTTTGTCAACAACACATATATTAACCAATAAACACGTCTATGACATGCATTATTATTTTCGCTTAGGTACATTTCCTTGATATGCCAATGATAATATTCAATGGCATTATTTGTATCCTGATTAGAATGTGGAAAATTTTTGTATGGTTTTTCCCACATATATGTAGAAAGAAATTAATTAGCTATGAATTAATAATACATATGACATGAAAAATAGAGCCATTAAATCCACTTACAAGAAACTTACATATTTTTTTGTTGGATAACCAAGTTGTTTTAAATATTCCAAAAACCTTGGATGGTCACTAAATCTTTCAAAGAACCTTTCAACTGTCTTTTTTACAGATTCATCATCTTCACATGTGTGCATGATTTCTCCTAAAGAAAGAAAAATGTGGATTTGGTTTTCCCTTCCTTGGACTTTATTTCCAACATTCTTCAACCATGCATGACGAACATGCCACACACATAATAATTTTTTACACTTGATTGAAAACCCGGAACAACACAATTTATTAGAGGGAATATACATTAACAATTTTTTATGTCTATTATAAAATAATAAAAACATCACCTTAATTCTTCAATTTCAGCAGCAACATCATCTGTGATGAAGGCTTGAACATGCCAATCTAGTCGCTTTTTCTTCCCAATGGCAAAGAGAGTTGACATCCATTTAGAAATATCATTTATAGTATGGCGTTATGATATCACCCAAGCTACTGGAACCCCATTGTGATGTTCATTGAAAACCATTAAGGTGTACAGTTGATACTACATTACAAACAATGTTCATAATTATATTTATATAAGTTACATGCATTAAAATGAGGTTGAATAAATGAATCAAATTTAGGATAAATTTGTACTCACCCCATACTTATTTGTACTAAATGTTGAATCCATTGAGATTACATTATTGTGAGAATATTTTAGCATCATTGAGTGCATCCACTTTGTTTGTATGCCTATAATAAAAGGGATGTTTTCAACAAGATCTTGTTTCTGGTAGAAGAAAAAGCTCTTAGGACGTTCCTTATACCAACATTCTACAATGTTTGGATCACTTTGATCTTTAACATACTCTAACCTTGTGGTATCATTGTAAATTTTTAACATATCTTGTCTTTTCATATATGTATCTCGAGATGTCCCTGTGTATAACTCACCAAATCCATCCTTCACATTAGAGATGAACTTGTCCCATATCATTGTAACATTAAAACCTCTTTGGATTAAATGTTGGACAATAGATCGCATATCCCTTGTTAAATGTGGTGCATAACTGAATCTTATAGGCCTGTCGATTGCATCTTTTCCATGACAAACAACATTGGATTTATCAATATGCCTACATGCAATATATATTATTACAACATTGTCTGGTCTAAGTGAAGTTGTCGCACAATGAAGTGACATTGGCAACCAACTTTAATAATTTCTTGTCGATTGCATTTTTTTGTTTTGTTTTTGTTTTTTGTTTTTGTATTTTAGCTGTAAGCTTTCCCTAGGAAATTATCTGTGTTGTGTGTGATTGATCTTTCTTCATGTTCATGTGATTAGCGATTGTGTTTTTTAATTCCACAAAATATTTGTAGAAGCGATTCAATATTTAACTTTAGTACATTGTTATATCGAGAGAATACAAGATATATATGCATGTTGTATAATTTATACGTGGTATCAGGGCATAGGAAATTTCAGAAGTGAAGCAGACGCTAAGTTTGTGACTGGATAGAATTCAAATTTGCAGAAAGACTTTCTTGGTGCTACAGTTGATTCAAGATCGAAATGGCTTTCAATGGCTTGAGGTTAGAGTATGCACTCGAGGGTAGGTCAAAATATATTGCTTGGAAGGACATGATGGAGACAGTACTCAAAGGCAATGGCTTGAAGGAATTCATTGAAAATGATGTTCCTAAACTCGTTATGGCAGATGCTGCAAATCTTGATGCATGGAAAAAGAAAGTGGCAAAGGCAAGGAGGATCCTGTTGGAGGGAGTACGAGACCAAATTGTCTCAATAATCCATGGGTAATCCATGCCATATGCAATGTGGAAGGCTTTGACGGATCTATTTCAAAACAGCAGCAACCATAGGAAATTGGCGCTCAAAGATAAACTCAGGAAGATCAAAAAGCAAAAGGGCGACACCATTCCAAAATATCTAACAAAGTTTGTCCAATGTCGAGATGAACTGGGGAGCATTGGAATAACAGTTGTTGATGATGATTTGATGCACTTGGATCTCCGAGGACTTCCCAAGAGTTGGCATAGTTATCAAGACTCTGTCAATGGAAGGGAAAAATTTCTAGATTGGGAATGAATGTGGTCGGATTTGGTGCAGGAGGATTTTAGATGGAACACCAGAGATGGATATTCATCTAAGAATGAGGATGAAGAGGATTGTGCTTTGGCTACCAAGGCAAGGAAGGGGAAGGGGAAGAAATTGAATTCTAAATTTGAGTCCAAGAATCGCAAGAAGCAGGACATGTCCAAGGTGAAGTGTTTTCATTGTCACGAGCATGGGCATTTTGCTACTAAATGTCCACAAAAGAAGAAGAACAAGAAGGTTGGAGTATCTGCAGCTGGTGAGGCCCTTGCCTCATAATTTGAGCTTGACTTCTCATTGATCGCATGCATGGTGTCCAGTGCATTGGGATCTGTGTGGTATTTGGATTGTGGCACTTCCTTTCACATGATGGGAGACAAGGAATTTTTCAGTGACTTGCAGGAGAAGGATCTCCAGATGCATATTGAAATGGGCCATGACGGGCGGTACAGTGCTACTGGGATTGGTACCATTACCTTCCAGAGGAAATCAGGTAAACCCTTTTAATTAAAAGATGTAATTATGTACCAGGTCTGAAGATAAATTTGGTCTCGGTCACAATTTTGGAGGATAGAGGCTATGATGTTGTTTTTAGTGAAGGAAAAGCTTTCTTGTGACATTAAAAAAAGGGACAAGGCAAGAGGATAGGGATTCGAGTTAAGAATATCTACAAGCTAGAGTTAGATGGTTGTGCAGAAATGATGGGAAAAGTAGATCAAGTGGTGAGTCGGGATGAGGGAAAATTATGGCACAGGAGATTGGGCCATCTTCACCATGGATCCTTGAAATTCATGCAACAAATTTCTAGTGGTATTCCCAGGGGTACACTTTCGCAGTTAGACACATGCACGGGATGTACTATGGGAAAATATGTAAAGGCCACCTTGTTAGGTCCCTATATTACTAGTATAGTCCCTTATTGTTGTTAGTGTAACCCCCTTATTGTTATTCTTGTACCCTTGTAACCCCCATATTGTTATTATTGTGCCCTTAAATTATTATTGTTAGGGCAGCTAGGATTACATTGTGGCCCCACTAGGATTACATTATGGCCCCATGGACTCCTATATATAGAAAGGAGTTTTTGTAAATTGTATCATCCAAGAATTGTTCATTTATGTAATGTATTGGAGGTTGCCCCCTCGAAGTGGCTTATTTCTAAGGCGTTCATATCTCTTTTCTTCTCTTTTTGGAGCTGGTTACACAACATTTGGTATCGGAGCTTTGGATTCTAGGGTTTCGCTGCTCCAAACAGGTCATCATGGCATTTTCGCTATAACGTTTTTTCTACGAAGTTTCAGAAGCTGAAATTTTTAGGGTGCGAAGAAAAAATCCTGAGGAAGCTTTTATAAAAATTTCAGATTTTGGTTCGCAATAATTTCAGAGATATGATCTGTGGAAGTCAGGTATTTTTTCAGGCTCCTAAACAGGTCATCGTGGCATTTGTGCTATAAATGTTTTTCTACGAAGGTTCCGAATCTGAAATTCATATGGTGCGAAGCTGAAATCCTGAGGAAATTCATCAAAAAAATTTAGAGCTTGGTTCGCAATATTTTTGGAGATATGATCTGTGGAATGTAGTGCTTTTTCAGGCTCCTGAATTTCATCTCAAAGAGGTGATCGTGGGAAAAGTTCAATAACTCTCTCTCTGAAGATTGGATTGGAGTGCCGTCAAAAGTGGTCACAATTACACAGCCTGCAGTTTCTTCGCTATCAATTTCAGAGACAAAGGACAAAACAGTGACACGTGGCAAGTCGTACAAGTTCGCTCTACTGAACCAGTCCAGAATTAGGTCATTGTGGGAGATTGGACACAACTTTGTCTTGGAGAATCCAAATCAGGTCAGACCTGTGGCATTCAAAAGATAATTCAGAGGGCTACGTTGATACTGAAATTAAAATATTTAAGTGTTGCAATCATAGAGATAATCCAATTTCAATATCGAGTTCCTCAAAAGCAAGAAAAAGGTGTGTATATTTTTTTTCTTTCCAAATTGCATGAGTCTTCTTGAAGAATCAATTTGAATTGATTCCAAGGGCATATTGTAGAATATATATCAGTATTGGGTTCTAAAAGATGCCCTGTAAAAATAATTCAACACCCATTAAGCCTTTAGAAGGCTCTACTATGACAAATGAAGATGAAGAATTGCAACATGATCTATCAAAATTACAAGAGCAAGTGCAACAAATTTCACTCTCGCAAAGAGCAACAAAAAATGAAATGGAAGTTTTGAAGAAAGGCGTGGAAGCTAAGATGTATGGTGTGGAAGCTAAGATGGATGGCATGGAAGGTGGCATGGAAGCTAAGATGGAAAACATGAAGAATGATCTAAAAACAAACATCAAAGGTTTGACAAAGTTGATACAAGAAATGTTTCCTAATGGTGAAAAGATAGTAGAAGAACCTCATGATGAGAGCAAAAGCAATGTTAATCGTGATTTCATAAACTCTAATGTTGGCGGGAAGAACCACCATATTCCAAAAATGGATATGAGGAAGTTTGATGGAAAGGATCCTGTAACATGGATACTACAGATGGAGCAATATTTTGATCTCCATATTGTGCAAAACACACAAAAGGTACGCATTGCAACTTTACATTTAGAACAAAATACATTTGTATGGTATCGATGGCTTTGCTCCCGTAAAAAAAATGTCACTTGGTCAATTTTTACGGAGGAAGTGATAGCACATTATGAGGATACAAAGAGCAACACCTTCTTTAGCCAATTGATAAATCTCAAACAAAAGGGCTTAGTGGGGGAGCACATTGAGGACTTCCAAAAATTGAATATAAGGGTAACTGATATTCTAGAGGAACACATGATTGATCTCTTCATAAGCACTTTAAAGGATAACATACAACATGAAGTTCGTGTTTTGGAACCTGATTCATTGGAGAAGGCATTCAGGTTGGCAAGAAAAATTGAATGTAAAATTATGGCGACAAGGAAGCCTACCACTCACTTCTATAAAGAAGGAAGTGTTGCTACGCCTAGATTTCCACAACCTAAAAGGTTGACACCACAACAATTGGAAGAAAAAAGAGAAAAAGGGCTTTGCTACAGCTGTGATAGAAAATACACTAAAGGTCAGAAGTGTGCTGAGAAGAAATTATTTTACATAGATTGTGAAGAGGAAGAAGAAAATGAAAAAGAAGAGGATATACACCAGGAACTAGCCATATAAGGGGAAGAAATGAATCCAACCATATCGTGTAATGCACTGGCAGGAATAACCACTCCTCAAACTCTCAAGATAGAAGGACATATCAAGAAGAAAAAGTTAATAGTGTTGATTGATTCAGGTAGCACCCGTAATTTTATTCATTGTAAGGTAGCCAAGGAATTAAATTGTTTCCTATACCTAGCACCAGAATGTCAAGTGATGGTTGCAAATTGAGGAACTATAAATTGCTCTAGAAAATGCCATAATATCAAGCTAACCATGGGGGAATATGTATTGACTAGTCCAATGCTTTCCATTCCTATGGGAGGTGTTGATGTTGTACTAGGAGTACAATGGTTACAATCTTTAGGGACGGTAGCTTTTAATTTTCAAGAACTTTTCTTGAAATTTTTTTCAGAAGGAAAGGAAGTCGAATTACGGGGTATCGCAGGGAAGCCAGGAAGGATAATAAGCTCTAATGTCATGACAAAGCTTCTAAAGAAAGAACAGCGAGGCGTAATTGAACAATTATGCTCACTAGAAGTTCCAACATCAAAATCATCTATTTCTGCAGATCTCCAACAAGTCTTGGACAATCATTCCAAGGTGTTTGAAACTCCCAAAGGACTCCCACCTATTCGTGATCATGATCATGCTATTCATTTGATTCCAGGAAGTGTGCCTCCAAACATCAGGCCTTATAGATATCCTTATGTCCAAAAGAGCGAAATTGAACGTATGATTTCAGAAATGTTAGAGGTGAGTATAATTCAACCTAGTCAAAGTTCTTTCTCTGCTCCTGTAGTATTGGTACACAAGAAGGATGGATCATGGCGAATGTGTCCGGATTATAGGGAGCTCAATAAGCTCACCATTAAAGATAAATTTCCCATTCCTGTCATTGATGAATTATTGGATGAATTACATGGAGCAATTTATTTTACCAAGTTGGATCTTCGTTCAGGATATCATCAAATTAGAATGAAGACTGAAGATATTCCAAAAACGACATTTCGAACTCATGAGGGTCATTATGAATTTTTGGTCATGCCTTTTGGCCTTACCAATGCACCTTCTACATTTCAAGGGTTGATGAATTCCATTTTCAAACCCTTCCTTAGAAAATTTGTGCTAGTATTTTTTGATGATATACTAATCTACAGCAGGTCTTGGAAGGATCATGTTGAACATGTTGACAGGGTGCTCAAACTATTGCGGGAGAAACAATTATATGCAAAAAAGTCCAAATGTTTCTTTGGAGTACAAGAGGTGGAATATCTGGGTCATATTGTATCTCACGAGGGTGTTAAAGTGGACCCTAACAAAATTAAAGCCATTAAGGAATGGAAAGTTCCCACAACCATAAAGCAGTTGCGAGGATTTCTCGGGTTAACAGGGTATTATCGCAAGTTTGTTTAGAATTATGGGAGAATAGCAGCACCTCTAACAACATTATTGAAGAAAGATGCATTTTCATGGACTCCTGAAGCAACTAAGGCCTTTGAACATCTTAAAGAGGCAATGTGTCAAGCACCAGTCTTAGCTACGCCAGACTTCACAAAAACCTTTATTGTGGAATGTGATGCCTCAGGAAATGGAATTGGTGTTGTTTTAATGCAGGAAGGAAGACCCATTGCTTTTGAAAGTCGTCCAATCAAAGGAAAGTATTTACAAAAACCTATTTATGAGAATGAAATGTTAGCAATATTGCATGCACTAAAGAAATGGCGAACTTACCTAATGGGAAGACACTTCAAGGTAAAAACTGATCATGATAGTCTTAAACACTTTTTGGAACAAAGACTATCTTCAGAAGAGCAGCAAAAATGGGTCACAAAAATTTTGGGTTATGACTTTGAAATAATCTACAAAAAAGGCAAGCTTAATGTTGTTGCAGATGCACTCTCAAGAAAGAATGAAGAGGTGGAAGCATTGCTTTGTGCCATTTCTATTATCCAACCAGATTGGATAACTGAAGCAAAAGATGAATGGAATAAGGACAAAGATGTATGGACACTCATTCAAAAGTTGCAGCAAGATCCTAGTACATCTGATACATTTAGCTGGAAAAATGATTCCTTATGGTAAAAAGATCGCTTATATCTTTGTAGGAACTCCCAACTAAAACAAAAGATTCTTTTGGAACTGCACACTTCTCCTTTAGGAGGACACTCAGGATTTTTAAAAACTTACCACAGGGTGAAGAAAGAATATTTTTGGGATGGCCTTAAATCTGATATTCAAAAGTTTGTGGCGGAATGTTTGGTTTGCCAGAAGAATAAAGTGGAAACAATTAAGACCCCGGGACTTCTACAACCTTTATCCATTCCAAGTCAACGTTGGGAGGAGATTTCAATGGATTTTATCATAGGTTTACCTAAGTCCGAAGGAAAAAGTGTCATCATGGTGGTAGTTGATAGACTTACCAAGTATGCACACTTTTGTGCATTATCTCATCCATTTAAAGCAAGTACAGTTGCTACTACATTTATGGACAAAATTCAAAAGATACATGGAAGCCCAAGGGTTATTGTGAGCAACAGAGATCCCAATTTTACTGGAAATTTTTGGAACGGAGTTATTTTCTTGTTTGGGTACTCAATTAGCTCATAGCTCATCTTATCATTCTCAATCTAATGGTCAAACTGAGATAGTAAATAAATTTTTGGAAGGATATCTTCGTTGTTTTGTATCTGATAAACAAACACAATGGGTCAAGTGGTTACCTCTTGCTGAATGGTGGTATAACACTTCCTTCCATACTGCAGCAAAAATGACCCCATTTAGGGCACTTTATGGATATCATCCACCATCCATCACATCATCTTTAAGGGAAAATTCGAAGGTTCAAGCAGTGGAAGATCACATCGAGCATCGGCAAGAAGTTCTCCAACTCTTAAAGGATAACCTGAATTTGGCACAAAATCGAATGAAACAACAGGCAGATCAACATCGCAACGAGAGAAGTTTTGATGTAGGAGATTGGGTATTTTTACGGCTACAACCATGCAAACAAATGTCCCTCAAGCAAGCTAAGAAGGATAATAAATTATCGCCAAAGTACTATGGTCCTTACAAGGTGTTGCAAAAGATTGGTACTATGGCATACAAATTGGAGCTTCCTGCTTCTTCACGAGTGCATCCGATTTTCCATGTTTCATGCTTAAAGAAGGTTATAGGTGAAAATATTCCAGTTCAAACAATATTTCCAGAACTTGATGAGGAAGGAAAAATCATATTGGAACCTGAAGCGGTCACGGAAACAAGAACTCGACAGCTACGGAATTGATCAATTTCGAAGTATCTCATCAAGTGGAAGAACTTACCCACTGAAGATTCTACATGGGAGGATGAGAATTTTATACAGAAGCACCCAGAGCTACTCAAGCATTGAGGACAACACTTTTTTGACGGAGAGGGGCATGTTAGGTCCCTATATTACTAGTATAGTCCCTTATTGTTGTTAGTGTAACCCCATTAATGTTATTATTGTACCCTTGTAACCCCTATATTGTTATTATTGTGCACTTAAATTATTATTTTTAGGGTGGCTAGGATTACATTGTGGCCCCACTAGGATTACATTATGGCCCCATGGACTCCTATATATAGAAAGGAGGTTTTGTAAATTGTATCATCCAAGAATTGTTCATTTATGTAATGTATTGGAGGTTTCCCCCTCGAAGTGGCTTATTTCTAAGGCGTTGATATCTCTTTTCTTCTATTTTTGGAGTTGGTTACACAACACACCTTTCATGAGAAGGAAAATTGAGATTCGGGGATCCTTGAGAGATTTCACACAGACGTGTCTAGTCCTTTATCTGTTGCTTCAACAAAAAACATAAGTACTATGTAATCTTTATTGATGAATTTTCTCATAAGTGTTGGATCGTCTTCATGTAGAAGAAATATTAAACATTCTATAAGTTTTGTGAGTTTACGGCACTGGTGGAGAAAGAGTCGGGGAAGAAAGTGAAGGCTCTTAGAGTGATAACAGTCGAGAATACATCTCTAACGAATTCAAGAACTTCTACAGCAAAGAAGGAATTTGAGGAGAACTCATAGCACCTCATAACCCACAATAGAATGGGGTCGCGGAGAGGAAGAATAGAACTATTTTGGATGCAGAATGAGCAATGTTGCATGATCAAGTCCTATCGATGCATCTATGGGCAGAAGCATGCAACACAGTGGTACATGCCCAGAACTGTTGTCCTCATAGAGTACTTGGCATGAGTACACTTGAAGAGGCTTTGACTGGTAAGAAACCTGATGTTTCACACTTTAATATTTTTGGCTCATCTATTTATGTGCATATGACCAAGGATTCCAAGAAGAAGCTAGAACCAACAGCTGAGTTGGGATTTTTGTGGGGTACACTAAAACACCCCATAATTATCGTGTGTATTTTCCAAATAGCAGAATGACTATTGTATGACAAGATATAAAATTTGATTAGGATAAAGCCATGCGGTTGTCCCTTGAGAGGGAGCTAGACTTGCATGCAGAGGAGGAACTGTTGGTTCCCCAAGGATGAGCCTCAAGATGTGGATCAGCCGCATGAGGAGATTCATGGAGTGGAGGAAAACACTCATGAAGAGCCATCCATCAGAAATGGAAAAAGGCCCACCACGGAATCTGATAGACTGAGACTTGATGCTGCGGAGAATGTAGGAGCCCCTACTTCATAGCACAGAAAATGACAGTCTCCTGGCCGATTTATTGGATACATGGCTCTTATGAGCAAATGTATTGTGACTGAACCATCTTCCTTTTAGGAAGCAGTGTATCAACCAACTTGGGTTGATGTAATAGTGGAGGAGTATGACTCCATTGTCAAGAGCAGTGCATGGGAGATAGTCCCAAGACCGGTCGACAAATCAATGGTTGGATCGAGACGGATCTACAAGGTAAAGCAAGCCGCTGATGGGAGTGTGGAGAAACACAAGGCCACATTTTTGGCCCGAGTTTTCTCACAGATCGAGGGGATAGATTATGATGAGACTTTTGCACCTGTTGCAAGGTACTCTTCCATAAGCTCCATCCTTGCACTCTCAACGTAGATGGGCTGGCGCATTCATCAGATGGATGTGAAAACTGTGTTTCTCAATGGGATCATTGAGGAAGAGGTGTACATAGAGCAGCCTAAAGATTTTGAGATCTTCAACAATGAGTCGCATGTGTGCAGACTCAAAAGAGAACTATATGGGCTAAAGCAAGCACGTCATGCTTGGTACACTCAGATACACAACTATTTCACCGGACTGGGCTTCACCAAAAGTGAAGCAAATACAAACCTGTACCAGATTGTGGTTGAGGGTAAGCTATTGATTATCGTTCTATATGTTGATGATCTAATTTTGACTGGTGATGAGAAGCTGATACACTCATGCAAGGAGGATCTTGCAAGGGAGTTCAAAATGAAGGACATGGGACTCCTTCATTATTTCCTTGGATTGGAAATATGGCAGTGGGGTGGTGAAATTTTTGTGTCTCAAGGCAATTTTGCAAAGGAGATACTGAGTAAGTTTAACATGGACAGTTGCAAACCCATAGATACTCCTCTTCTAGGAAATTGGAGGAAAGAGGATACTACTTCTAGAGAGGTAGTCGATGCTAGTGTCTACAGGCAATTAGTGGGTTCGCTAATGTATTTGGTGAACACGAGACCGAGAATTTACTACGCAGTTAACCAGCTGATTCAAGCTATGGTTAAGCCTACCAAGCTCTTTTGGAAGTCAGGGAAGCATGTCCTGAGATACCTAAGGGGCACATCAGAGTATGGTCTATGGTACAAATGGATAGAGGGAGTGAAGCTTCAAGGCTTCACGGATGCAGATTGGGTGGGCAGTCCATCAGACAGAAAGAGCATATCATGATGGATCTTTAGCATTGGATCGAAAACAGTTTTTTGGTACAATAAGAAACAACGATCTATGGCACTCAGTTCATTGGAAGAAAAATACATGGCAGTAAGTCAAGCTGCATGTGAGGCTATCTGGATTACAAAGATCTTGGTTGGTTGGTTTGGTTCTCAGATGGATCTGAAAGTGATTCATTGTGATAATCAAAGTTTCATTAAACTCTCGATTAATCATATGTTTTATGATAGGTCCAAACATATAGATATCTAGTACCATCATCTCAAAGATTGTGTGCAGAGAAGGATCATGTTTCTTCAGTACATTCCCATGGAAGATCAGGATGCAGATATTCTGACGAAGGCGCTCACCAGGAGAAAATTCAAATAGCATAGAGACAGGATCGGGGTGAAGGATAATCCCTTTCTTGTTGAGAGGGAGTGTTGACATTCAATAAGAAAATTTCAGCACCCACGCCTAGTTGCATTAAGCACCCAGACTAGGGTGGGGCCCATAGTGCCATTTTTGGGTGCATGTTTGTTTTGGTTATCCCTTAATTAAGATGGACATTAAACTGTAATCTATTCTCATTGTTGACTTGAAAAAATTAACTGAAAGTGATAAATTCAGTTAGCTAGTGGATTTCGAGTTAGAGGTAGTTGGTGAGGCATGCATAGTAATTCTAGTTGAAACAGAGTTCAAAGTGCAGTGATGCATGAGTTAATGTAAGTTGTAAACAATTTAACTCAGTGAAGTGAGTTAAACTCAGTTGTGCTAGTTGTAACTGAAGATACACTAGTGAGAGATCAAGTGAATTAAATATTAATTAATTCACAATCAGTGATCTCACATGCAACTGAGGATTTACTATTATTAGCTGCATGCATGTAGGATCGAGTGGAGACCCAGTTGAGTTCTAGGTGAAGGGGAATTTGACTATTAGTTGTAGGATTATTGGCTTGCACACATGCAATCAAACACCCATTAGAGTGCCCATGATACTTGCACAGACAAGGAAGGCCAAAATTCCCATCTTTTAGGGATCTATTCCATCAGGGATTGCGCAAGCAAGGCAAGTTGTCTGGAGGTTGAGAATTGGCTATGTGTTGGTCAGTTTTGCATATGAAAGTGTGAGACAATTAGCTGAGTATTGAAGGGCTCTTGTGAGAAGATTTTTGTATGTAATTTTTTCATGATCCATGCTATATATACAATAGAAGATAGTGGGGTTTTTAGCTATAAGCTTTCCTCTGGAAATTATCAGTGTTGTGTGTGATTGATCTTTCTTCATTTTCATGTGATTAGCGATTTTGTTTTTTTAATTCCGGAAAATATTTGTAGAAGCGATTCAATATTTAACTTTAGTACATTGTTAGATCGGGTGAATCCAAGAAATACATGCATGTTGTATAATTTACATTTTGATCAGGTAGCAACAAAAAAAGGTTTTTTGCTAGCCGATCATTTGCGTCTGCTGAGAAGGAAACGATTCTTTCAAGACAACTGGTATCTTGGGTGCAGCTTTAAGAAGACGAGAGACTTCAGCACGCTGAGGAGAATCCTTGGTGTAATGATCCTAATCACATATCATGCAATGATACTTGGGCTTACACTTGGAAGCATTATCGGAAGACGACTTAGCGGAATCCTTATTGGGGGTTTTGTATTTGGATTACCTTTCCCCTTATTTTTACCTTTTGAGGATTTGTTTGTTGTGGTATATTGAACAACATTAACCTCAGAGGTTGTACTAGGACTCTTTGTATTATCCCAAAAGGGAGAATGCAGTAATACTAAAATACAATATATGAATTGCAACTAAGTAAACAATAAATCTAAAGACAACATCAGAATATATAGAGAAGCTAAGCCTTTTTATTATGTGGAGAATTTACAGTTACAATAGTGTAAAAATAGAGGTAATCTATCCAAAGAAGTGGCCTAGAATGACCCTGCAAACATGCTACAACCATCACTGTGTAACTGGTGAGCAACAAGAAGCAATACTGCATTGTCCCCTTTGCTGATGATGTACATGCAGATGCTGCAAAGGGAAATGCATATATATGCAACTCAGGAGCTCTGATGGTGCCAAGATTCAAGATCTGGCCAATGTGATGGGAACCCAAGATAACCAAGAAAGGATTTTCCAGATCTATGAGTTTGGAAAATCACCCTCCTAGGGTTTGATCCTTTCACTACTAGGTTATGCAGATTTGAAGCTAGATCTGATCCAAAGATGGCTCAAATGTGTTGTACAAACATATATGAGCTTTGAGGGTTGATCCCTCCTTTAGATCTCCAAGCTTTTAGCTTGAGATCTTGTCTCTTCTTCCTCCTCAAAATGAAGCAACTAGAGATGCCGCTGCTGGAAAAACTGTGTTTTACAAGAGGGGGAGACTCAATACCTACTGAAATGTGCTAAAATAAGCTCCAAGATGATTGGAATGGTGATGGAAATGTGAGGGGATGATCCCTCACAGGATTATTAGCTGGAATGCTAGAAACTTCCTTCCTCCTCTAGATCTACAATGATGGACTGCGCAATCCTTGATGGGATTGTTGTTGATAGGAGGTTAATAAATTTTGGCCTAAGGCCATATCTGAAATGAGGCCCTTGGATTGCTGACCTTGAAGTCCAAGGTGATAGGAATAATCCTCCACCAGTTCTCCAACTAATATACTCAAGACAACCTCCTCCTCCCAAATTGATCTTCAGAAATTGCGTAATTCCTGAAATTATGTGTTCTGTAGAGAGTGGAAATAGTGTGGCACCAATTCCTGATAATGAATTGCAGCTAATAACCTTCCCAAAGTAGGCAAACAAGTCCCCTATGGGTAAGGGTGGGATTCCCGCTCGCGAACACCATGTGCTAAACAACACTGCAAACTTAGATAAACATCATAAGAATGCATGGAGATGTCACCTGAAAAATCCTGATCTAAATAGACCATCAAATCATAAATTAAAGCATGCATCTAATGTTGCCTTCATCTCCTTTATATATAAAGGGAGCCTTCCCAAGCCCTGGCCCACCTCTAAACTACGTTGTTCATGTGGACATAATCCTCCATGGTTGACTGTGTTGCCTCTCCAAGTCGTCCATCATGTCTACATACAATGTGAACCCTCTCTATCATGTGTTCATTAAATGCACTACTTCCTCCATCACTTCATCATGAATGCTCTATGATCTTACATTATATTCCCTCCATGATCTCAGTTGACTGCTTCAACCTCCATGATCTATCTCATTAATGAGACATGATCTCCACTCCATTCACATTAGTATCTTCTCCACTACTCCATTATGTAGATCTATGCTTGATTAATACACATTCACACATAAAAACTGGATCTTATTCATCCTTGAGGATTATGGGTCCCTCCACCCTTTTATTTACTTAATTAATTAAGAAAATTAAGAACTCTAATATTCCAAATATCATGTGAAAAATTGGGAATATTACAATCCTCCCCGGAAAAATGTTGCTTGTCCTCAAGAAACTGCAAAAGTAGATGCAAATCCATCTATTCCCCTCCAAATGGCATCCACATAAGGAAGGGCTCCTCCATTTTCTGCAATGTGTTATGCATGTTTGGTTCCAAAGTTGTCTCTTAAGAATGCATGAATGGCCTCCAAATGTATAGTTAGATGTCCTCCTTTCTCCAAGAAGTGCCAAGTGACAACCATATGATGTCCAACATCATCATCAATACATGAGATACTTAAATTAAAGTGGTTCTTCCCACAAAGGAAAAGTCCTGTCTCACAAAGCATTTCTTCATCCCATGTTTTATAAAGTATATTGAGCATTGACATGTCCTCATCTTTAGCCCTGTTGGCATTTTTGGATCCAAGCATCATTCCAACATTATGAAAAATAAGAAATAGAGATATATGGGTAGACAAAGATGTCGAACCATATTCTCCCAATAGTAACCACCGGAGTAGGGCCTCTTGCTGCCATCCTCCATCTCCACCATGCAATATGGACAAGCCAAACTCCCCCAAAAGCAACCAAAGAAACAAGAGATCTTGTTGCATTCACCTCCTCATGTGCATCATAGAGTAAAAACATAATGATAAGCATGTGGCATGTCACATCATCCCAATACAAGCAAACACCATCAATACACATCATAAGAGTACCATGCCAAGTTTTACACAATACAAAACACATAGACATAGGAGATGTCATGTGATGGCCAAACTTTCTTAAGAACAACCAAAATGAACATGCCTTTCTTTGATGCATACTATCATTGATACACAAGGCATGAGTCAAGAAAATGTGAGCTATTGGGTGGTAACCATACTCACCCAAGAGGAGCCAGTGCAGCCATGCCTCCTTCTTCATTACATGAGTGTTATTAAAGGCATGGATCAAAGAAATAGGAGCCTTTGGGTAGTAACCAAACTCACCCAAGAGCAACCAGCGTAACCAAGCTTCTTGCTGGCCCATGTCATATATCTACAAGTGGTCATGCAACCCCTTGCTTATCATCCTCACCCACTCATCCTCATGTGGATGATGAATGATGTTCTGAATAAACGTGGTATCCTCCTTTTGTAGAACACCATCAACCTTAATATGATGAAGAACCTTTCACTCCATGAAATGTTGAAGTGCACCTCCAATGAGATCTCTTAACGAGACCTTCTTCTCATCAGTGGCTTCCCAAAACCAATGAGGTTCTGGATCTGCTGAAAGTAGAAGTTTCTCTTTGAGTTTTGAGATGCTCATTGAGAAAGTGTCATCTAGAAAGGGGAAAAGTCTGCCCATCTCAAGATGTCTTCCATCTATCACCTTTCTCTCCATTGCTTCATGAATGAAGTTGCCATATGTTTTCTCCCATGAGGAATGGCTCCTCCTCTTCTCATTGTTGCTCCTTAACAACGTTGTATATCTACAAGGTGATATATATGCTATCTCAAGGCAAGGCACAATGTTGAATTCATAGCCAACCATTGTACATAGGATCGTGCTTATCCCATATTCTAAAATTCCACATTTCAACTCAAAGGGTTGAATGTAGTTTAACAAAGACAATCTGGTATAGTTTTTCATCTCCTCCTTGATTAGATCAAGGGTCCTCTGCGTAGTGATATGTTGCTGCTTCAAATCAAAATGTTGTTCTAACCCCTGGTTATGTATTGGCCTTGATGGCATGTTCCCATAAGTTTTAATAAGAGGTATTGAAACAATATGAGATGGAAGTGGATGCATACCTTGGATCAACTTATGTGTGGGAACCTCTTGAAGACCATAAGAGTTCCTCCAACCGGGACAATGATGTCTCCAACTACTGGTAAGAGTGATGGCTACTCTTCTATCAATGTACTAGCGTTGGAATCTACCTCCTCTTCCTCATGCATCTCTTGAAACAATGTTACCGATGAAATAGGTAACCTCATTATTACCTACTTTTTGAAGTATCAAGAAAAACACCTGATTTTGAAAAAGTGGCGATGCAGAATCAGGAAAAAAAATTTTAAGAATGTTTTTGGCACTTTAAGTTTTTTTTTTTTTTTTTTTTTTTTAAATGTCGATTTTGAATAGTGGTTGTGTATCATCACCAATGTTTTTTTATAGGATTGATTTTGACACTATAGATTTTCTAATGTCTTCTTCTTCTGTGAGATGTTTATTTTTAAGTGCATTTATGTACTTGTGTTTTAAAAATTAAAAAAAATAACTTTTTTTAAAATAAAAACTTGTAATGGTATCTTCACTTTTTCACATAGATAAAAGATGGAAAAAGGGTCAATATTCTAAAGTTTATATTTTCTACATGTTTATGTATTGTTAAATAATTTTTCAATGCACATCAAAAAATTGTCGCTAAAAAACCAATATTTTGAACCATATGACAAAAAAATGCAATTTTTCAATATAAATACAATGCAAAAAATACACTTTTACAGAGTTTTTGTTGGAAAAAATATGTTAAATAAACTAATTTTTTGGGAGAATCTTAACAAAAAAACTTAAGAAAACAACATTTTTATTGAATTTTATGTCAAAAAATAATAGCAATCACATTTTTTTTGCAAAAAAAAAGGGTTGTTCTCATAAAATATCAAAGTCTAAACATTACAAGTAAAACTGATTAATAGTTCTAAAAAATAAGCTTTGTTTGCAAGCATAACTTAAACATCATCAACAATATCAACTAATACATCTTCAACATCATCTAGAACATCATTGATGGCTTCTTCCGCAGCATTTTCTTCTTCATTTTGATCATTGTCATCTTCTAATGGATCTTTCATGTCAGCAAATCTTCCAAAGTTTCCCTTTCCAATCATTCCATATAATGGTGGTTGAGGTTCCTTTTCTTTTTTTGCCACACGTGATTCATTAAAATCTCCTTTCCTCAAACCAACTTCTTGCTTCGCATCTGGAAGGAATTTAAGAGCATTAATTCTTTGTTGAATAAATTTGCATTGAACTGAGTCTTTCTCAATGGCAATGCAATTTCTTCCTTTTAGTAGGCAACATGCTAGTGTTGTACCTAATCATCAAGCACAAAAAAAATAAGTAAAAAAATTAGTATGGAGACATAAAAAGTAAAAAAGACAATATTTAAATTTAAATTTATATAATAAAACTTACCTGAACCTGAGAATAAATCCAAAACCCATTCTCCTTCATTTGAACATAGATCTATAAGATAGTTAATCAATACTTGTGGTTTTTGATAAATGTTAACTATATCTCCTTTTGCATCTTTATCCTCATATGTTAGTTTTCTTACAACTGCATCATAAACCAATACTTGACTATGACTCTTCCCATCTACTCGATTCATAATAATATGCTTATAGCTATCGTCTTTTGTCCAACATTCAACATGGATGAACTCACAATCATTTATAATAAGCTGATCTTCGGAAGAAACAATATTTGACTTTTTTCTGTAACATAACATAGTAAAAGTTCAATTAAATTTTACATGAATAAAAAAATTTAGGAGGAATCAAACATACAATTTAGAAATCTTACCATGTAAGTTGTATCCTTGAGTTTTCTTTACCCTTGAAGCTTGTTTATTACATTGGAAACTGTGTGTCTGAATGAAATGTCACAAATTTCCAAAGTGGTGATGTTGTCACTTCTTGAAAACCCGTAACCACTTTACTAAAAGCTTGATAAGTATATGGTTCTCTATCATATTCAATGTCTGGGAAATTGAAACCATTAGGAATATCTGCAATAACTAGGCCATACTCCCTTTTAGGTATTAGTGTTGCAATGTCTTCACAGTCACCTTGTATTATTTGATATTGGACACTGTCGAGCCCATTCCAAATGTAATGATTAAGAGTAGGATCAAGTTCAACATTCATAAGATGCTTCCTTCTCATGTTCTCCATCTTAATTTTTTCAATAAAGCTTTTGAAAGTATCTGGTACTCCATTTCCATCCTTCTTCGACATCTTTAATGACATAATATATATATATATATATATATATATATATATATATATATATATATAAGTAATAAAATAAAAATAGTTTAAATATGAATAAAATGAATTTATAAATCAACATACCTTATTGAATGCAATATAAAACTCTTTTAGTGTTGATGTAGAACTTGCTTCTGGGTAGTTGCGTACAACATCATCCCAACTGTCTTCATTCAACATTTTAGCCATGTGTTCTTGTATTTTCATAAAAAATTTCTAACTGGATAAATCAAGTTAAAAGCGCTAATATACTGACATGTATAACAAATTTTACCAACATCATTATGTTTTATTTAAAAGAAAATTATAATGAAAGAAAAATAAGAAATAATTCAAGAAACTTACTTTTGAAATTCTGCACACATTTCTTCCATTGATAATTCATCCGACTTCACATGGGCTAATACTAATTTGACTAATTTATCATCCTTCACACCTTGCATTGTTCTCCAAGGTGTGATAGTCATATCCTTTGGAAGCTGCTTCATTTCAGGACCCCCCTTACTATTGGTACATATTATGGGTTTACTCTTTCTAACCTTATGATTTTTTATGGAAATATTCTCCCACCGATCAAAAATCTCATCAATCAAATCCCATACCTCCCCAGTTCTAAATGCCAACTGAAAAATGTTATCTGTGCCTCTGAAGAAATTTGTATTCAATTTTCCATCTTTTGCTTTTTTTTTCATCAATTTGATAACCTGTTTCCATTAAACATTCCTTTCGAAATGCTACACTAACTTGTGTCTTATCCCCACCACATTTTTCTATGAATTCATTATGAATAAATCTAACCCTTTGGATGAAAGTCATTTTCATTCTATACTCATTATCTGCATTATGATCCCATGCCAATAAATTTGATTCTATTTCTGTTAAGCCAGCGTAAATGATGCATTTCACTGTTTGAAAAAGATAGTTATTGGGATATATAGCAATCAATTGTCTCTTAGCCTCTATCGAATGGTTCCCTCCAATTACATAATATTTATAATCAAAACATTTTGTCTTGTCAAATGTTTGTTTGTTGGGAACCTGACATGGATCGACAAGAACCACATAATCCACCACATGCGCATATGGATTGAACCTGAACAATGTTTTCAGATTATGTACATGTAGGTAATGGGCCTTTCTAATTTGATATTGAGATTGTCCTTCATCTGGACCATAAAATTGGTTAACATTAAGCTCAAATGTTTGGCCACCAAGAATTAATTTATTCTTCCTCAACTCTTGTCGAATAGCATTTTTTTTTGTTTTAATAATGCCATCCTCTAACTCAACACCTGGTGTTATGATTTCTCTGCTTCCATGAGAGCTTTTAATTTTTTCTTCACTGCTGCTCACGACCTTTACAGGTTCACCAATATTTGATTTCCTAGTCTTATTGGATAACATATCAGTTTTTTTATAAACAAGCTCTCCTTCATGAGGTAAAAGAGAGACATCTTTGGGAATTTTTATTTTTGGTGTCTGATCTGTTTTCTCCTTTTGCACAACATTTCTAATCTCCTCCTCACTAATTCTATCATAATTTTCTGTTTCATGTTTGACACCTTCAAAAGAAACATGTTTAAGTTTACTAGATTGACCCACCTTAGTGACTCTTGGTTGATCCCCTCTTTGAACTATTGCAGTGTCACGAGCTATTTCTCTTTGTTTCAATCTCCTTTCCTCTGCTTTGTCTTTGTGGAAAGTGTTGATCACATCCATAATATTTGGCACCAACATATAAATACCTTCAAACATGTTTGAAAGACTCAGAACAAAATCCTATGAAACAAAATAAAACATGTCAATGATCAATAATTTATAAAAAATTGAATCATCCTTACAATAATGCATAGAGGAAATAAAAATAAGCATACTTACAATGTTATTTGCAATGTTTCTTGATATTTCTTCAGAAAATTTTGAAGATATTTCATTTGTGTCATACTTGACGATTGATAGACGATATCTAACCTTCTCACGTTTCTGAGCCTTCCTTGCAAGAACATAAATAGTGTTTGTATTCGGGACCATACATATGTCTCGTACTCTGCCCATCACATCATATGGCTCATTTAATTCAATCATACCACAAATCAGATAGATGTGTATATCAGCCTCCGTTTCACTGTCTTCAAGATACCATGAGAAATCGGTTTTATCTATTTCCTCGACGTTCTTCCAATCAGAAATAAGCTTTAATGAACATGGTGCCCCACTTGCTTGACTTTTATTAGTGTGTGCAACAATGTCCTTATTGCGTCCAACAGTGTCCATAGTGCGTCCAGCTGCAACTTTAGATTTGGGAGTTGTATCCATAGTGCGTCGAGCTATAGCTGTAGATTTGGGAGCTGCTGCCCTAGGTGCAGAAACATTCACAGAAATATTTTTTGATGCCATTTTCCTGATATATATATATATATATATATATATATATATATATATATATATATATTAGTTAATGGAAAAATAATGCGGATAAAATAAATTTAATAAACAAAATTTATTTCTAAAACTAAATAGCTTGAAATTAAAGCAGTAAAATTAACTATAAAAATTTTCATTTAAAAACAAAATATTATAAATCATATGTATATATATCTATATAATATGTTTTGAATACATTTTATAAAAAATTTAAAAATGTGTTTAAATTGTATAAAACAATTTTAAAAAAATAAACTATTATTTTCAAACTTCAGTTTTTGTTTAATATTTAAAAAAAAAACAAAAAAATTACTAACTATTTATAACAAATGTTAAAATTAAATTTTATTTTTTTAAGGCAATGATTTTATTAAAAAAACTTATAATCTTTTAATATATTTTAAAATTTTAAAATTTAATTTTACATTACATAGCAATTGAATAAAAATAAACAAAATAAAATAAAATAAAAATTTATTTTACTTTACATAGCAATTAAATAAAAAATTATAAACTTAAAATTATAAAAATTAATATAAAAGTTTATAAATTTATATAATCTTTCAATATATTTGAAAATTACAAATTTCTATTTCACATTACATAGTAATTAAATAAAAATAAACAAAATAAAATAAAAGCAACTAAACAAAATAAAAGAAAAAATTAAATTTTTTATAATGTTGTATTTATACTTAAATTTAAAATATATATATATAAAGAAATTTAAATATTTAAATGTTAAAAACAAATGTTATAATATTATATTTTTTTATTTTTTTAATTGTATTGTTATATAGTTTTTTTTTAATTTATTGTATTGTTATATTAAAACAAATGTTTTTTTTTTTAATTTATTATATTGTATTGTTTTTTTCTTTAATTATATAATGTTTAAAAAAAACATAATTGTTATTTAATAATTTTTTTTTAATTATATTTGTTATATTTTGATATTTTTAACAATTATTATATAACAATGTTTTTATTATAATATATAACAATTTTTTTATTATTTTTATATATAACAATGTTTTTATTAATTTTTTATTGTTTTATTAAAACAAATTAAAAATAAAAAAATTTAAATAAAAAATTAATTTAAAAAACAAAATTAAAAAAAAAAAAAATTAAAACGTCGTGGCTAGTGCCCGCGAACGCTGCCCAGCCGGCCCCAAGGCCCCCGCTGCGGGCGCTGGAGGCCGGCGAGCGGCGCCACGGGCGCTGCCCAACCGACCCCAAGGCCCCCGCCGCCGGCCTCCAGTGCCCCACGAGCACTATCCGAGAATCGGCCCCCCCGCCCAGCGAGGGCCCTGGGGCCGGCTGGGCAGCGCCCGTAGCACTGCCCGTCGGCCTCCGGCACCCCGCAGGCGTGGCCTTGCCCAATCATCCCCCCCGCCCGGCGGGGGCCCTGGGGCCGGCTGGGCAGCGGCGATGGCGCCGCCCGCCGGCCTCCGGCGCCCCGCGGGCGCAGCCTTGCCCAAGGTCGCTCCTACGGGGCGCTGGAGGCCGACAGGCGACTCCAGGGGCACTACCCAGTCAGCCCCAAGGCCCCCGCTGGGCGGGGGGGCCGATTCCCGAAATTGGCCCCCTCACCTAGCGGGGGCCCTAGGGTCGGCTGGGCAATGCCCGTGGCGCCCCCGCCGACCTCCGGTGCCCCGCGGGCGCTGTCTACCGCCAGACAGCGCCCGCAGGGTGCCAGAGGCTGGCGGGCGAAGCCACGAGGGCTGCCCAGCCGGCCCCAGGGCCCCCGGGCCCAATGCATATTTATTTTAATTTGTTTTTTTTATTTTTTATTTTATTTTTTATTTTTTATTTTTTATTTTTTATTTTTTTTTTCAAATTTTGTTTTTTAATTTCTTTTTTTTTTTTTTAATTTTTTTTATATAACATAATTAATAAATAATTATTAAAACATTATTTAATTAAAAATAATAATTGTTAAAAATATCAAAATATAACAAATAAATAAAATAAAATTATTATTAAATAACAATTATGTTTTGTTTTTAAATATTATATAATTAAAAGGAAAAAAATCCAATATAATAAATTAAAAAAAAACATTTGTTTTAATATAACAATACAATAATTTTTTTTTAAAAAACTATATAACAATACAATTAAAAAAATTAAAAAAATATATGATATATAACAAAAACAATAAAGAAAAAAAAAATTGAAGATTTAAAATTAAAAAGAATAAAACTAAGATTTAAAATTTATTAAAAAAAAATAGAATATAAAATCAAAAAATTCTCAAATAAAAACAAAAACAAAAACATTTTAAATAATGAAACCACTGATATATTTATGATAAAAAAAAAACAAATAAAAAATGTTATAATATTACTATTTTTATTTTATGTGCATGGTTGTTTTATAGATTTTTCTATCAAGATGAACGTATAAGTCTTAAAAAAGAAAAAAAATCTAAATTTTTGTCCTTAAAACCCTAAAAAATTTAGTTTTTTTTGCATTTTCTTCACTAAAAAAATATTAAAAAATTATGGTTTTTGAACCTAAAAACCTTAAAAAATTAGTTTTTGGACACAAAAAACTATAGAAAAACAGATTTTCCCCAAAATCGTCTTTAAATTGACAGAATAGAAGAAAAACTAACCTTTGAAATGCAAAAAACTGCTGTCACCAATGCCAACACAACGCCTCCACAAAATTACCAATAGCAACACAACGCCTCCAATGCCAATGCAATGCCTTCATGAAGTTACCAATGCCAATGCAACACCTCCACAAAATTACCAATAGCAACACAACACCTCCAATGCCAATGCAATGCCTCCACAAAGTTACCAATGCCAACGCAACACCTCCAAAAATTTGCTCTAACAAATACCAGAAAACTTGATGTGATGTGATGAATAAAAACAATCATTTTTATTATATAGCGAATATTGTCTGATTGGTTTACTGTTTAACGAATGTGGGATTAAAATTTCAAATTTAAAATATTTACATTTAGTTTATTATAGTTTATACTATAGTTAAAATACTTAATATTTGCATGTAGTTATCATAGTTAATATTTTATTTAATATTTACATGTACTGAATGTTGAATAATTCAAATATAATCTCAAATTAAAAATTAAAATATGAAATACTTACATGTAGTTAATTATAATTAATATTATAGATAAAATAGTTAATATTTGCATTTATTTATCATAGTTAATATTTACATGTACTCAATGTTTAAAATCATGGGATTAAATTTTAAAATCTAAAATATTTACATGTAGTTAATTATAGTTAATATTATAGTTTAAATAGTTAATATTTACATGTTATTTTTGTAAATATTTACGTGTAGTCAATCTTAAACCATTCAAATAAGAAAATTATTTTAATTTCGAAGGCATGCATGAAAATAATATTTTGTGGATATTTTGAATAGAAAGTATGGTGAAATATTTGAAGACCAACAATTTATTAATAAATTTTGAAATATATTTTAGATGAATATAACATAAGTTTAAAATTTAAAATTTAAAATATTTACATGTAGTCATTATAGTTAATATTTGCATGTAGATATTATAGTAATATTATAGTTAATACTTACATATAGTCAATGTTAAATCATTGAAATAAAAACATTATTTTAGTTTGGAAGGCATCCATGATAGAAATATTTTGTGGATATTTTGAATATAAATATCGGTAAAATATTTCAACACAAACAGTTTATTAAAAAAATGTTAAATACATTTTTTGACTAATATTTGTATCAAATATTTGAAATGAAAATTTTGGAGGGAAAGTTTTTCGCGAAATTTTTTGGGGGGAAATTTTGGAGGGAAATTTTTTCGTGAATTTTTTTGGAGGGAAAATTTGGAGGGAAATTTTCAGTCTTTAAGCTATATATTGTAAGTGGGAGAGGAATTTGTATCATTCAACCTATTCTTGTTGAAAGCCATGGTTTCTTCTGATAGCGAAGTTTTTCTTTGTACAACATCAACATCTTCGTCACGTAACAACTCTATTCAGAGTGATGAATATAACGGGAGTTCGTTCACCATGAATAGAGAGTCAAAAAATCGACTTGGTCGTTATCCTAAAGATGATGAGAACAAAATTGATGAGGTGCAGCAAAATGAAATTTCTGTAAATCGAGCGCTAGTTATACCACTTACTCTTAATCCTAAGGATTATGAAAGCAACAGTGATGAAGGGCATGATGAAGAATTTCCAAAGTCAAAAGTTTCACTTCGTCCTAATCCCAAGGATTATGAGGACACCATTGATGAAGAGGGAGATGAAGAATATCCACTTCAGCTTAATCCTAAGGATTATGCGAGAACAACAAATGAAGAGGGGAATGAAGAATCTGCATAGTCAAAATATCCACTCTGTCCTAATCCTGAGGAGTATGCCAGCACCACTGATGAAAAGGGGGATGTAAAATTTCCAGAGTCAAAATATCAAATTCGTCCTAATCGTAAGGATTATGCAAGCACCACTGATGAAGAGGGGAATGATAATGTTTCAGAGTCAAAAAATCCACTTCGTCCCAATCCTAAGGATTATGCCAGCACCACTGATGAAGAGGGAAATGAAAAATTTATAGCGTCAAAATATCCATTCCGTCCTAATCCTAAGGATTATGCAAGCACCACTGATGAAGAGGGGGACGAAAAAATTCCAGAGTCAAAATTTCCACTTCGTCTTAATCCTAAGGATTATGTCAGCACCACAGATGAAAAGGGGAATGAAGAATTTGCAAAGTCAAAATATGCACTTCATCCTAATCCTAAGGATTATGTCAGCACCACTGAGGAAGAGGGGAATGAAGAATTTGCAGCGTCAAAATATCCACTTCGTCCTAATCCTAAGGATTATGCCAGCACCACTAATGAAGACGGGGATGAATTTCCAAAGCTAAAATTTTCACTTCATCCTAATCATAACGATTATAATTTAACCACTGATGAAGGGGGGGATGAAGAATTTCCAATAAATATAGATTCAAGGCATTCACTTATTCCTAATCCTAAGGATTATGAGAGCTTCAATGAGGAAGGGGAGGGGCAGGATGAAGAAATTCTAGTGAATACAAATTCAAAGCTTCCACTTATGCCTAATCCCAAGGATTATGAGAGCACCACTGAGGAAGGGGAGGATGAAGAGTTTCTTGCAAATGATAATTTAGAGGCACAGATCTGAATATTGCATTTTCTCCAAGTGACCATTTCAAAGACACTCATGGTGATGAAGAATTGAATCCTCCCAGGGAAGAATTTGAAAGCATGGGTCAAGATGGTGAAGAATTTCTTTTGAGTGGGGGTTACAAAAGTGTCGATGATTCTTGTGAAATTTTTTCTTCAACTGATGATGGTAAAGAAAAATTTTCAGGCAATGATGTTGATGAATTTCTTAACTATGTTGAGGATGATGATAGTGGGGATAATATTCCTCCTAATGGTGATGAAACTACTTTTACAAATGATGATGGAATGATGAAGCCGTTGCAAGCAAATATTGCAACTAGGAGTAGGAGTAGACCTTTTCATATCAATCCAAAACATTCCAGTTATACAAGGGTGAGGAAAAAATATCTCACAAAAAAAAGTTATGTCGTTCATTTGATTTCAAGTGAATGTTGTCGAAGGGATTGCTTGAAACATATGGATTTCAACTTTGTTTTGGAGAAAAGGAAAACATATATGTCAATGAATAAAAACATGCAAAATTCATATTTAGTGGGTTGCATGCAATCTACACTAGCAGGTTATGATTATCATATTGGGAATGTATTGCTTTGCAGAAAGGCGTTCAAAATGTTGTATTCAATTGGTAATTGTCGTTTGCCAAGAATCCAGGATAGATTGGAAAAGGATCCCACATATTATTCAGAAGCACGTCATAAACGGGAGGTGGGGCCGTTTGCAAATACTGCTAAGACATGGATGAAATAATTCTTTTCAAATCATGGAGAGTGTATGCCAAATAAAGACACAATACATATTCCAGATAATTTCTCGAGACGAGAAATATTCATGTTATACAAACATTATGCAGAAGCTGTTGAAGGAATTGGTAATTTTATTACATATTCTTATTTTACAAGGATATGGAAAACTGAATTCAACAATGTTCGTATTCCTAAGAAGACAAGGATGGGGATTTGCAACACATGTGCTTCTCTTAAAGAAAAAAGAGATAAATGTCAAGGGGCGGAAAGAGGTATGTGTTCAAAACATTGTTTTTTAAAATTTGATACTTATCAACTATGAAAATATATTTATTCATATGTTTCTTTTATTTTATGTACAGATTCCGTTGTCAAATAACTTCAAGACCATCGCAATCAGCAAACAAGTGAAAGACAAAAGTTGTATAAACATCGAAAGAAGTGTTATGATCATCCAAATAAATATCTAGGATTGATAATTGATGGTATGGACCAAAAGAAAACACTTCTTCCACATTTTGTCCGCACGCCAAAAAAATTACAGGAGGAAAATTTCATTCAGTTTCACTTAGTTGGTTGTATGGTATTTAATGAGAAGATGTTTCCAAGAGTTTTCTTCACAACTCCAAATATTCACAATGATGCAAATCTGACCATAACTATAATCCATGATGTGGTTACTCATTGGTCTGGGATTCTTCCCGAAGTTTTGTATTTACAATTAGACAACACAAGTCGTGAGAACAAAAATCAAGTTCTTTTTGGGTATCTAAACATGCTCGTTGAATTGGGGATTTTTAAAAAGATAAAGGTTGGTTTCCTTCTTGTTGGGCATACTCATGATCATATTGATCAAATGTTCAGTCATTTTTCAGTAACATTGAGGAGGAACGGCGTTGGGAGCTTTCCATCATTAATTGAATGTATTAAGAAATCGTACATTCCAGAGCATGTTTTTCATGTGTTGGAAGAAACTATTGACATGCGAAGGTTTATTTTTGGATCACATGGTGAGGAGAAATGCATTGAACAACTTAACGACATTAGCTTCCAGCATCAATTTCATATCAAAAAAATTGATGGGATAACACTTATATGGGGCAAGAAGTATTCAACTATTGAAGAATGGGGACCATCATCAAGTTTAGCATTTTTGAAGTTCATTCCAGAGCGTCCAATGTTTTCATCAAAGATATTGTTATTACAGTCAATTTCTGAACTCCATAATGCACGAAGGCAGAAGAGAGACATAAATTATTCTGAATGTCTAGAGGAAATTAAAATATGTATTAGAGATACATATGAGTACTTCGATGTTGCTGATTCAGTTTGGTGGGAGTCTTTTTTCAGTAATCAAAGTGATATGATTTCAAGATCAATAAATGGGGATACGCTTTTGAAGACTCCTTTTTTTTTGCCACAAAATATGTCAAATGAACATGAACATCAGGAAACACACAATGTTGAACAACAACAGCCTCAAGCTATTATTAATTCCCCACAAGTAGAGGAAAGAGAAATCTATATTGGTTCTAGAAGATCACGTGCACAACGTGAAGCCATGGAAGACCTTTACAGGGGTTCTGTGCAGGATCTTAAGGAGGGTTGCATGATAGCAGTGTTAGCAGATGAAGATCCACTTGGCTATGCATTCTGGATTGCCAAGGTTATAAAGGTCATTAATGAAAATGAAAATATTACAGCGGTTGATGTACATTGGTATGCCACAAGTACCCACCCTTTCAATGGTGTGTACAAGCCAGAGATGGTAGTGGAAAAAAGAATTGGCAGAAAGAGAAAAAGAAAGGGCACAAATATAAATCGTTGCTGCACAAATGTATTAAAATTGGAGGATGTTGACATACTTGTGTATGACTTCAATTTGAAAAAGAGAGGAACTCTTCGGTTGCAGACCATTAATATTTTGAAGAAATTGCTACCAGAACAATTACTGTTGAGATGGGACTCTGCAGAATGTAGACGTAGATCTACAAGACTTTTGAACTCTGAAATGGTGGGCATGCATGTTGACTCAGATGGAGCACTAGTTGATGAAAGAGAAGAATATGGATCATCTTCATCCGCATCGAGCCATTCATATAAAGATGTAGGTTATGATGGTGTGCTAGAACCTATGGTTGATTTTGAATAACTATCTAAGACACTTTTATGTAATTGATGTTCGCATGGTAACTTGAAATAAAAATTTTGATTTCCATCTCATTTTTCATGAAGTTATGAGACATTTCTATGTTTGTTGGATTATATGTTTTAATTATGAAGAATTAATCTCTTTAGAATATCGACAATGCAACAATGAATTACAAAAATAATTTATGTTATATTCAATGTACCAATGTTGATATTTTAATTATAAGTAAAATAGAAAATAGAAACTAATGTTGAATTTTTAGATTATGCAATGATATTACCATGATATTATGTATTGTTACCATTTGGTATAAGATACTTTTAAAATTTTTAATAATTATATGCGTCATTGAAAGGGAACACTTTGTTTTGATGCTTGATTTTTAGGTTTTGGTTGAAATTACATTTAAATTTTTCTTATGCTAAGATTTGAAAAAGACAAGTTTTTATCCTTTAAAATTAAAATAACTCTTACTCGTTTCTGTTCAATGATAATTTTTTCATTTACTTGTTCATTTTTTTAAATTTTAAGTCTTATAATTTCTCCATAATTTCATTGTTCAAGTATGTTGAACACTTAAGATTGAAAAACTTTAGATTTACAACTTGTCATTAAGGTTTTTATGCGCTACCAAATTTTATCTTTAATGTTATGGTTGACAATAATTACAATTTTGGGGTTTTTTAGAGTCAAGATATTTTATGTTTAACAACATGGATGAAAATTGTTCGAAATGATAAGCCCTTCAGACATGTATTTGTTTATCTTTAACATCATCTATCAAAAATGTTAGAAATTTACGATTTTAAAAAATGTCCTAATATGTTGTTTTTAATTCCATTGTTACAACTGTCAAAATTATGACATAATTTTTTTTTTTTTTATTCTAGCATCAACTGGTTTTGTTTTGAGGGTGTTTTTTCAATCCTTTTTTCAACAAACAATTTTGTTTTTAACATAATTTTATAAAATGTTGAAATTTGACCTTAAAAAAAAACCAAGTGTGTTCTGGAAGACACACTTTTTGTTTTTGGGGTGTTTTTTCATGTTTTTTGAGACTTTTTGGGCTAGAGTTCCCGTTTTGAGGTCAGGTTACCTATTTCATCAGTAACAGTGTTTTGAATCATGCATGGGACTCTATATGTCAAGATCTCAAGACTATCTTGCAAATATGCAAGTGTCTCTTCTCCGGATACAAGTACTTCTGCAGCTGGTGGTGAATGTAGTCTGAAAAATGTATCTAAATCTTTCCTCCAAGCTTTAATAGTGCTTGAGGAATATCCATCAAATGTAGGAAAATAAAACCTATTGTGCCTCTTTCTTATATTGCTGCTATAGGATCCTCTTTCTTCCTTGATTTCGAAGAATTGTTGGAGAGTTAGTTTCTCCGTGAATGCTCTATATTGTGCTTTGTACTCTTCAAGATATATACTAAGAGTCTCATGAGTCTCAGGCTCTTTCCTTTCTTCATTTATATACCATTCACCTTCTTCAGAGAAAGTGGGCATAGTAGATCTATGAGGAGATCTATGATTCTTCGGTCTTCTTTGTTGCTGATAAGAAGTACTAGGACCTTCTTCATCTAATATTCTTCTTGGATCCTCCTTTTGCCTTCCTCTCTTCATTTGTTTGACCTCTTTGGAGAGATCTTGCATGGATCTAAAGAGAAGAGGGGAAAAACTACAATCATCCTTCATGATAGATCTCATCTATCTTCTTCTTCTCTTAATGCAAAAGATCTGAGCGAAAGATCATGCTGCAATACCACTGTAATATCCCAATAGGGAGAATGTAGTAATATTAAAACACAATAGATGATTCGAAACTAAGTAAACAATAAATCTAAAGACAACATCAGAATATACAGAGAATCTAAGCCTTTTTATCATGTGGAGAAGATTACAGTTACAACAGTGTAAAAATAGAGGTACTCTAGCCAAAGAAGTTGCCTAGAATGACCCTACAAACATGCTACAACTAGCACTGTGTAACTGGTGAGCTACAGGATCAAATATTGTGCTTTCCCCTTTGCAGATGATGTACATGTAGCTGTTTCAAAGGGAAATGCATATCTATGGAGCTCAGGATAACCCGATATTAAAGATCTGGCCAATGTGATGGGAACCCAATATAACCTAGAAAGGAGTTTCGAGATCTATGAGTCTGGAAAATCACCGTCCTAGGGTTTGATCCTTTGACTGCTGGGTTATGAAGATCTGAAGCAATATCTAATCCAAATATGGCTAAAATGTGTTGTACAAACAGATCTAAGCTTTGATGGTTTATCCCTCCTTCAGATCTCCAAGCTAAAAGCTTGAGATCTTGTCTCTTCCTCCTCCTCCTCAAAATGTAGCAACTGGAGATCCAGCTGTTGGAAAAAATGCGTTGTACAGGAGGGAGGGACTCAATGCCTACTTAAATGTGCTACAATAAGCTCACCAGATCCCTAGATGGAATGCTTGCAACTTCCTTCCTCCTCTGGATCTACAATGATGGACTGCGCAATCCTTGATGGGATTGCTACTAATAGGAGGTCAATAAAGTTTATCTTGATGCCAGATCTGAAATGAGACCCAGGGATTGCTGATCTTGAATTCCAAGGTGATAGGAATAATCCTCCACCGGTTCTCCAGCTGATATACTGAAGACAACCTCCTCCTCCCAAACTTATCTTCATAAATTGGGTAATTTTGAAAGTATGTGTTCTGCAGAGAGTGGAAATAGTGTGGCACCAATGCCTGATAATGAATGGTAGCTTAGAATAACCTTCCCAAAGTAGGCACACAAGTCCCCTATGGGTAAGGGTGGGATTCCCACTCGGGAACACCTTGTGCTAAACAGCACTGAAAACTTAGTTAAACAACATAAGAAACATGGAGATGTCACCTAACAAATCCCGATCTAAACAGACAATCAAATCATAAATTAAAGCCTGCCTCTAATGTTGCCTTCATCTCCTTTATATACAAAGTGAGCCTTCCCAAGCCCTAGCCCACCTCTAAACTGCGTTGTTCATGTGGACATAATCCTCCATGGTTGACTGCGCTATCTCTCCAAGTCCTCCATCATGTCTACATACAATGTGAACACTCTCTATCATGTGTGCATTAAATGCACTACTTCCTCCATCGCTTCATCATGAATGCTCTATGATCTTAGATTAGATTCCCTCCATGATCCTAGTTGACTACTTCAACCTCCATGGTCTATCTTATTAATGAGACATGAGCTCCACTCCATTAGCTTTAGTAGTTGCTCCATTATTCCATTATGTAGATCTATGCTTAATTAATCCACATTCACACTGGATCTTATTCATCCTTGAGGATTATGGGTCCCTCCACCCTTATATTTACTTCATTAATTAAGAAAATTAAGAACTCTAATATTCAAAATATAATGTGAAAAATTGAGAATATTACATTCTTCGAATTTTTCGAAGAAATGGAGGGTGCAGTGGCAAAAATATACTTGAGACTTCGAAGAATCCTTCGATGTAATGTTATCAGTATGGGCCTCTATCCAAATTACCTCATCAACTAGATGTGTAACAGGAGATTGGGATGATGTTGGGTCGGCTGAAGGTCGCGGTGCATCAGGTAAAAGCTCATATAAAGCTCCTGATTGGGAATAGACCAAATCTAGATATTGAACATGGGCGATGACTTCCTCTTCCTTCACACAACCACCCATAGCGAGATCTTTGGTAATGTATATATGGTTGATAGGGACCATTTTGTGTTTGGGGTTGCTGATAGGTACCTTGTTGCACTGGTTGTTCAATATATGGTCCTTATTGGGGCTATTGATACAACCCTTACTGAATATGAACACCTTGTTGGGGTCGTTGATATGGCCCCAGCTGAATATAAGCTCCTTTTCAGGGTTGTTGGAATTGACGTTGAGGTATTTGTTGGTGTTGGACACTAGGATGATTGGGGCAATTTCCAGTTTGACATAGAAGGTTTGGACCAGATTGGATTTAAGGATCAAACTGAGCATTTGTTGCAATAACACCCAATGGATTTTGGGGTTGCTGAACATATGGTTGTGATAGGTTCGGTCGCTGAACATACTGATATTTTATGTTCGGTTTTTGAACATATTGATATTGTACATTCAGTTGCTGCACATAAGGTTGTTGAACATGAGGGTACTGAACGTGGGTTTGTTGATAAATAAGTTGAGCTGAAGTAGGTTTACCACCCGATAGATAGGTTCCTATGACAACACTTGTCGACCGTGAAAGAAAATTTCCACTAAAATAGTGGTAGGATGTGCCGCCCCTGATACAATTCCAGAGTTTATATTTCCCCCACTCGAAGAGGGAGGTACATATAATGGATTTGATTTCCCCCCAAGCACGGATGAAACTGTAGATTGTCCACACAAAGGTGGAACTGCAGTGATTGTGAATAATGATTTTGGGGTTGCAATAACACCCAATGGATTTTGGGGTTGCTGAACATATGGTTGTGATAGGTTCGGTCGCTGAACATACTGATATTTTATGTTCGGTTGTTGAACATATTGATATTGTACATTCAGTTGCTGCACATAAGGTTGTTGAACATGAGGGTACTGAATGTGGGTTTGTTGATAAATAAGTTGAGCCGAAGTAGGTTGACCACCCGATAGATAGGTTCCTATGACAACACTTGTCGATCGTGAAAGAAAATCTCCACTAAAATAGTGGTAGGATGTGCCGCCCCTGATACAATTCCAGAGTTTATATTTCCCCCACTCGAAGAGGGAGGTACATATAATGGATGTGATTTCCCCCCAAGCATGGATGAAACTGTATATTGTCCACACAAAGGTGGAACTGCAGTGATTGTGAATAATGATAAGGGAGCAGATGATCCTAGTGAAACAGTCATTTTCCCTATAGAAACAGCAGGTTGTGAAACAACAACCACATTTGAGACAAATGGGCTAAAAGATGGGGAAACTCCCATTGACCAAACGGGATGGTAAAACAAGGATGTAGCCCGAGAAGCTCCTGAAACAAGGTTTTCGAGAGAAATATACCCGAGTGGAAGCGTAGATGTAACTTGAATAGAGGGAATACTCATCCCACTTCTTTCATCATGAGGAGTAGAAACATACGAAAATCTTCCAGAGGGAACATAGACGTGATGTAAAATTCTGGGATATTGGATACAAAATTTTCCTGAGGAATACTCAAAGGAGTACTCATGAATGGAGTCTCTTCGACATTGGATGCCATGTCTGGTGGAAACAACTGACGGACGGTAGTACGAGATATTATAGGAGAAGCACCAAGAGTAACTCGGGGATCGTCAAAAGGACTATACTAACGTTCAAGCGAGACCATGTGTGGATCGAAGAGTAGATTGGGAGGATAGGTCGTAAATTGTGCAGAAGGTTCGGACTTTCGGACTCAAGATCCTCATATGACGATGAAATACACTCGTCAGGTGGTGGTTAACACGAGATCGGTTGGACACTTATGACAATTCCAAGTTCAACACCTTGAGCTTCAAGAGGTCTAGGTGAAAATTGTGAAATCTCAGGAGGAGGCCCTTGAGATCCTTCAGAGGAGGAGCGAGGCGAATTCAAATATTCGACCACGATGACCTTCAAGACAAGATAAATGAAGGGAAATGTGAATCACTTTTTGAGCAATTAAGATTTATAATTGAATAGGAGAGATGAGGCCAAGAGTACTGCACAGGTAGGATGTTATCGTGGGAAGTAAATTTTAGAATAAAAAAAGGGTAAATCTAGGCATAAAGGATTACCAGGTATCTGTGAACTGCAATTGACACCTTTGAAAAATAAATTACCAAGAACTTAATGTACAACAGCCAATCTCTCTGAATGTTGTGTTTGGTGTATCACATCTACAAGGTGACCGACTCAGTTACCTATGACAGGTTTGCAACCTAGTGGGATCTTCCAAAATATACTCAATGGTACGTGGGAGCTCATTTCGTAGTAGCGATGTCTAATTTGTAACCGTTCGATGAGAGCGCACCCTTATACTTTTCATACGTGGAGCATAGTCCTATATACTTCCATATGTGGGACGTGATATCACCCTCATGATGCAACACAAGATGTTAGTGAAAAATGCTATGCTTAATGACACCAAAACACATCACTAGCCTAGACCTCTAGATGTGTGTGTTAATTACAAATACTCCTTAAGGTTAATTGAATAAATTTTGAGGTTGATCTTTGATTATTTTTCAATTTCAGGCTCAAAGCAATTTCTTCTGAATCCTACAATGCATCTAAATGCAAAAAAAAAAATCATTTTATTTCAATGAAATCTAAACTAATGAGGGAGAAAGTGCAAGCAAGAACACAACAAACAAGAAATGCAACAAGCAATAATGCCCCCCAGCTAACTCAAAATTACTGAAATGAAACTCTAAAACAAATTTAATTTCAGTATCCCCAAATGCAATCTTACTGAAAATGAAATCACTTATTTCTTCACTAAGATGCACCAAACATATTTTTTTTTTCTTTTCACTTTAGATGTTCAAATGCAAACTAATGCAATTAATGAACTAATCAAAGAAAAAACTAACCAAACAAAAAAATAATTGAAATGAAAATTCCTTTCACTTTCTCTTTTTCGAATGGAAAAAACATTTCTCTAAAAGTACTTGACTGAAAATGACTTTCACTTTTTCTTTTCAAAGTGAAGAATAAAAAAAAACACACACTCTCAAGCTCGCAAACCAAACAAACATAATATATGTTTGACAGTCAATCAAAGGTGATTTCAAAGTGCAATAATGACTTAGTGTAAAAGAAATAAACGTGAAATAGTGTTTGGGATGATTGCAGCAAAGCTCTTAGAGAGATCCAACCAAGCTCTTGATGACAGACACAAGCAACAAGTGAATGAAAACTAAACAAGAAACACTAGGGGGTGATCAAACATCACTAAAACACAAAACAGGGTCGACCAGACAAATTAATAACTCAAGCAAGGAAATCAAGCTAAACACGGTGGTATGAGATCATATCAAACCAAATGAAACCTTAGAGCCCAAGACACACTGGAAACTGAAAGGGAAACCCCAATTTTTCTTAATCTCTGGGATCAACGCGCCTGTGAAAAGAAAAATAACGTTGAAAGGTAGATCAGTGCGACTGTTTTATATAAAACAACGCTAGTGACGCTTCTGTAAGGACAAAAAACATGTTGGGCAAGAAATGGAAGAAAAAATAAAAATAATTTCAACAATCAAGCCAGACTTGACACCCCAAAGAAAATAAAACAAGCAATATGCAGACCTATAGAGACATAAACGGATACAGATCTTAACGATCGGTCAAACTGATAAAAAAACCAAGTCAGAAAAGGAGAGACAAAGAGGCTATAGCTACCTAGTGGAGTCACCAATTTTTTTGTGAAGACAATCCCCTCTGCGGACAGAGGCGATATCTCTAGCCTCAGAGTGGGTCTAGCACCGCACGAGACTAACTAATGAACCCTTTCCTAGCTTGTATTCAAAGTGGAAGAAGAAGCAGAAGAGCCTACCTCTTCCTGATGCTATAATCTAGTCCTTTGAAGAAGATATTTATTCCATGATCCTTTAGGTTCGCTCCTCATAGCTTGTGGTGTTCAAATACCAGTAAGATATCAAGTGACAATAACAAGAAACATGATAGAATACATAGCATACATCAAATACAAACTACCTAATAGATCAAGGGGAATTAGGCTACTTGCATAGATATCTAAAAAAATATGGAAAGTGAAACATCAGATGTATTATTAATTATAGAAAGACGAAGCATACAACCATCGCCTTGATGTTGGAGACCTCCTTTTGGTGATTTCCAAGTCCAAACCGAGGTTCTTCAAGTAGTCCTTTTGCAAAGTGACAAATTTGGAATAGTCACAACATAAGGATGTAAAGGATTAATGATCAAGTAAGACCAACGAGTAGTGGAAGGATGGGATTCAATTTATAGGCATGCAGAAGGAGTTAGGGATCCATAAAGGAAGGAGGAAGGCCCACTTCTCTAGGGAAAATTCCCTAATGAAAGGATCAAGAGCTCAAAATGAGAGAGCTCAACCATATATCCACTGAACCATATCCAACTCTTAGTTATGGAAGCTTCTAGTGCACAAAGCTTCTTCTCCATTTGAGGAAACAACAATAGAAAGGGTTTACCATGTTTTTTCCCATCAAAAGCGCACTGGAAGTGCTAGGTCAAAGTATTGCAACTTTCCATCATCATGGGCAGGAAATTGGCAAAGAGCGCTAACCCGGAAATTTAGGTTTCGAGCCGAGCTTCTCCAGAAAATCTTCATGACAACTTTATATTAGTCTTAAAGGGATATCATGATGTATTTTCCATGGTGAATATATTACATAGCAGTCATCTTAGGGCACTTCGGGATCAGGGACAGGAAGTAATCAGGGTGAAAAATTACTGTGTAACAAAGGGGGAGGGGTCTATAACAACCCTAGGTTAAAATTTCATGTAATAAAGGTTAATAAAGGAAAAATAAGACCAAGGTCATGAGACACATATTCCAAGTTGAATTTTGGGAAAAATATCCTAGTGGGCATCACTTGATGTGTTTATGGCCAAAGGGAAAATGGAAAAGGCTTTTAAAAGGAAAAAAAGGTATTTTTAGCACATTATTTATGAAAATAATGGAAATTAGGAGAAAAGGAAGGTGAAAGGTCATAGGTTGCATGTGAGGAGGAAAATGAAGGAAACTAAGGGAAAATGAAGAAATTAGAGGCATCAATTATAAAAATGATTTTGAGGATTAGTTCACAACCCTTTGTCAATTCAGTTTTAGACTTAGTCTCATAGAGGAGAAAGAGTACTAAGAGGAGAAGGAAGTCAAGCAAGAAAAGGAAGGACAAGGAAAGCAAAGGAAGGCAATGATCAAGAAATAAAAGTTGGATCAAGTAGCTTCAATGGAAATAATTGCAGGTAACAGGTTGTATGTATGATTTCATAGTTGGCTTTGACATGCATGGTATGTGCATGTTGGTATTTGGTTGTTTTATTGTCATTGACATGGGTTTTGTCGTGTTTCAACACTGGATTTTAGCATTTCCTTGCCATTTCCAAATAGCCATGGTGTGATGGGAGTGTTCTCGTTTTGACCTTGGGATTTTCAGAAAATTTTGGATCTGGTTGAGGTGGTCTCAAGAAAATTTCCAAAGGCCTAGGAAGCCCTTGACTTGTAATGGCGGGATACACGGTAAAGCATGAGGGTGGAGACGAGAAAATTCCTCAAGGTATTAGAGAAGAAATTATGAGGCATCCAAGCTCGATTTGGTTTTGTGATATCAACGCTGGTTTAGGTGAGATCATAGTTGAGGGTGGAGATGGCTTAACCTATCGATTCCTTTGGTTTTTTTTGGATTGGTTTACCTCATGATATCCCACATTTATGCTTGGAATATGGCACGAGGATGATTGGTTGGAAGAAAGATTTGGTTTAGCCAATATATGGTCATGTTGTACATGGAAGTCCCGAAACTGGTTGGATTTTGCCTATGCTAATAAGAGCTAAGCTTTTCTTTCTTTGATGAGGAAATGTGCTTGTTATTATGTGGCTTTAATGGTTGCTCTCTTATTGTTAGTTATCTAACTATATACTGGTTATAAGCATGGTTTTTGATAGACCTTGGTTACGGTTCTTATCATGTTTGGTTGATAAATGACTAGTTAATGAATGCATGAACTAATTGGTATTACGTAAGCTATTGTGAGAAGGCATTAGTCCTTTTTGGTAAACCTCAGATAAGTTTTAGATCTCTATGTTGAGATATGCATTCATGACCTATAGATTTCATGTTCTTTGTGTGTTTGATAGAATGTCTACCATGGTTAGGCTTGGTTAGTTCAAGCCCTTGATCAAGTTTTGTGTTAGAGGCTTTTTATTGGTGTCATTTATTATTTTTGAGGGTCTCATCAAGTTTTGAGTAGTGGTATGGATACTAGCCCTAAAAAAGTGACTTAAATCTCGTAGTCTCTGGCATAGAATTGGCTGAAAAAAACTGTAGTCTCTCCCTTGTAGGCATTATGCGAGCAATTGAAGGTATCCAGTCACATGAAGTCCTTGTCATGGGAGTGACTGGGGGTTTAATTCATTGAAAGGCTAGGTTAACTTAGGGGTTGGGAACCTAGAGTGGTAGATTAGCTCTTGGGGATCCTATAGCACCTGAGGAAGGTCTGTAAAGTGTTGGTTCATCTATTCCACTTCAATAATTGAACTTAAGGAGTTGAATCATACCATAGTAGTCCTCCACTAAAGTTTACCCTAATCAAGTAGGTGAAAGTGGGTATATATGAGAGGTGACGTTACACCTGTCTTGTGGGTCTGCCCCATGCCAATAAAATGATGCCTCAGATCATGTGGAGGCCATTGTGTCTCGGTCTAACGACATCCCTCTCCTTTCCAAATTCTATTTGCCTTTGAACTATCGGGAAGTAGCCTTTGGGCTTACGTGTCCACATGGGCCAGTCCTCTATGCAACTAACACTCATGATTGGTCCATGAATCTCATTCCTGCGTAATAGATCTAATGTCTTTGCTATGCATGCAATCTCATAATAGGAAATGAAAACAACACACTTGGGTCCATCCCTACCACGCCATTTTGACGTTGAGTCATCCCAACCCTTCATTAAGCACAATGTTTGGCTACATCTGAGAGACAAACTCCAGGATGGAAAATTTCTCATTGTGTAATGCAACCAATTCTCATTTATGTGAGCCCCAATGCAAGCCTTTTGTCAACGTGATATTCCTTTGGCATGGTTATTTTCCCTCCCTTCAACTAATGTGAGGGATCCAAATCACCCCAGTTTCTTCCATGTAAATGGATCCACGAATTCATTATGATCCTAGTCATCTTAAGCTCCCCTTTTTGCATTTTTTTAAGAACTCCCAGGGTCGTGACCTCCGAGGCACGTCACCCTAGAATCTTAATTTCGAGTCTTTGATCTCTCCTGATCAATATCAGTCGTTCGAGATGCTAGCGTCGCTCATGTTTATGTCTTACAGCTATATTGTCTAATAACCTAGCGATCAACTAACTTGCAAGCGGTCCAGTAAATTTTGATACAATAAAGAGAAAAGGTTATGAAGGCAAGGTAAGAGGTAAGATCTTTCTGCACACTGTTCACTATGAGCCTTTTTTGTGAAGGGGCTCGACCATGGCTTGACAATAGTGTTTTTGCAAGAGGTTGGACTTGTGCTAGAACTTAGCCATGGCCATCAAATTTTTATGAAGCACACGGTGGAGCTATCCCTCCTTAGCTTACAACAAAATTACCCTTTCTGGGTTCTCGATGACTCAAATGCATAATGTAGTCTAGGGACTTAACCATTCATTCTCTTTGAGGTCTATGGTCCCTTTGAATCTTAATGATTTGTGGAAGCAGGTCTATATCGTTCCAAATATCTGCAAGTCTCTTTTAAGGAACAAATACACATAATAAAACTTATATAGGTAACCCAAAAGCATATAGTACCCAAAAAAGGTCATAGGGAAATGAACATTCCACAAACAAACATGCATTCCCCCTTTTCAGTTTGATCACAGACACAAACCATACATTCAAACCTATAATTAGCATTATGATAGGCCTACAATCATCATATTCAAGCAGATTCAATTTTCAAACGCAATACACACAAATGGTCATCAAATATTCATTTCTACATGCCTGAGCCACATAATGAACATCAAGTGCTCATCCCACATATAATGATGCTATTCAATGCATAAACCACTCATAGAGGTGGTTACACTAGTGTATTTCCTGCATAAATTGAATTAGTGCAACAATATAAAAACAAGGCACACATTCATCAGAATTTTCGTTCCAATCACAGTGAACCAAGAATAATTCATACAGTGAATGCCACACCATTATAACAATTTAACATGAACTCAGTAACCAAAAATTCAATTACATATAATTATTTGAATTCAACACTGGAGTTGGAAACTGAGATCAAGACTAAAACTCTCCACCCAACCATAGATGGGATACAACCACTATTACTTGTAGCGTTCACCCTAAACCAAATTCCAAATCTTGAGGTGGAGTGTTTGAAAGGTAACTTCAAGCAAAGCAATAACTAAAACAAGATTTCTCAATGCCACTACGCCTTCATCCACTAGCTACCTAAAATTTTCGCTTAGTCCCCTCAGACTTTTCATACACTATGAACATCCATGCTAGGATATCACAATACATAGATTTCAACTCATTTTCGGGAGAAGAGAGTCCACAAAAAGGAAGTTTCATCAATGGATAAACTACTGATAGGAGGAAGAAATAACCTCTCTAGGTGATTCATCACGAGACAAACACCAGAGCTTCGACCCCAAGGCAACTCCTGGTGGTTCACCAACCTCACATGCACCTGAGTGATTCTTCCTAATACAACAGGTTCTTTAATCCCAAGCTTTCGATGGGTTCTTCAACCTTTCATGCAAGCCTTTTCTCTCTATAATATTTTACCCAACAAGCCTCTCTTAGAGGATTCCTCAGTTGGTGCTCCTAGTCAGTCTAGTGACAAAGATCACTTATCTCTTCCTTCAACTCTACACTCTTACACAACAACTCTGGATGCTTCCTTTGTTACATATGCCTTTTTGCATGTGTGAGAGTGTATGAGAGCACATGTATGAATAATAAATAAATAAATATATGAAGGTCCTCATTTTATCAAATGGACTAACTACCCATCTTTCCCCCATGATCACACAACATTCAACTACTTAACATTGCAACCCATGCTTGTCTTTAAATTTTGTCCTCTTCTTGCTTGTGGTTGTGGCTAAAGGAAACCTATACCTGTCCTCATTTATTCAGTTAAATTTAATGTACAATCAACTCATTTAACCTTCTCCTCCAACCATGGATGATATTTAAAAACATCCATTTCATCAAGCAACCTCCTACCTCAAGAAATGGAATTTGTGTCCCTCTCTCAGCCAATTAACATAATTATGATTATTTAGATTGAGAGAAGTATTTACTGAGGGGGTATCACAGATGTTATCACTTCAACTTGGATACTTACATGTCATTATAAAAGAAGACAAAGAAGGAGACGAGAAGATGCATATTAATATGGAATGAAAATCCTTTTGATGGGCCTCCAAATTAGACATAATTTAAGGCCCATCTGACCATCCTTCAACACATTAAACCTCTCTTTTTTCATTATATGACATATTTTTAACTTTAATATGTTCATTAGGAATGTTTAGAGATAATTGCATATGTGTGCTTAATATTATTTATTTTTTTTGAATATTGTGAAAATATTGAGAAGATTATGAAGATTTGGAGGAGGAGATAATTTAGGGACTTGCCCTCTGCTATAGGAGGATCAAGAAGGGATGAAAATGAAAAAAATATGATGAAATTATTGACAAATTCTGGAGCTCCACCTATTGATGAAATCTAGGAATGTCTTCCCTATCATTTAATGCAAACTCCTACTGTTGGGAACTAGGTCCACTTTTTGATGGATTTTGGAGGGGAAAGTTACCTCCTTTCAAGGATAATTCTTCCTCGTCACTTTGTATAAGTTCCAATTCGAATTTTCCTCTATAGGCAGGTATTTCTTAGTCTTATATGGGAGAAAACTTGTTATTTAGTAGCTCCACTTTCATTTCTAAAAGGGATGTACTTGGATTGATTCAAATAATGAATTTTGGTGCCATTTTTAACTTCTAAGACTTGGTTTCCTTCATAGGAATCTGATTATCCTTGGGCTTGGCCGTCCCAGGAGCCTCAGATCCCTCTTGTATAGTTTCTTTATTTTCTTTGAATTTCTTTTTCACTCGCATCTCTTATTTCTACATTTAGTGTTCATGCCTCTTTTGTTGCAAGTTACATTAGTTAAATGATCAAAGTGTATTTTTTTGAAAGTTATTTATAGATTCAAAAGCATGATGCATCCTTAGAAAAACTTTGAAAAGTCATGTTGATCATCTTAGCCCCTTACTAATTTTTGACAAGAAAACAAGGAGGTTCAAGCTTTCTTTGAGTTTTCAAGAAATGGATTCCTTCTGGAGAGACATCATCCTTGAAGCTTTTCATGTTCCCTACTTTTTAATTCCTCTCCCTCTGCTATTCTGGAGTCAATAAGCCTCACTGACTGCAAAATTTGTGCTCCAAAGGCTTTATTTTACCCCTTGTACCTCTATAGAAATTCTTATTTCACTTTTTTTTTCCATCTTTCCAAAGTCCCGTTTCCATCTCAAAATTCCCCCCTTAGCTCTCCCAACTAGCCCAAAATCCTCTTTAATCTCCACATACACCCTTTGTCAATTCATTCTCCCCTTTTTCCCCTCTATCGTTCCCCTTCCTAATCCTTAAAATGCATTAGAATGGGCTAAAAACCTACTTTTCCACTTTATAATAAGGCTCAACCCCTTTTCCGCTAGCCCCTTTAACTTTTTCCCCATGAAACCGAGCGCTGACCCTTAAGGCGCTAGTCACAACCCTTCCAATTGCAATGTTTACTTGAATTCCCCCAATCACTTGCATCGCAAATAACTCCGATGCGATTAATCGCACCGCTCTGATCGCATCGCACATTCCCTATTGCGATTACGATTAATATCCGCCCCCGATCTCTGATTACGATTGACCCCTTGGGCCCCACCACTCAACTCTTCCGCCCATTCATAAAATAAATGGTTTTCCCTTTGTTAGCTCGAATTTTGTTATGTTTTCATTTTTCAAAGTTTTTCCATATTACTACTTCCCCAATCGCATCGGAAGTTTTATGCTGTGTCATTCCGCCCTACTCCCGTCTCCGATTGCAATTGCGATTTCATATGGGTCCCACCCATCGCCTTTCCATTGCATTTCACCTATTTCCTTTGTATTTCCTCCATAGTCCAAATTTTCATATTTGCATTAAATTTTAAAGGTTTCATATGTGTTTTTTCCCATTTCATATATCATTCCACTGCTCGATCTCTGCCATTGATCTGCGCCTATAGGCCATAATCGAACGGCCCACGATGTATTTCTCCATCAAAACCCTAATGTTCACCATTTACACCATATCATTGTGTTTTTCACCGTTATTTTACATAAACCCCCGTTTCACCAATGCCACGCTATCATTTCCTCCGCCCTTCATAACCAGTCTTCCCTTTGCATGGATTTCTTGACCAAGTTGTGTGTTTTTGCAGAGTGCGGGCGGTGGAAGACCGCCAAGATTCAAGGTCTCAGTATAGTCACAGAGAAACAGAAAAAAGACCGTTTTTAAAGAGCCAGATGCATGAAGAAAAGGGCTGAGAAGACATATGACAGGATTTGCATTAAAGGAGCAGAGTTAAAATCTGCCAAACCCTCCAGAGTCATTCAAGAAGAAAATTTCGCAGATAGAAACATTAATGGAGCGGCAGAGAAATATCAGTCGAATGACCGAGGATTTCAACGCACAGCATTGAAGATTTTGAGCCGTAATTTAGGGTTTGGAAGGCATAGGGTACAATGCACAAAAGGCAATATCCTCCAGGTTCATTTCAGCAGGGTTTTCCCTCTAGAAAGGACATAATTTTTATCTGATTATATCTCCATACCATGTCCTTGAAGAAGATTTTCATCTCCAGCACATTTATTTCAGTAAGTCAGCACAGAGTACATAAAGTACAGCATACTTACTCAGCAGTATGGGCGCGAGTGTTTCCACCATTTTGTCTTAAACGAGGCAAATTAAATGTTTTCACCTACTTCTTTTATTAGTTTTTCTTCTTCCTCTATAAAAACCCGGAAGAAACACATTGTAAGGGTTCCAGGCTTTTATCAGAAAATTGCGCAGTGAAAGGCTTATTGTAATACATTTTGTAAATCTTTTGTATGAAGGCTCAGAGCCCGTAGGGTCTCAGTGAGGAGGAGTTCTATCTGTCTTAGAGGATTCTGGACTTTGGTATCCCACAGTATGTTACTTTATTTTATGTGTTTAATACAACGTTTCATTTCATCCACTTTCCTGTATCATGTTTTGGAATGCGAGTGGCTCACTGGTTTGGTAAGGATTCATCCTAGTTGATGCCCATACTTAGATCATTCAAGCGCTTTAAATATGGCTCATGCATGATATTCTATTCCATTGTTCATCTAAACCAATAATTTGTGCTATATTAGTTGCTTTGGGAGGGTGCTTTTAAAACGCCATTGTCATGTATGGATTCTTAGATTGATAAGCCCATATATGGCTATGTTGTGTATCTGGGTATCAGCCCAATGTTGACTAGTATCTTCTTAACGTTTCTTTCACCGCATTCACTTTCTGATATTTGATTTCTGTGGCATATTACTTGAATCGGCCCTCTTTACAGTAAATTGTCTCTTAACTTTCTGATGCTTTTGTATTGGAGCTTTGCATCTTGTCTCTGCAACATTACTTTCCCTGTGGCAGTTTCTATAAGTTGTGGTCCCATTTAAATAAATTTCCTTGTTTACAAGAGATAGCAGGAGAGCCTTTGGATTGACACCCAAGTTTTATTATATGCTCCTTTCTATGATAAGATGTCCTAGGCACTGGTCTATGGCAACTCTAGGCTGTCTCTAGGAGCGACAACATCTGTCGACAACATCTTTCTGGCGTCGTTGCCGGGGAACGAATTTAAGAAAATCAGAAGCCCTGGGCCTCGACAAAATTTTATTCACTCTCTAAGTAGGTGAGCATGGAGAGGTGAAGAGTTGTAGATCCCTCACCTTGGCGACTCCACATTCATTTATCAGAAGAATTGACTTGCAGTCCCGACTCCGCTGGGGAAGAGACAAATGGCTTTGATTTGGCAAATCACTGTGGTGGATAGCAAGATCTTAAATCATCCACTTGGCGACTCCACAACTCCTAAATGATTAAAAAGACTCCACTGGGAGACCATGTCACAGTACAGCATCAGTCGTACTGGAGACCAAATGACTCCACTGGTAGAAAACTCTGAACTAGTTGAGAAGATGCAGTGATCATCTTTGTAGAAACATGGATCCAAACGTGGATAGGGATACAAAGCTAGATGCTTTGAATGATCAAATATATGAATTAAAGAGAATGTTTAATAAAGTGTTGAAGAGGTATATGGCTAATATGAGTACAAATGATGATTATTTAGAACAACCCATGCCTCTTCCAGAACAAGGAAAAACTCAAGACCTAGATAATAAGCAAGACATGTATGATGTTTTGAAACCTATGGAGGATGAAGAGGAAAGCGATCAGGAATTTCCTGAGCTCATACATATGTCTTGTATTATGCTGGTCAGAGAATATCACGGCCTAATAGCAAAGGTAAATAGGGAATGTTGCTTGGAGGAAACAAGAGACCACATAGAAGATGTAAAATCTGATGTGGAGGAAGAAACCACTCATGGGCCTTGCAGTCTAACCGAGTATCAGCAGGTTCATGAGGACTGGCCTGAATCAGAGAGAGATCAAGAAACATCAAAAGATACCCAAGATTCCCCTGCGAGCACAACTGAGGATATTCTGGAAGAGGTTAAAGAAGACATCCTGCCTCCAAATCAACTAGTACAAGAAAAAGAGAGCTGCTGCTCTTCTGCACAAAGGAACACAAAACAATCATCTCCTTTGACAGAAGAAGAGGTTGATCAGATATTAAATCAGCAATTCACCTCAGAAATATTTCATAGAACAGATTCCCTTGCTCACTCGTCTTATGAGTTTGATGATACAGATCCAGAAGACTCCTCTGTGGATCAGGATGAAGAAAGACCTGCTGAGTGTCCAGTATGGTTGACTTGGTCGAGCCAACCAATCTATGACACTGATGGCGAGAGTTACGACAGTATAATAGCAGATGAAGATTATTTAAATCTTCACTCTTCTTTACCATAGATCATCAGTGAGGCTAGAAACCAGCAGCCTTCCTTTTTAGAGGATGAGGAGGAAAGAAAAGAAGAGATTCTTGAGCAAGATGAAAATAGCAAGATTTCTCTTGAAAAAGAGGAAGTAATGGAGCAAGCCCCTGCTCAAAAATACATAGACCTTTTCACGGAGCCCAGCACATCAGAACCGAATATATCAGAGCTTCGAGAGGACTCAGCTGCTATATACGATGAGTCCTCCATTTCAAAAGATGAAGGAGACACTCTTTCTCAAGAGAGTTTCCTTCTCCATCCAGTGGAAGAAGAAGAAATCCTGGTTGAAGCCTGCCTGCCAGATATTCATAGACAGGTATCATTTAATGATCCTTATGCTCATTTCCTACAAACATTTGAGGAAGGATCAAAGGTATTTTTGAGCAGCATGTTGCAAGCAAAAAGAAAACTTTTCAAGGCTACACAGGATAAAGACAGCCTACCACCCATGGGAGACCTGAAAGAAGAGAGTGTACATCATATGTTCGTTGATTCTGTGGAAAAATATATGGAGGCCCTGATTAGCTCAAATTCTCCAGCATTGATCCTTCACCAGGGCCAGATTTATCAAGAGTGGTCACCACTGATGGTGACCGCATTTTTGAAAAACCACATGTAGAGCACCATATGGTTAGCTCTGATAGGCAGTCAGTGCTCCTATCCCTTTTTGTTACTGCTTGACTGGCTGCATTGGAATTATTGTATCACCTAAAAGCACTAGAGGTTTCCAAGTAGAGTAGGGTAGGTAGGAAAATCTCAATAAAGCTCAGCCTATGAGCAAGTAGTTAGTCATTTTAAATTCTGCAAAGTCCAGTGAGCCAGATAGTCTAATCCTGGCTCAACTATTTTTAGTTTCTGTTTCTATCTTTGTTTGAATAATGTGGGTGTTGTAATGAATTATCAAGTGAAAATTGAGAAGTGCTAGGGGGTAGAGTTCGCATAAGAAGATGATCAGGTGGTCTGCATAGTTCTCGACACGCTCAGGGATGAACGTGCCATCCCCAGGTGGAGCCAATGTTGATCATCTTAGCCCCTTACTAATTTTTGACAAGCAAACAAGGAGGGTCAAGCTTTCTTTGAGTTTTCAAGAAATGGATTCCTTCTGGAGAGACATCATCCTTGAAGCTTTTCATGTTCCCTGCTTTTTAATTCCTCTCGCTCTACTGTTCTGGAGTCAATAAGCCTCACTGACTGCAAAAGCTGTGCTCCAAAGGCTTTATTTTACCCCTTGTACCTCTGCAGAAATTCTTATTTCACTTTTTTGTTTCCATCTTTCCAAAGTCCCCTTTCCATCTCAAAATTCCCCCCTTAGCTCTCCTAACTAGCCCAAAATCCTCTTTAATCTCCACATACACCCTTTGTCAAGTCATTCTCCCCTTTTTCCCCTCTATCATTCCCCTTCCTAATCCTTAAAATGCATTAGAATGGGCTAAAAACCTACTTTTCCACTTTGTAATAGGGCTCAGCCCCTTTTCCGCTAGCCCCTTTAACTTTTTCCCCATGAAACCGAGCGCTAGGACCGAGCGTTGACCCTTAAGGCGCTAGTCGCAACCCTTCCAATCGCCATGTTTACTTGAATTCCCCCGATCACTTGCATCGCAAATAACTCCGATGCGATTAATCGCACCGCTCTGATCGCATCGCACATTCCCTATTGCGATTGCAATTAATCTCCGCCCGCGATCTCCGATTGCGATTGACCCCCTGGGCCCCACCACTCAACTCTTCCGCCCATTCATAAAATAAAGGGTTTTCCCTTTTTTAGCTCGAATTTTGTTATGTTTTCATTTTTCAAAGGTTTTCCATATTACTGCTTCCCCAATCGCATCGGAAGTTTTATGCTGTGTCATTCCGCCCTACTCCCGTCTCCGATTGCGATTTCAATTTCATATGGGTCCCACGCATCGCCTTTCCGTTGCATTTCACCTATTTCCTTTGTATTTCCTCCATAGTCAAAATTTTCATATTTACATTAAAGTTTAAATGTTTCATATGTGTTTTTTCCCATTTCATATATCATTCCACTGTTCGATCTCCGTTGTTGATCTGCGCCTATAGGCCATGATCGAACGGCCCACGATGTATTTCTCCATCAAAACCCTAATGTTCACCATTTACACCATATCATTGTGTTTTTCACCGTTATTTTACATAAACCCCTGTTTCACCAATGCCACGCTATCATTTCCTCCACCCTCCATAACCAGTCTTCCCTTTGCATGGATTTCTTGACCAAGTTGTGTGTTTTTGCAGAGTACGAGCGGTGGAAGACCGCCAAGATTCAAGGTCTCAGTACAGTCACAAAGAAACAGAAAAAATACCATGTTTAAAGAGCCAGACGCATGAAGAAAAGGGCTGAGAAGACATATGACAGGATTTTCATTAAAGGAGCAGAGTTAAAATCTGCCAAACCCTCCAGAGTCATTCAAGAGGCAGATTTCGCAGATAGAAACATTAATGGAGCGGCAAAGAAATATCAGTCGAATGACCGAGGATTTCAACGCACAGCATTGAATATTTTGAGCCGTAATTCAGGGTTTGGAAGGCAGAGGGTACAATGCACAAAAGGCAATATCCTCCAGGTTCATTTCAGCAGGGTTTTCCCTCCAGAAAGGACAGAATGTTTATCTAATTATATCTCCATACCATGTCCTTGAAGAATATTTTAATCTCCAGCACATTTATTTCAGGAAGCCGGCACAGAGTACATATAGTACAACATACTTACTCAGCAGTATGGGCGCAAGTGTTTCCGTCATTTTGTCTTAAACGAGGCAAATTAAATGTTTTCACCTACTTCTTTTATTAGTTTTTCTTCTTCCTCTATAAAAAACCGGAAGAAACACATTGTAAGGGTTCCATGCTTTTATCAGAAAATTGCGCAGTGAAAGGCTTATTGTAATACATTTTGTAAAGCTTTTGTATGAAGGCTCAGAGCCCGTAGGGTCTCAGTGAGGAGGAGTTATATCTGTCTTAGAGGATTCTGGACTTTGGTATCCCACAGTATGTTACTTTCTTTTATGTGTTTAATACAACGTTTCATTTCATCCACTTTCCTGTATTATGTTTTGGAATGCGAGTGGCTCACTTGTTTGGTAAGGATTCATCCTAGTTGATGCCCATACTTAGATCAGTCAAGCGATTTAAATATGGCTCATGCATGATATTATGTTCCATTGTTCATCTAAACCGTATTTCTGCTTTATTAGTTGCTTTGGGAGGGTGCTTTTGAAACACCATTGTCATGTATGGATTCTTAGATTGATAAGCCCATATATGGTTCTGTTGTGTATCTGGGTATCAGCCCAATGTTGACTAGTATCTTCTTAACGTTTCTTTCACCGCATTCACTTTCTGACATTTGATTTCTATGGCATATTACTTGAATCGGCCCTCTTTACAGTAAATTTTCTCTTAACTATTTGATGCTTTTGTATTGGAGCTTTTCATCTTGTCTCTGCAACATTACTTTCCCTGTGGCAGTTTCTGTAATTTCTGGTCCCATTTAAATCAATTTCCTTGTTTACAAGAGATAGCAGGAGAGCCTTTGGATTGACACCCAAGTTTTATTATATGCTCCTTGCTATGATAAGATGTCCTAGGCACTGGTCTATGACAACTCTAGGCTGTCTCTAGGAGCGACAAAATCTGTCGACAACAAGTCACATTCATCATTGAGCTACTTGAATTGGTTTACTAGTTCATAAATCTGGAATTCTTGGAAGTCTCTTGTAGCAAAATAGTAGTAATTTTCTTCTATTTTTTTGAACATGTTAATGAGCTTCATTTGAGTTTATTCCACTTGTGTTGAGTCATAAAAGCATTCAATTTAATTACAAAATTTACTCCATAGAATTTTCACTTGATTAGGTTAGACATTTGATAGATTAACTATCTTACTAATTTTTGAATTTAGAGAAGTAATTTTCTGCTATTTTTTTAGCACATGTTAATAGGGGTATTTTTGAGTGATTCCACTTGGAATGAAGTCCTAGGACATCCTAATTCATAATTTTTTTGTCCCATCTCATTTTCATCTGATTTTCTTGGGAATTCAACAAGTTATCTCAATGAGTAACACTCCTGTAGCAATCTTGTCACTCCTGTAGCAATCCTCAAACCTATAGCAATTTTTTTTCGAGATTTTCCTCTGACTAGATTCACTCCAAATTCATGGTAGAAGTATATTTATAGCATATGAAGGCTCCGAGGCCAATTTGGTTGAGCCGAGGCTTGGTTAGACCAACATTTAGCTCTTATATTTATTGCTTCATGAATGTTGATTTCTGCAATTAGTCTAGATTCCTTTTCCACAATTTACTTTATGAAAAGTGTGATTTCCTTTTTGTAAGAGTACTCTAGGGATTTCCTTTCCTGCAAAATAGAATCGATCTCCTTTAAATGTCATTTCATTTCCAGCAAGATAGATTAGATTTTCTTAGTTGTCATTATGCTTTACATCTTTTCAAATAGAATATTTTTCCTTCCTTCCATTTACTTTCCAAGTAGAATATATTTGCTTATTGTTACTTAACTTCGTAACTTAGGATTGAAAACTTACCTAGATATTTGCTCATTTGAAGTTTTTTAATTGCCTTCTTTCACTTGCAACAAATGGAGTCAGAGTATGAAGAGGAAGGTGTCTACTACACATAGAATGTCGACCCCTCTTAAGTTTGTACGAACCTCGAGTTGATAATTTAAGTCGATAGCCCCAGGAGTTACAAAATTCTTGTCGCAATACTAGGGCTCATCACATTGAACATAAGAATTTAGCCAAAGATGAACCACAAGACATGAAATTTGAAAATATCAATCATATTGGTATGGGGATTCTCATTTAGCCAAATAGGACCCACAAGACATGACATTTGAAAATATCAATGATATTGGTATGGGGATGCTCTTATTTCAACTTGTGGAGGGAAAGTTTCTAATGCAACAAATCTCTTATAAACCAGCCCAAACTCATAATTACTATGCATGTGGAATTATTTACAACCCACAACCCATATCATGTAGCGAAAAACCACATGGAAATAACTAAAACCATTGAGAATGATCTTAGGGACTGACAATCCAAATCTAACTTCCAAATTGACACAATTTTTGGTGTAGGTGGTGCCTTATAAAAAATCTTTTTCTTACAGTTGTTATGCATGTGGGATTGGGTGCAAAACTAGTTTTTGAATTGGTAAAGGTTTTGGTGTAAGTAATGCCTTATAAACCATCACTATTTCACAATTGTATTGCATGCAAAGTTATTCATAACACACACTCACCCTATGCATGTTATATTATTCATAACATAAATTTGCACGCACGCGCATGCACACACACAAAACTGAGAAGAGGAGTATTATGTGAAACAATCCCAACATAAGGATATGTGTCTTTAGATATAGCTTGTAATATCACATAGTTAACAACCAAAAACTAGTAGATGCCCCCATGGGTGGGAAAAACCTATAGGTGTGTCTCTAGACATATCAACCCTTGCTAGGTCATAAGTTATTGGTATATCTAGCTTGCAAGCTATTGGATTTACTTTTGGGTTATAGTAGCAACTAGTTGATTTGAACTTGGGCCTAGCCTAGATCACTCTAATGAGTTACCAATTTTCCATGGTTAAAAATAAAAGCAATCATAAAGCCAAAGATGATTCACAAGGTATAGCACTAAAATTTTTTCCAATGTTAGAATCAAAGTGAAATATGATGTATCATTTTATCCTACAGACTTGCGCCCAAAACTTAGTGTGCATATAGACAAAGGTAACAATCGCAAGCCAAAAATGATCAACAAGGCATGTTAATGATGTTAATACCAAAGTGAAAAACTATCATAATTGCAGCTTCAACGGAAATAATTGTAGGTAACAGGTTGCATGTATGATTTCTTAGTTGGTTTTGACATGCATGGTATGTGCATGTTGGCATTTGGTTATTTTATTGTCTTGTCATGGGTTTTTTCGGGTTTCAACACTGGATTTTAGCATTGCCTTTCCATTTCCAAATAGCCATGGTGTGATGGGAGTGTTCTCATTTTGATCTTGGGATTTTCAGAAAATTTTGGATCTGGTTGAGGTGGTCTCAAGAAAATTCCCAAAGGCCTAGGAATCCTTTGACTTGTAATGGCGGGATACACGGTAAAGCATGAGGGTGGAGACAAGAAAATTCCTCAAGGTATTGAAGAAGAAATTATGAGGCATCCAAGCTCGGTTTGGTTTTGTGATATCAAGACTGGTTTAGGTGAGATCACAGTTGAGGGTGGAGATGGTTTAACCTATGGATTCCCTTGGTTTTTTTTGGATTGGTTTACCCCATGATATCCCACATTTATGCTTGGAATATGGCACGAGGGTGATTGGTTGGAAGAAATATTTGGTTTAGCCAATATATGGTCATGTTGTACATGGAAGTCCCGAAACTGATTGGATTTTGCCTATGCTAATAAGAGCTAAGTTTTTGTTGCTTTTATGAGGAAATGTACTTGTTATTATGTGGCTTTAATGGTTGTTCTCTTATTGTTATTTATCTGATTATATACTGGTTATAAGCATGGTTTATGACAGACCTTGGTTACGGTTCTTATCATGTTTGGTTGATAAATGACTAGTTAATGAATGCATGAACTAATTGGTATTATGTAAGATATTGTGAGAAGGCATTAGTCCTTCTTGGTAAACCTCAAATAATTTTTAGATCTCTATGTTTAAATATGCATTCATGACCTATAGATTTCATGTTCTTCGTGTGTTTGATAGAATGTCTATCATGGTTAGGATTGGTTAGGTCAATCCCTTGAACAAGTTTTGTGTTAGAGGCTTTTTCTTAGTGTCATTTATTGTTTTTGAGGGTCTCATCAAATTTTGAGCAGTGGTATGGATACTAGCCCTGAAAAAGTGACTTAAATCTCGTAGTCTCTGGCATAGAATTGGCTAAAAAATACCTGTAGTTTATCCCTTTTAGGAATTATGGGAGCGATTGGAGGTATCCACTCACATGAAGTGCTTGTCATGGGACTGACTGGGGGTTTAATTAATTGAAAGGCTAGGTTAACTTAGGGGTTGGGAACCTGGAGTGGTAGATTAGCTCTTGGGGGTCTTGTAGCAGTTGAGGAAGGTCTGTAAAGTGTTGGTTCATCTGTTCCACTTCAATAATTGAACTTAAGGAGTTGAATCATACCATAGTAGTCCTCCACTCAAGTTTACCCCATGCAAGTAGGTGAAAGTGGGTATATATGAGAGGTGACGTTACACCTATCTTGTGGGTCTAGCCCGTGCCAATAAAATGATGCCTTAGATCATGTGGAGGCCACTGTGTCCCGGTCTAACGACATCCCTCTCCTTTCGAAATTCTCTTTGCCTTTGAACTATTGGGAAGCAGTCTTTGGGCTTACGTGTCCCCATGGACCAATCCTCTACGCAACTAATACTAATGATTGGTCCACGACTCTCATTCCTGCGTAATAGATATGATGTCTTTGCTATGCATGTAATCTCATAAAAGGAAATGACAATGACACACCTGGCTTCATCCCTACCACGCCATTTTGACGTTGAGTCATCCCGACCCTTCGTTAAGCACAATGTATGGCTACAATCTGAGAGACAAACTCCGGGATGGGAAATTTCTCGTCGTGTGATGCAACCAATTCTCGTTTATGTGAGCCCCAACACAAGCCTTCTATCAACGTGATAATCCTTTGGCATGGGTGTTTTCCCTTCCTTCAACTAATGTGAGGGATCCAACTCAGCCCAATTGCTTCCATGTAAATGGATCCACTATTCATTTTGATCCTCGTCATCCTAAGCTCCCCTTTTTTCATTTTGTTATGAACTCCCAGGGTCGTGACCTCTGCGACACGTCACCCTAGAATTTGAATTTCGAGTCATTGATCTCTCCTGATCAATCTCAGTCATTCGAGATGCTAGCGTTGCTCATGGTTCGTGTTACAGTTGTATTGTCTAATAACCTAGTGATCAACTAACTTTCAAGTGGTCCAGTAAATTTCGATACAATCAAGAGATAAGGTTATGAGGGTAAGGTAAGAGGTAAGATCTTTTGGCCCACTCTTCACTATGAGCCTTTTTTGTGAAGGGGCTCGACCATGGCTCGAAAATAGTGTTTTTGCAAGAGGTTGGACTTGTTCCAAAACTTAGCCATGGCCATCAAAGTTTTATGAAGCACACACTAGAGCTATCCCTCCTTAGATTACAACAAAATTATCCTTTCTGGGATCTCGATGACTCAAATGCATAACGTATTCCAGGGACTTAACCATTCATCCTCTCTAAGTTCTATGGTTCCTTTGAATCTTAATGATTTGTGGGAAGCAGGTCTATACCGTTCCAAATATCTGCAAGTCTCTTTTAAGGAATAAATACGCATAATAAAACTTATAAAGGTATCCAAAAATCATATAGTACCCAAAAAAGGTCATAGGGAAATAAACATTCCAAAAACAAACATGCATTCCCCTTTTCAGTTCAATCACAGACACAAACCATACATTCAGACACATAATTAGCATTATGATAGGCCTACAATCATCATATTCAAACAGATTCAATTTTCAAACCCAATACACACAAATGGTCATCAAATATTCATTGCTACATTCCTAAGCCACATAATGGACATCAAGTGCTCATCCCACATATAATGATGCTCTTCAATGTATATACCACTCATAGAGGTGGTTACACTTGTGTATTTCCTGCATAATGGCATTAGTGCAACAATATAACAACAAGGCACACATTCATCAGAATTTCCATTCCAATCACAATGAACCAAGAATAATTCATACGGTGAATGCCACACCATTGTAACAATTTAACATGAACTCAGTAACCAAAAATGAATTTACAGATAATTGTTTAAATTCAACACTGGAGTTGGCAACTGAGATCGAGACTACAAGTCTCCACCCAACCATAGATGAGATACAACCACTATTACTTGTAGCTTTCACCCTAATCCAAATTCCAAAGCTTGAGGTGGAATGCTTTCAAAGGGAACTTCAATAAAATCAAGAACTGAAACAAGATTGCTCAAGGCCACTATGCCTTCATCCACTAGCTACATAAAATTTTCACTCAGTCCTCCAAGACTTTTCATACACTATGAACATCCATGCTAGGATATCACAATACAGATATTTCAACTCACTTTGAGGACAAGAGAGTCCATAATAAGGAAGTTTCATTAGTGGATAAACTACTAATAGGAGGAAGAAATCACCTCTCCAAGTGATTCATCACGAGACAAACACCAGAGCTTCGACCTCAAGGCAACTCCTGGTGGTTCACCAACCTCACATGCACCTAAATGATTCTTCCTAATACAACAGGTTCTTTAATCCCAAGCTTTCGATGGGTTCTTCAACCTTTCATGCAAGCCTTTTCTCTCTATAATATTTTACCCAACAAGCCTCTCCTAGAGGATTCCTCATTTGTTGTTCCTAGTCAGTCTACTGACAAAGATCACTTATCTCTTCTTTCAACTCTACACTCTTACACAACAAATATGGATGCTTCCTTCGTTACATATGCCTTTTTTCATGTGTGAGAGTGTATGAGAGCACATGTATGAATAAAAAATAAATAAATGTATCAAGGTCCTCATTTTATCGAATGGAATAACTACCCATCCTTCCTCCATGATCACACAACATTCAACTACCTAACATTTCAACCCATGCTTGTCTTTAAATTTTTTCCTCTTCTTGCTTGTGGTTGTGGCTAAAGGACACCTATACCTGTCCTCATTTATTCAGTTAAATTTAATGTACAATCAACTCATTTAACCTTCTCCTCCAACCATGGATGATATTTAAAAACATCCATTTCATCAAGAAACCTCCTACCTCAAGCAACGTGTCTCTCTCTCAGAAAATTAACATAATTATGATTATTTACATTGAGAGAAGTATTTACCGAGGGGATATCACAGATGTTATCACTTCAACTGGGATACTTACATGCCATTATAAAAGAAGACAAAGAAGGAGACAAGAAGATGCATATTAATATCGAATGAAAATCCTTTTGATGGGCCTCCAAATTAGACATAAATTAAGGCCCATCTGACCATCCTTCAACACATTAAACCTCTATTTTTGCATTATATGACATATTTTTAACTTTAATATGTTCATTAGGAATGTTTAAAGATAATTGCATATGTGTGCTTAATATTATTTATTTTTTTAGAATATTGTGAAAATATTGAATAGATTATGAAGATTTGGCGGAGGAGATAATCTAGGGACTTGCCCTCTACTATAGGAGGATCAAGAAGGGATGAAAATTAAAAAAATATCATGAAATTATTGACAAATTCTGGAGCTCCACCTATTGATAAAATCTAGGAATGTATTCCCTGTCATTTAATGCAAATTCCTACTGTTGGGAACTAGGTCAACTTTTTGATGGATTTTGGAGGGGAAAGTTGCCTCCTTTCAAGGATAATTCTTCCTCATCACTTTGTATAAGTTCCAATTCAAAATTTCCACTAGAGGCAGGTATTTCTTAGTCTTATTGGGGAGAAAACTTGTTATTTAGTAGCTCCACTTTCATTTCTAAAAGGGATGTACTTGGATTGATTCAAATAATGAATTTTGGTGCCATTTTTAACTTCTAAGACTTGGTTCCTTCATAGGAATCTGAATATCCTTGGGCTTGGCCATCCTAGGAGCATCAGATCCCTCTTGTATAGTTCTTTATTTTCTTTGAATGTCTTTTTCACTCACATCTCTTATTTCTGCATTTAGTGTTCATGCCTCTTTTGTTGTAAGTTACATTAGTTAAATGATCGAAGTGAATTGTTTTGAAAGTTATTTATAGATTCACAAGCATGATGCATCCTTAGAACAACTTTGAAAAGTCACATTCATCATTGAGCTACTTGGATTGGTTTACTAGTTCACAAATCTAGAATTTCTGGAAGTCCCTTGTAGCAAAATAGTAGTAATTTTCTTCTATTTTTTTGAACGTGTTAATGAGCTTAATTTGAGTTGATTCCACTTTTGTTGAGTCATAAAATAATTCAAGTTAATTACGAAATTTACTCCATATCGTTTTCACTTGATCAGGTTAGGCATTTGATAGGTTATCTAGCTCACTAATTTTTGAATTTAGAGAAGTTATTTTCTGCTATTTTTTTAGCACATGTTAATAGGGGTATTTTTGAGCGATTCCACTTAGAATGAAGTCCTAGGACATCCTACCTCATAATTTTTTTTTCCCATCTCATTTGCATCTGATTTTCTTTGGAATTCGACAACTATCTCAAGGAGTAACACTCTTGTAGCAATCTTGTCACTCATGTAGCAATCCTCAAACCTGTAGCAATTATTTTTTCGAGATTTTCCTGGGCCTAGATTCACACCAAATTCATGGTAGAAGTAGATTTATAGCATATAAAGGCTTCGAGGCCAATTTGGTTGAGCCGAGGCTTGGTTAGACCAACATTTAACTCTTATATTGCTTGCTTCTTGAATGTTGATTTCTGCAATTAGTCTAGATTCCTTTTCCACATTTTACTTTATGCAAAGTGTGATTTCCTTTTTGTAAGAGTACTCTAGGGATTTCTTTTCCTGCAAAATAGAATCGATCTTATTTAAATGTCATTTCATTTCCAGCAAGATAGATTAGATTTCTTAGTTGTCATTATGCTTTACATTTTTTCAAATAGAATAGATTTCCTTCCTTCCATTTACTTTCCAAGTAGAATATATTTGCTTATTGTTATTTACCTTTGTAACCTAGGATTGAAAACTTACCTAGATCTTTGCTCATTTGAAGTTGTTTAATTGCCTTCTTTCACTTGCATCAAAGGGAGTTGGAGTATGAAGAGGAAGGTGTCTGCTATACATACAATGTCGACCCCTCTTAAGTTTTTATGAACCTCGAGTTGATAATTTAAGTCGATAGGCCCAGGAGTTGCAACATTCTTGTTGCAATACTAGGGCTCATCACATTGAACATAAGAATGTAGCCAAAGATGACCTACAAGACATGACATTTTAAAATATCAATGATATTGGTATGGGGATGCTCATTTAGCCAAATATGACCCACAAGACATGACATTTGAAAATATCAATGATATTAGTATGGGGATGTCCTTATTTCAACCTATGGACGGAAAGTTTCTGATGCAACAAATCTCTTATAAACCATCAAAAACTCATAATTACTATGCATCTGGAATATTTACAACCCACAACCCATATCATGTAGCGAAAAACCACATGGAAATAACTAAAACCATTGAGAATGATCTTAGGGACTGAAAATCCAAATCTAACTTCGAAATTGACACAATTTTTGGTGTAGGTGGTGCCTTATAAAAACTCTTTTTCTCACATTTGTTATGCATGGGATTGGGTGCAAAACTAGCTTTTGAATTGGTAAAGGTTTTGGTGTAAGTAATGCCTTATAAACCATCACTATTTCACAATTGTATTGCATGCAAAGTTATTCATAACACACACTCACCGTATGCATGTTAGATTATTCATAACATATATTTGCATGCACGCGCACACACACACACAAAATTGAGAAGGGGAGTATTATGTGAAACAATCCCAACATAAGGATATGTGTCTTTAGATATAGCTTGTAATATCACATAGTTAACAACCAAAAACTAATAGATGCCCCCATGGGTGGGACGAACCTATAGGTGTGTCTCTAGACATCTCAACCCTTATTAGGTCATAATTTATTGGTATATCTAGCTTGGAAGCTATTGGATTTACTTTTTGGTTATAGTAGCAACTAGTTGATTTGAACTTGGGCCTAGCCTAGATCACTCTAATGAGTTACCAATTTCCCATGGTCAAAAATAAAAGCAATCATAAAGCCAAAGATGATTCACAAGGTATAGCACCAAAATTGTTGCCAATGTTAGAATCAAAGTGAAATATGACGTATCATGTTATCCTTCGGACTTGCGCCCAAAACTCAGCATCCATGTAGAAAAAGATAACAATCGCAAGCCAAAAATGATCCACAAGGCATGTTAATGATGTTAATACCAAAGTGAAAAAGGAAAACTATCATATCAACTTGGGAACTTCCACTATTATATCAACTTGGGAACTTCCAAATGCAAAACAAACTTCCAAATAAACAAAAAATTTGACAAAAAAATAAAAATAAGTTATTAATATGGAATGAAAATTCCAATGTAAAAATATACAATTATAAAAATAACATATAATATCATGTAAATACTAAGCATAAACCAAAAAAACCACAAAATAACATAATAACATAATTAATAATATTAATATTAAAATAAAAATTACAACAACATTTCCCTTCCAACAACAATTAATCCTTTCACAACCACCCAAACTAAATCCAATTCACCCATTAAAAAAATCATAACAATTCAAATTTAAATTATTCGCATAATAACACCCCATCCAAATACTTCAACACATAAAAACCACTTCAACAAGATTAAGGAAATCTTGATATAAATTTATATTAAGAATTCAACGTAAATATGTGTTTACCGTAGTTAAGGAAGTCCTTTGATCTTAATTTAGAGTTTAACACTAACGTGATTCTTTATGTTTCCAGAACCATCCACATATTTATTGGGGTCAAACTTCGTAATTAGTTTTTATTACAGGAGCCTACCTTTTGGGTCCATCCAGAATAAAAATTCACGACGCAATCTCATGGAAAGACTTATTTTCTGGGCCATCGGCTCATTAATACTCTAAAAATATCAATGGCCGTGCCATGGCCATGCTAGCTATAAATGATATGCCTGGAATGATATGTGAGTACGTAGTAGTAAAGGATATGCCTGAAATGATATAAGCGGGAGTAGAAATGATATACCATATTATATCAAATGATAGAAATGATATGATAGAAATGATAGAAATGATATACCATATTATATCAAATCACAAAGATCTTTACTCCATATTATATCATATCGTGTGTTTTAATTAATTCATATCGTGTGTTTTAAATAAGCTATTATTTATGTTTTTTTAATAAAAGTATTTTATTATATTTTATTCTAGATTTTGTGAAATGTATCTGTTTTAAGTCTTATTCATTTTACTTTTTATAATTATATTTAGGTTTTAGATTTAAATATTAGGAATTTGACTTCTATGATCCATAAAATGTGTATAAATAATTTCGTTTTGTCGACTCCTTTTGGACTATAATGTTGGGTTTATATTTTGTTTTAGATTTTTAAAGTTTAGATTCTGCTTTTAATATTAGGGTTTTCATTTAACTTTTAGCTTTAATATTAGATTTTAAGTTTAAAGTTTTAGAATATGTTTAATATTATATTTTAGGTTTTATATTTTAAGTTAGATTTTATGTTTTAGGTTTTTAAGTTTAAAATTTAGGTTTTAAATTTAGATTGTAGGTTTAAGTTTTAGATTTACTTTTTGGTTTTAGATTTTCTTTTAGAGTTTTTAAGTTTATAAAGTTTAATATTAGGATTTTATGTTTAGGCTTTAGATTTAATATTAGGTTTTAGATTTTAAGTTTTGAAATAATGTTTAATAATAATATGATTTTTAATCTTTACATGATTCTAATGATTAGTAACAATATTATTATTATTATATATTATTTACAATATTTTAAGTTTAAATATTGATAAAATTAATATTAATTATTATATAATATTAATATTTTATAAATGACAAGAAATTTATTATTATTGATGAATTTGAACTCAAAATAGAAAATCACAAAATAGAAACACATGCAATGACATGCAACCATCAAAACACAAGGAAAAACTAAAGTTTATTTCTATAGTTACCAAGGGAAAAATTGTCGCTTTAGTGGGGTCCGAGTGGCCAGCATCGAATGCAGGTAGTTTCTTAGGTGGCAGCGTGAGAGAGGCTCGAAAGAGGCAGCGCTGGGAACGAAATGTGTGTGTATGCTTGTGCCCCGGTCTAACGACATCCCTCTCCTTTCGAAATGCTCTTTGCCTTTGAACTATCGGGAAGCAGCCTTTGGGCTTACGTGTCCCCATGGGCCAGTCCTCTACGCAACTAACACTCATGATTGCTCCACGACTCTCATTCCTGCGTAATAGATCTGATGTCTTTGCTATGCATGCAATATCATAATAGGAAATGACAACGACACATCGGGGTCCATCCCTACCACGCCATTTTGACGTTGAGTCATCCCAACCCTTCATTAAGCACAATGTATGGCTACAATCTAAGAGACAAACTCTGGGATGGAAAATTTCTCATCGTCTGATGCAACCAATTCTCGTTTATGTGAGCCCCAACGCAAGCCTTCTGTAAACGTGATACTCCTTTGGCATGGTTATTTTCCCTCCCTTCTACTAATTTAAGGGATCCAACTCACCCAAGTTGCTTCCATGTAAATGGATCCACTAATTCATTCTAATCCTAGTCATCCTAAGCTCCCCTTTTTGCATTTTGTTATGAACTCCCAGGGTCGTGACCTTCAAGACACGTCACCCTAGAATCTTAATTTTGAGTCATTGATCTCTCCTGATCAATCTCAGTTGTTCGAGATGCTAGCATCGCTCATGGTTATGTGTTACAATTGTATTGTCTAATAACCTAGTGATCAACTAACTTGCAAGTGGTCTAGTAAATTTCAATGAAATCAAGAGATAAGGTTATGAAGGTAAGATAAGAGGTAAGATCTTTCTCCCCACTCTTCACTATGAGCCTTTTTTGTGAAGGGGCTCGACCATGGCTCGACAATAGTGTTTTTGCAAGAGGTTGGACTTGTGCCAGAACTTAGCCATGGTCATCAAAGTTTTATGAAGCACACGCTGGAGCTATCCCTCCTTATCTTACAATAAAATTACCCTTTCTGGGTTCTCGATGACTCAAATGCATAACGTATTCCAGGGACTTAACCATTCATCCTCTCTGACATCTGTGGTCCCTTTGAATCTTAATGATTTGTGGGAAGCAGGTCTATATCGTTCCAAATATCCGCATGTCCCTTTTAAGGAACAAATACGCAAAATAAAACTTATAAAGGTAACCCAAAAGCATATAGTACGCAAGAAAGGTCATAGGGAAATGAACATTCCACAAACAAACATGCATTCCCCCTTTTCAGTTCCATCACAGACACAAACCATACATTCAGACACATAATTAGCATTATGATAGGCCTACAATCATCATATTCAAGCGGATTCAATTTTCAAACACAATACACACAAATGGATATCAAATATTTATTACTACATAATGAGCCACATAATGAACATCAAGTGCTCATCCCACATATAATGATGCTATTCAATGCATACATCACTCATAGAGGTGGTTACACTTGTGTATTTCCTGCATAAATGGCATTAGTGCAACAATGTAATAACAAGGCACACATTCATCATAATTTCTGTTCCAATCACAGTGAACCAAGAATAATTCATACGGTGAATGCCACAACATTGTAACAATTTAACATGAACTCAGTAACCAAAAATTCATTTACAGATAATTATTTGAATTCAACACTAGAGTTGGCAACTAAGATCGAGACTACAACTCTCCACCCAACCATAGATGAGATACAACCACTATTACTTGTAGCTTTCACCCTAAGCCAAATTCCAAAGCTTGAGGTGGAGTGCTTTCAAATGGAACTACAAGCAAAGCAATAACTAAAACAAGATTTCTAGAGGCCACTACGCCTTCATCCACTAGCTAAATAAAATGTTCACTTAGTCCCCTCAGACTTTTCATACACTATGAACATCCATGCTAGGATATCACAAGATAGAGATTTCAACTCACTCTGAGGAGAAGAGAGTCCACAATAAGGAAGTTTCATCAGTGGATAAACTACTGATAGGAGGAAAAAATCACCTCTCTAGGTGATTCATCACGAGACAAACACTAGAGCTTCATCCCCAAGGCAACTCCTGGTGGTTCACCAACCTCAAATGCACCTAAGTGATTCTTCCTAATACAACAGGTTCTTTAATCCCAAGCTTTCGGTGGGTTCTTCAACCTTTCATGCAAGCCTTTGCTCTCTATAATATTTTACCCAACAAGCCTCTCTTAGAGGATTCCTCAATTGGTGCTCCTAGACAGTATAATGACAAAGATCACTTATCTCTTCTTTCAACTCTACACTCTTACACAAGAACTATGGATGCTTCCTTCATTACATATGCCTTTTTGCATGTGTGAGAGTGTATGAGAGCACATGTATGAATAAAAAAATAAAAAAATGTATGAAGGTCCTCCTTTTATCGAACGAACTAACTACCCATCCTTCCCCCATGATCACACAACATTAAAATACCTAACATTGCAACCAATGCTTGTCTTTAAATTTTGTCCTCTTCTTGCTTGTGGTTTTGGCTAAAGGACACCTATACCTATCCTCATTTATTCAGTTAAATTTAATTTATAATCAACTCATTTAACCTTCTCGTCCAACTATGGATGATATTTAAAAACATCCATTTCATCAAGCAACCTCCTACCTCAAGCAATGGAATTTGTGTCCCTCTATCAGCCAATTAACATAATTATGATTATTTCCATTGAGAGAAGTATTTACCGAGGGGATATCACAGATATTATCACTTCAACTTGGATACTTACATGTCATTATAAAAGAAGAGAAAGAAGGAGACGAGAAGATGCATATTAATATGGAATGAAAATCCTTTTGATGGGCCTCCAAATTAGACATAAATTAAGGCCCACCTGACCATCCTTCAACACATTAAACCTATATTTTTCCATTATATGACATATTGTTAACTTTAATATGTTCATTAGAAATGTTTAGAGATAATTTCATATGTGTGCTTAATATTATTTATTTTTTTAGAATATTGTGAAAATATTGAGCAGATTATGAAGGTTTGGAGGAGGAGATAATTTAGGGACTTGCCCTCTGCTATAGCAAGATCAAGAAGGGATGAAAATGAAAAAAATATGTTGAAATTATTGACAAATTCTGGAGAACCACATATTGATAAAATCTAGGAATGTGTTCCTTGTCATTTAATGAAAATTCCTACTCTTGGGAACTAGGTCCACATTTTGATGGATTTTGAAGGGGAAAGTTGTCTCCTTTCAAGGATAATTCTTCCTAGTCACTTTGTATAAGTTCCAATTCAAATTTTCCTCTAGAGGCAGGTATTTCTTAGTCCTATTGAGGAGAAATTTTTTTATTTAGTAGCTCCACTTTCAGTTTTAAAGGGGATGTACTTGGATTGATTCAATTAATGAAGTTTGGTGCCATTTTTACCTTCTAAGACTTGGTTTCCTTCATAGGAATCTGAGTATCCTTGGGCTTGGCCGTCCCAGGAGCCTCATATCCCTCTTTTATAGTTTCTTTATTTTCTTTGAATGTATTTTTCACTCGCATCTCTTATTTCTGCATTTAGTGTTCATGCCTCTTTTGTTGTAAGTTACATTAGTTAAATGATAGAAGTGAATTGTTTTGAAAGTTATTTAAAGATTCACAAGCACGATGCATCCTTATAACAACTTTTAAAAGTCACATTCATCATTGAGTTACTTGGATTGGTTTACTAGTTCACAAATCTGGAATTCCTGGAAGTCTCTTGTGCAAAATAGTAGTAATTTTCTTCTATTTTTTGAACGTGTTAATGACCTTCCTTTGAGTTGATTCCACTTGTGTTGAGTCATAAAATCATTCAAGTTAATTACAAAATTTAATCCATGGCATTTTCACTTGATCAGGTTAGGCATTTGATAGGTTAACTAGCTCACTAATTTTTGAATTTAGAGAAGTAATTTTCTGCTATTTTTTTAGCACATGTTAATAGGGGTATTTTTGAATGATTCCACTTGGAATGAATTCCTATGACATCCTACTTCATAATTATTTTTTCCCATCTCATTTGCATCTGATTTTCTTGGGAATTCGACAAGTTATCTCAAGGAGTAACACTCATGTAGCAATCCTGTCACTCCTGTAGCAATCCTCAAACATGTAGCAATTTTTTTTTGAGATTTTCCTGGGCCTAGATTCACTCCAAATTCATGGTAGAAGTATATTTATAGCATATGAAGGCTCTGAGGCCAATTTGGTTGAGTCAAGGCTTGGTTGGACCAACATTTAGCTCTTATATTGCTTGCTTCTTGAATCTTGATTTCTACAATTAGTCTAGATTCCTTTTCCACAATTTACTTTATGAAAAGTGTGATTTCATTTTTGTAAGAGTACTCTAGGGATTTCCTTTCTTACAAAATAGAATCGATCTCATTTAAATGTCATTTCATTTCCAGCAAGATAGATTAGATTTTCTTAGTTGTCATTATGCTTTACATTTTTTCAAATAGAATAGATTTCCTTCCTTCCATTTACTCTCCAAGTAGAATATATTTGCTTATTGTTATTTACCTTTGTAACTTAGGATTGAAAACTTACCTCGATCTTTTCTCATTTGAAGTTGTTTAATTGCCTTCTTTCACTTGCATCAAAGGGAGTCAGAGTATGAAGAGGAAGGTGTCTGCTACACATACTTTGTCGACCCCTCTTAAGTTTGTATGAACCTCGAGTTGATAATTTAATTCGATAGCCCCAGGAAGGTGTCTGCTCATCACATTGAACATAAGAATTTAGCCAAAGATGACCCACAAGACATGGCATTTGAAAATATCAATGATATTGGTATGGGGATGCTCATTTAACCAAATATGACCCACAAGACATGCCATTTGAAAATATCAATGATATTGGCATGGGGATGCTCATTTAGCCAAATATGACCCAAGAGACATGACATTTGAAAATATCAATGATATTGGTATGGGGATGCTCTTATTTCAACTTGTGGAGGGAAAGTTTCTGATGCAACAAATTTCTTATAAACCATCCCAAACTCATAATTACTATGCATGTGGAATTATTTACAACCCACAACCCATATCATGTAGCGAAAAACCACATGGAAATAAATAAAACCATTGAGAATGATCTTAGGGACTAAAAATCCAAATCTAACTTCCAAATTGACAAAATTTTTGGTGTAGGTGGTGCCTTATAAAAAAAAAATCTCAATTTTTATGCATGGGGGATTGGGTGCAAAACTAGCTTTTGAATTGGTAAAGGTTTTGGTGTAAGTAATGCCTTATAAACCATCGCTATTTCAGAATTGTATTGCATGCAAATTTATTCATAACACATACTCACCCTATGCATGTTAGATTATTCATTACATACATTTACACACACGTGCACGCACACACACAAAAATGAGAAGAGGAGTATTATGTGAAACAATCCCAACATAAGGATATGTGTCTTTAGATATAGCTTGTAATATCACATAGTTAACAACCAAAAACTAGTAGATGCCCCCATGGGTGGGACAAACCTATAGGTGTGTCTCTAGACATCTCAACCCTTGCTAGGTCATAAGTTATTGGTATATCTAGCTTGCAAGCTATTGGATTTACTTTTGGGTTATAGTAGCAACTAGTTGATTTGAACTTAGGCCTCGCTTAGATCACTCTAATGAGTTACCAATTTCCCATGGTTAAAAATAAAAGCAATCATAAAGCCAAAGATGATTCACAAGGTATAGCACCAAAATTGTTGCCAATGTTAGAATCAAAGTGAAATATGATGTATCATGTTATCCTTCAGACTTGCGCCCAAAACTCAGCGTCCATATAGACAAAGATAACAATCGCAAGCCAAAAATTATCCACAAGGCATGTTAATGATGTTAATCCAAAGTGAAAAAGGAAAACTATCATATCAACTTGGGAACTTGCACTGCAAAAAAAACTTCCAAATGCAAAACAAACTTCCCATTAATACACATGTAAAAATAAAAATAAGTTATTAATATGGAATGAAAATTCCAATGTAAAAATATACAATTATAAAAATAACATATAATATCATGTAAATACTAAGCATAAACCGAAAAAACCAAAAAATAACATAATAACACAATTAATGATATTAATATTAAAATAAAAATTACAACAACAATTCCCTTCCAACAAAAATAAATCCTTTCACAACCACCCAAACTAAATCCAATTCACCCTTTAAAAAAATCATAACAATTCATATTTAAATTATTCGCATAGTAATACCCCATCCAAATACTTCAACACATAAAAACCACTTCAACATGATTAAGGAAATCTTGAGATAAATTTATATTAAGAATTCAACGTAAATATGTGTTTACCGTAGTTAAGGAAGTCCTTTGAACTTAATTTAGAGTTTAACACTGACATGATTCTTTATGTTTCCAAAACCATCCATATATTTATTGGGGTCAAACTTCGTAATTACTTTCTATTACAGGAGCCTACCTTTTGGGTCCATCCAGTATAAAAATTCACTACGCAATCTCATGGAAAGTCTTATTTTCTGGGCTATAGGCTCATTAATACTCTAAAAATACTAATGGCCATGCCATGGTCATGCTAGCTATAACCATGCAAACCCAGAGAGACAGTAGTAAATGATATGCGCTTACGCAATAGTAAATGATATGCCTGAAATGAAATAAGTGAGAGTAGAATTGACCTGACACTTAGGTGTGATAGAAATGATATACCTGGAATGATATGCCTGGCAATAGAATTGACCTGACACTTAGTGTGATGGATTTCGGCACGATTGTGAAATGTATATGTTTTAAGTCTCATTGGGTTTTACTTTTTACAATTATATTTAGGTTTTAGATTTAAGTATTAGGAATTTGGCTTCTATGATCCATAAAATGTGTATAAAAATTTTCCATGAAAATCACATGTAAGAAAATTTTGTTGACTCCTTTTGGACTATAATGTTGGGTTTATATTTTGTTTTAGATTTTTAAAGTTTAGATTATGCTTTTAATATTATGATTTTCATTTAATTTTTAGCTTTAATATTAGATTTTAGGTTTAAAGTTTTAGAATATGTTTAATATTATATTTTAGGTTTTATATTTTAAGTTAGATTTATGTTTTAGGTTTTTAAGTTTAAAATTTAGGTTTTAATATTAGATTTTAGGTTTAAGTTTTAGATTTACTTTTTGGTTTTAGATTTTCTTTTAGAGTTTTTAAGTTTATAAAGTTTAATATTAGGATTTTATGTTTAGGTTTTAGATTTAATATTGGGTTTTAGATTTTAAGTTTTGAAATAATGTTTAATAATAATATTAATTTTAATATTTACATGATTGTAATGATTAGTAACAATATTATTATTATTATATATTATTTACAATATTTTAAGTTTAAATATTGATAAAATTAATATTAATTATTATATAATATTAATATTTTATAAATGACAAGAAATTTATTATTATTGATGAATTTGAACTCAAAACTAGAGATATAAATTTCCTCTACAATCCGCAGAACAGAAAATCACAAGATAGAAACACATGCAATGACATGCAACCATCAAAACACAAGGAAAAACTAAAGTCTATTTCTATAGTTCCCAAGGGAAAAATTGCAGCTTTAGTGGGGTCCGAGTGGCGAGCATCGAATGGAGGCAGTTTCTTTGGTGGCAGCGTGAGAGAGGCTCGAAAGAGGTAGCGTTGGGAATCGAATGTATGTGTATGCTTGTGAGGGAAATTAGGCAATTGAATCTTCGACTACAGGGATTGAATCGTAATGCTAAAACCTGTGGTGGGTTTTAAACGTTTAGTTCGCTAAACTCTTCTGATCAAAATATTTTTACTTGGAAAATGAAGAATTACGCTAAATATTTTGCTGACAAATGTAGCGCTATAGGCACAATTAGGTAGTGACTAAAATGACCATTATGTACTATCGAAATTCATAACAAATTTTTTCTTAAATAATGTAGAATATTGAACACTCACCTTGAAAGCTATTAGTAACAACACTCTAAAGATGGTTGGTGTCAAAATTAATGGTAGAGATGCACTCATCAGCCTTGACAAGAAGATGAAATGCATTAAACTTTTGCTATGATTTGAGAACACCTCCATTTCATCAATGGAGAGCCCACAACTGAATACAGTAACAATGTAAGGGTTCTATCTTCCTCAATGGCGTTCAAATTCATTTCATTGGATAAGTTGAAAATTATTTCATAGAAATGTTATTGATAATGGAAACTCAATGTTTAATACATATAATTTTTGGTTAACCAAACTTATAAACAGTGAAAAGATGATTGTACATGTGTCTTTCAAATTGGTGAGTTGAAATGTTATACAAGGGATTGCTATAGGAAATCAAAATGAAAGTTAGTATTGAGCTTAAATGGTGATTTCGAATGTTGGTGCTACATATTCTTCATTGATGTGAAATCTTTATTTTTTTGGTTTTTTATGGTTAATTTAAAGGATGAGTTTTATGTTTTATAAACATTAGTTGTTTAAAAGCTCAATGTGGTTATAAGGGTAGTTGATTTGCTTTGATTTTCTTTGCCTGTACTAAAGTTTTATTAATTAAAAATAAAAATAAAAACATGTTACTTAAAATTTATTAAAATTTATAAATAATTTTTTATTTTTTTATTTAGTAAAAAATATTCAAATTACTATATTATTAAAGAAATGTTTACTTATTTTTTTCCAATAGAAACTAAAAAAATCAAGTTAATTAATATAATGAAAAAGTGTTTAGATTATCTCTTTCAAAATTCCATTAATTATGTCATCTAGCTTTGCAATGTTTGATGCAACTACCATTTTGCATGCAAATGTTTGTCATTACACTATAATTCAATACAATTTACACTATAAACTAATACCATGACTTTAATTCGATGTTTGAAGTTCCATTCTCATTACTACTCGACATATGGAATGATTCTTGGATTTAATATTTATAGGTAGATTTACATGAGAAGAATATGTTAATGTGTGTATGAATGGAAGACAAGTTTTCAATATAAAAGGATTGAAATTTTTATTTTTGAGATGTACACGTGTGTGAATCTAAAGTAATAAAATAATTTAATCTTATTACTTTTAAATTAAATAGGTTTAATCATAGTTTGAGGCACAATTAATGTAATAAGGGGCAATTGTGATGGAAAATAGGACATTAAAATAATATTCTATCATAAATTTAACCTCGTTATGACAATTGCATTAAAATAATCCATAGTTCTCTCTAATAATAATATCTTGAATTATTGTAGGTATGATGTTTATAATAAAAGATATTAAAAATGATTTGTTGCATGCCTTATTGTAAGTATAATGTTTATAAGCGAAGAAGTACACACAATAGGAATGATGGAGGATTAGAGTTTCGCAAAATAATAGTTTAAAAAATAGTGTAGGTTAACTATGTACATCAACAAAGGATTTTTCATCTCTAGAATGGGAGGGAAATGGTCTTAAATCTTAGTTTGAAATCCAAGAGTAATCCTCATTTGAAGGTTGAGAGATAAATAGGTCATCCTAGGTATGCATCCCTAGTTCTAAGTATAAGGTAGGCCTCTATAGAGAAGTAATAATTCTTAACCTCTCCATTTGGCATAGTAGGTGAAAAAACATTTAAACATAATTTAAAAGCAAAATAAAAATTAATATTTTGTATGAAATATATATGATAGAAATAGAAATTTAGTAATTTTTTTACGACGATATATACATATTATTAAAAAAAATTCTTAGCATCCATACTTTCTAAATTATTCTCTCTCGTTATTATACAATAATGTAAGTTTCATATGTGTCCTTAATTATTGCAACAAAAACACTTGATCTAATTTAAGCATACTATGATTTTCGGATTCATTAGATTTCTATATTATAAGTGAAAATAATGTATATATGTTGTTTCCACTATATCCCATGTAGTCACATCCTTTTGTTAACTTTCAACATAATTCCAAATGAACTAAGGACCAATTGATTATCATTTAATTCCATCACAACTTTTCTATTCTTAGGTGAACTTTTTGTTTCTTCACTCTCAATACCTACACAACTTTCAACATTTGTAAAATAAAATGTTTGAAACGTGTAGCTACTATTATTATTAACAACTACATTATTAGTAAAAATTCAAAAAATATATTATTATGCTTGTCATATATTAATTTTTTTTTATAATTAATAATGATAATAATATTTTTTTTTAATTATAATTTAGTTAACTTTTAGAGTAGATGGTGATAGGGTGTTATGTTAAGGCACTTCATGGTGTAAAAGTCACATGTTCGAAACTATGTGGAAAAAGGCCATCCACACTAAGGTGAACCCACATCTCAAGAAAATCTTACACACTTCTTTGTATTCTTACCATAAATATGTTTTGTGCCCTATTTAAAGATAAATAAAGGAATTGTTAAAATATATATAAAACCCAAAAAAAAAAACTTAAATAATACTACACCACTTATCAATAATGTTTTCATCTTTAAATGTTAGTATTAAAGTGGTAAAGGCTCAAAACTTTATCTATTTTTGCAGATTTTATTACAAGGCATGTATATTGTACTTTAAAACTTTAGTTTTCCTTTTCATAAATTCAAAATTAAAATAAATCTCAATCCATATATATGCTCTCTTCATGTACATGATGCATCTATTATTATAACTAACGAGAGTTCCATGGTAATGATATGGTTGTCCATGCATGCAACATTGAGTAATATATAAATTTAAAAGTAACTTAACTTGCAAACTTGATAATTTGTAAATGAAACAAATAAATCCATTCTCACTACATTCATCAAAAGTAATGTAACATTGATATAATATAACTTTAATTCCACATCATGAATTTAAAAGCCAATGAAGACATTGTCATATACACAAGTTCAAATTCTTGTACTTGTATTCCAAATTGGTCTAGTTATACATTTTTCTCTTTTACAAAATGGAACTTCATTCCCAACATAGATAATGGAAGGTCATGCCCATAAATGACATAATGGAAAAATGAAATCATGATTGATCTATCAATTGGGTCTATACGTCAACCTCACCACGCTTGGCACTCCCAAGTGCATTTCGAAATTGATATTGCTGCAACAATTCAATAACCAATTAGTTGTAAAACCCAAAATGCATAAAATCAATTTCGTTAATTCATGATAAGATTTTGATCAACTACTCATTCTCACCATGAAGATCTAAGGAAATGGAGAATATTGTCCTTCCTCGACATATGGTGGAGCACTTGGTGATAGATATAGGCATCGTTCATGGGTGATGGATAAAGGCATGGTGGAAGTGGAATAGGAAAAAGGTAGTGGGTGTGGGCGGTGATACACCCCCACCTGTTGTATGATAGTGGGAATCACCCTAGGGCGAGGGATCACACGGGGGGGAATTGGAATGTCATGGGTGGATGATTGAAACAATGAGAAGGGTGGATGAATAAATGGTACGGGTGGGAATTGGGAAGGGTTTGGGGAGGTGGTTATAGGAATGGGAGAATTTATTAAGGTGAAAGGTGGTCGGTGTGGGCGACAATACATCCCTATTGGTTGTACAATAGGAGGAAGAACCCTCGGGGAGGAAATGGGATGCTAATGACTAGAGCAGTGTTCCTAGTGCTATAGTTTTTTTCACCAACATGCTCATCAAATAATTGAAGTCGACAAGCTAGAACATTGTGAGATGTGGGTCCCTCGACTGTAACAATAAAAAAGTTCATATAGTTGTGAAAATGCATCTAAAATGATAATATATCGTATTTCACATAAAACAATGCATGCCATCAAATTTCCATACCATTTTTCTGTATAATATAATGTTGCACTAACTCAGGCATTTGGCCCACATTTCTTTGGTGTTGAGAATATAACTCCAGTTGCTCATCCATGTTTCTTTTTTTTGCATGAACTTGTCCAACCTTTTCAAAATGTGGTTTATCTTTCCCTGATTTTGACTTGTGCCCACATTGCCTTTTCTTATTGACTGGGCTCAAGAAACTATGTTTTCTCTTAGTAGTGATCTTATATGGAGTTATAGTATTGAAAAACATTATGTTGTATTCTTGACATGCATTGTCTACCAAATTGTTCAATGCATTTGCTTGCTCCAAATTTGTAGGTATTATGGATCTCAATTTCTCATGAGTTGATGAGTTAACTGTTGAGATTCAACAAGATGATGAGCTTAGTGAAAAGAGTCGCCTTCACTAAGTGGGCCCCGTAGGCTATTTTTTGCGCAAAGTCTATTTTTAGACATGTAGATCATATTCTATGAGTTGCAGGATGCTATTTGTGGATGGTTGGTCAAGTTGGAAAAATAGATGGACTTCTATTTTTAGACATTTTGGGCGAAGTCTAATTTTAGACTGCCAGTCTAAAAATAGACATGTCAGATATTATTAGCTCTTAATAATATTTGGACTCTAAACATTATCTTATTCTCTTGGAGCACTGACATTCAGTTAACAGATTGTTCAGATCAACTAGCTGAAGGAATTATGAAATTCCTAGAGCTACTGGTGGTTCATGCATGGAGGACTTCAGTTAGAACTCAAGTGGCAGAGTTTGGTGGAGTTGGAGAAGTAGTTGGTGGAGTTGGTTTCTAGTTTAACTACACTTGTGGAGTTAAACTCAATTGAACTGATTGTGTCTATTTATAACTGATTGATACTTTCAGTGGAGTTGAGTGAATTAATTAGTTAAATTAATTCACTAAATAATAACTCATTATTCAACTGGACAGAGACAACAGTTAACTACAGTGTAGAACAGATCAGTGGAGACTCAGTGGAGAGATTGGTGAAAGAGCAAGTGTGACTATCAGTTGTGACTATAGTGTTGCATTGTATGCACCACACACTCAGTGGAGATGCCAATGAGGATTGCGTGAGAAAGGCTGGAGCAATTCTAACTCATCCAGAGCCATTCTTCGGCAGGAATTGCGCAGTAGAGGCAGGCTATCAGGAGGGCAAAAATCAGTGCAGAGTTTTGCTGATTGTTCTTAATTAGTGTGTAGCGATTGTATTGTACTGAGAGCTTGATATTATCAGCTTTGTATGAGGATTGTTACATGATCTCTATGACATATATTATATACATATATTTGGGGTTTTCAGCTTCAAGCTTTCCCATTAAAAAACTATGTTAATGTGTGTGAATTTTTATTGTTTCATGTGTGCATTGCAATCTTGATTTAATTTCCGCAAATGATCAATGGTGGAATAGATTATGTATTTTTCATGAAGTTAAAATAGTGTGAGATCAGGAGAATCTTGGACATATAACACATAAGTTATATAATTTCTACATGGTATCGAAGCAGTGTTGATCATTAGAGGAGATTGCAATTATTGAAGCAGTTGAGTTTTGTGTTGGTGGAATTCGAATTTGCTGTAATGTTTTCTTGGTGTCGAAGTTGAGCATTCATTGAAATGTCTTTCAACGGATTGCGATTGGAGTATGCCCTTGAAGGCAGCTCAAATTACATAGCATGGAAGGACAGGATGGAGGCGGTGATGGATGATAATTGGTTGAAGGAGTTCATAGATGTTGATATTCCGAAGCCTTCTTCTAGCGATGCAGCCGCACTTGACGCATGGCAAAAGAAGGTAGAAAAGTGTCGAAGGATTCTGTTGGAAGGTGTGAAGGACCACATTGTGTCCAGCCTTCATGAGAAAGCCACTCCATTCTTAATGTGGAAGGCTTTGACAGACTTGTTCCAAAGCAGAAGTGACCAGAGGAAGTTGGCGCTTAAAGACAAGCTCGGGAAAATAAAAATGGAGAAAGGCGACAGTATTCCAAAATACCTCACGAAGTTTGTCCACTGCAAGGATGAGCTGGGAAGTGTGGGGGTTACTATTGATGAAGAATACTTGGTGAGCTTGGCTCTCCTTGGGCTTCCGAAGAGTTGGCATATCTACGAAGACTCTGTCAATGGACGGGAGAAACTGCCAAGATGGGAGCGAATTTCGTCGGATCTTGTGCAGGAAGAGATAAGGCGGGGTATCAGGGATGGATCTTCATCGAAAAATGAAGATGAAAAAAATTGCGCTTTGGCTACCAAAGCTTGGAAAGGAAAAGGGAAGAAATCTTCCAAATCCGAAGCTAAAGGCAAGAAGCATGATTTGTCCAAGGTGAAGTGTTTTCAATGTCACCAGCACGGGCATTTCGCCACTAATTTCCCATAGAAGAAGAAGAATAACAGCGCTGCTGGTTCTGCAACAGGAGAGACCTTAGCCTCGTAGTTTGAGCTCGACTTTTCTTTGATCGCATGCTTTGTTTGAAGTGTGATGGGATCGGTGTGGTTTCTTGACAGTGGCGCATATTTCCATATGACCAGAGACAAAGATTTGTTTAGTGATGTGGAGGAAAAGGATATTGGAGTGCACATTGAGATGGGCGATGATGGTAGATACAGTGCGACTGGTATCGGGACCATTTCCTTTAAGAGGGATTCCAGTAAACCTTTTATCTTGAAGGATGTCATGCATGTTCCAGGATTGAAGAAGAATCTGATCTCAGTGGCGATGCTAGAAGACAAGGGTTATGATGTTGTTTTTAGCAATGGAAAAACCTTCCTGCGCCATAAAACAACTGGTCAAACCAAGAGGATAGGGATTCGAGTTAAGAATATTTATCAATTACAGGTAGATGGTTGCGCTGCAATGGCAGGCAAAGCAGAAGGAGTGGTGAGCCGAGATGAGGGCGAATTATGGCATAGGAGATTGGACCATCTTCACCATGGCGCTTTGAAAATTTTGCATCAGATTTCTACCGGGCTTCCCAAAGGTACACTTGCATAGTCAGATCAGTGCAAGGGATGTACTTTGGGAAAATTTGTGAAGACCACTTTTCATGAGAAGGATAGTCGTGCTTCGACGATCCTTGAGAGAATTCACACAGACGTGTGTGGACCTTTCTCGGTTGCTTCAACAGCAAAGCACAGGTATTATGTGATATTTTTTGATGAATTTCTCATAAATGATGGATCTTCTTCATGCAGAAGAAGAGAAAGACATACTCAAAGTTTTGTGAGTTCAAGGCGCTGGTTGAGAAAGAGTCGGGGAAGCAAGTGAAAGCTCTCTGGAGCGATAATGGTGGTGAATACATATCTGGCGAATTCAAAGACTTTTGTAGCAAAGAAAGAATTCGAAGAGAAATCATAGCGCCTCATAACCCACAGCAAAATGGGGTCGCTGAGAGGAATAATAGAACGATCGTGGGTGTTGCACGGGCGATGTTGCATGATCATGGCCTTCCCATACAGCTGTGGGTTGAGGCATGCAACACTGTGGTTTATGTGCAAAACCGTTGTCCTCATAGAGTACTTGGCATGAGTACACCCAAAGAGGTGTTTTCTGGTAAGAAGCTTGCTATTTCATTTGAATATTTTTGGCTTACCTTGTTGAAGAGGTAAATCCCCTCTGTGGACAGAGGCGATCCCTACTAGCCTAGACCGGGTCTAGCAACAATCGTCACATGCTATAGTGTAGGTTCCTAATTGAAAATAAACCAACTAGCGATGAAGGCTTACCTGGAATCCAACACTGTCGCTTGCAAAGAAAGTAGCGCTCCCGTTCCTTAGCTCTGGTAGGTCACAATCTCGATCTCGATGCTGGACTTTGCACGCAAGCAAAACAAACGCAAGCGTAAAATCCAGTATATCTGGCTATATGTCGATCAGAAGGCAATAACTCCATCATCATAATCAACAACAGGAGTGGAACCATAACCAATAGTCGCTTATCATTAATCAATCAAAGGAGGATACAACCTGGCTCTGACGCTGAATTCTCCTTCGGAGGGTCGCCAACGGAACACGTCTCGAAAAAACCTATCGTGGATGGGACAAGCCTCTCTCTTCGGATGTCTCGAAAATAATATCCTTGCTTGGATTTGGCCTTAAGGGAATGAATCAAGGCTCTTGCAGCATAAGGCTCTGATGGCTCTTGGGAACTTGGAGACTAGCTTGCAAAGGAGATGAGCAAGCTTTTATAGATGGAGGAGGGGGAGTTGGGATCCTTATAATCATGGGATTGGCCCTATCCTCAAGGAAGTTTCCATGAGAGGTGGCAAACCACTTCCTCTACATGGAGATCCGGAGCCAAACCTCCCAACTCAAATTAGATACCAGTTTATGGATTGGTTAGGACAAAACTTCCGCCATTTATTTTTAAAAAACACTCCTTAAAATGGCAGGCGCGAGTGCGACTCTGAGACAGAGTGCCAATTGGCGCGCCCTCTTTGAAGGATTTCCCCCATTGACACGGGTACTAAAATGGCTTCTTGCGCAAATGTCTATCTAGAACCAAATTAGCTACTGCATATGTTAATGTATTCATATGTCTGGGTATATGTTGATATGTAATGTAGTCAAAATTTCTTTTCAACAGACGAATACGCAGATACAGACGTAAAATGGATGGATTTCTTACTGAATAATGCCCGTTAAGTTGCAATACTACAAGTTGTGAGTCTAGATACACAAGTAATTCACGAATGCCGAGGTTTACAGCCTCGGTTAATAATTCCAATACGGCACTATATTCCGCGATATTTGTAGCAGGACCCAGACACACACCTTGCAGGTTAACCAACTCACCGATAGGATCATAAATTACCCAGGCTGCCGAAGACAGATTTCTGGTACTGCAGGAGGCACCATCCGCGAAACCCACAAATGGAGTAATGGACATCTGCACAATTAGGAAGACATGATCAGCAGAAAAATGCTTACATCGCACACCACACCACTCATGCACACAAATGAATACACACACCTATGTACACACACCACACTAAAAATAACTTCAAGCGTAGTATTTCTTAAGGTACAACCCATTTCTAGGTTGCGCCAACGAAACTCCTTCATAATCAATGAGCTCATAAGCCCCATTTTTTAATACTCGTTTCACAATGTAGGGCCCATGCCACATGGGTTGGAGCTTTCCTACCCCAATTTTGTCGTGCGCTTGGTCGTATAGGAGGACAAGGTCCCCTTCGACAAAGGAACGTGGAGAGACAGATTGATCAAAGTGTGCTTTGACCCTCCTTTTCTGTGCCTCAATAACTAAAGCAACCAAGCGGCGGGTTTCATCCAACCGTTATAAATACAAGAGACGCTCTTCTTCAGGAGAAATATCGAGCAAAAGTTCCACATCCAACTTTAAGGAAGGAATTTTTCACTCAACTGAAAGAGTTGCTTCCAGACCATACACCAATTGGAATGGTGTGAATCCGATTGCACTCTTTGCTGACATCTGGTATGCCCATAGAGCTAAGACCAATTGGAGGTGCCAATTGGACTTATGAATTCCAACTGTTCGTTGAAGCATTGTGACCAGAACTTTGTTCACAGCCTCAACCTGGCCATTTTCCTGGGGTAATATGGCGTCGAGCTATCGTGTCGTAAGCCCAATCTTGATGTCATCTCGACCATCATGTAATCTCAAAAGTGAGTACCATGATCGATAACGATGGCCTGAGGGACCCCGAAACGTGCAATAATGTGGTTGAAAATAAATTGGGCAGTTGTCTTACCATTGGCGGCTAGTGTAGGCATCGCTTCGACCCACTTAGTAAAGTAGTCGACAGCGACGATTATATATGCATGCCCCCCGTCCGAATGAGGGTTACATGTCATGAAATCTATGCCCCATTTTGTGAAAGGGATGACATTAATGACAGGGTGCAGAGGGAGAGGCGACGCGTGCATCTTGCGCTGAAAAACCTGACACGCATGACATTTTCGAACTGCAACAATGCAGTCTTTGAATATCGACGGCCAGAAGTAGTCCGCGCGCAGAATCTTCTGGGCAGTGGCATATCCGGACATGTGACCGCCACAGGTGCCACTGTGACAGTCATTCAAGACTCTTTCAGCCTCTTCCAGCATTAAGCACCGGCGGAGCACCGAATCTACTCCAACACGGTATAAAGTATCTCCTACAATGCGGTAGGGTTGAGCTTGATGCCGAATCCGACGTCAGGCATCTTTGGTCAACTCAGACCGGAATGTCGATGTTTGAAGATACACAATAATGTCACCATACCATGGGTCGCGAGTGCTGATAAGGAAGAAGGTTTCGTCTGGGATATGATCTTCGGAGTGAGAGGGTGTGGAGTCTGTCGGGAGGGAGCAGATGAGATCCACAAAAACCAGTGATTTGGTCGAATTAGTTGTAGTGAACTCTAAGTCGAACTCCTGAAGGATAACGATCCATTTGGAGTATTTCCCCCCCAGTAATTGTCGAGAGATAATATATGTCATGGCATTGCAATCCGAAACCACGGTTACAGAACGCAGCAGGATGTAGTGGCGAAAACACTGCACAGCGTGCACTGCGGCTAATGCCAGCTTCTCGACGTGAGCGTAACGTGTTTCTGTGTCGAGAAGATTTCGTGAGAGATAATAAACAACGTGTTCATTTCCATCATCGTCATCCTGCACCAAAACCATAGCTAAAGTGCTAAACGCGGCAGCCAAATATAGAGTGAAATCATAGTGATAGTTTGGAGGCCGAAGCAACGGAGCATTAACAAGTAACCTCTTCAGCTTCTCAAAGTATTGTTGAGCAATGTCGTCCCAATGAAAGGGAACATTCTGCTTTAAAAGATGTGTGAATCCTTTGGTCACTTCCGTGTAGTTCGGTATAAAGCGTCGGAGGAAATTAGCTTTTCCCTACAGACTCTGCAATTGATATAACGAAGAGGGTGATGGGAGATTGACAATGGCCTCGACTTTTAGAGGGTCAAGGCGAATTCAGTCCTTGGAGACTATGAACCCCAAAAGAAGGCCAGAATCCATGCAAAAGACGCATTTATGAGGGTTAAGCCAGATATTATAGCGTTGACAGCGAAGGAAGATCTGGCAGAGGTGTTCGGGATGGTCCTCTCGCCGGGCTGAGTGAGCTGGCAGATCGTCCAGATTGGGCTGAACGATATGGTGTATGTCGTGGAATGCGTAAGACATAGCACGCTAGAAAGTAGCTCCAACATTCTTCAAGTCGAACGGGAGCTTTTTATAAGCAAAAGTACCCCACGGACAGATGAATGCAGTCTTGTGTTGATCGGCAAGTATAATATTTATCTGATTATACCGGGAAAAGATGTCCATTAGGAAATAAATCTCACTCCCGGCACATTCGTCAATGATTTGATCTATGAAAGGAGTGGGGTAGTTGTCCTTTGGACAGGCCCGATTAATATCTCGGTAATCAACACAAACTCTTATGGTACCCTGTTTCTTATCTACAGGGACAATGTTGGAGACCCATTCTGTGAGGGGAATTGGGTAAATGAAGCCCGCGTTCAGAATTTTTTCAACTTCTTCTTTAATGGCAGCGGCTTTGCGAGGATGCACTGGGCGTAGGCGTTGGTGCACGGGTTTCGCACTAGGATAGGTAGGAATCTCATGCACTACTATGCTGGGATCAATCCTAGGCATTTCCTCATAGGACCAGGCGAACACGTCTCTAAATTCTCAAAAAAGATCAGTATAAACTCGTATCTCATCAGGAGAACAAGTCACTCCCATGTGTATGTTCTCAACTATCCCTGGTTTAACGGAGATGTTGATCAGAATGGTTTGAGTAATGTTACTCAGGTTTCCCTCTGAAAGCACCTCATGTGTCAATATGGGCGTCTAGAGAGGTGGAGTGGGAACTTGAGGTGCAAAATGCTCTAGACAATCTGACATTGCCCCCAAGCTAGGCATGAATGAGGAACGATGATGTCCATTGCTTCAAGGTAGCTCCTCAAGAGACATTGTTTCAACAATGGCTTCATCATAAGAGAAAATCTCTTTAAGAGGATCAGGCGAGTCGACCTCGCCGAGCCAGGGGCATTGAGAATAGATGTCTAAAGCCATGCTCGAAGGAGCATGCTGAGGAGGGGGGGGATTAGATGTGGCAATGATTTCACAGTAGTTAATCTCTATCAGAGTTAAGGGCATCGATTCTCCAAACTCAGTCACCTGCTCAGGCGAAGGGATGAGCCATGGGTTGTCATACCTAGAGATCATATTAACTTGAGCGGTGTGAGGTGGCGGTGCAGGAAAGATACCCATGAGGACAGGGTCCTTGAAGAGATCGGGTCCTACACTTTCAGGGGGATTTTGAATCTGATCCACGTAAGGAACGTTGTTCTCGGAGGTGGAGGTGAAGAAAGACAACTGATCCACCGTAACGATTTTTCCCTCGTGAGGGAACTTAAGAAGTCGAAAGAGGGTGGATGGCACGCATAGCATGGCATGAGTCCAACTGCAGCCGAGAAGTATATTGTAGTTAAGCTTGGCGTCAACCACTTCTACTTCTACGTTGACAGTCTTCCCTTGTAACATAATCGGTAAACTCACGAGAACACCCAGGGGTTTGGATTCCCGACCATCGAATGCCTCTAAGGCACTGGGAGATGATGAAAGGGCTAGAGAGCCAATGGCCTTCCAGCAAGCGGATGACATGACACAGGTAGAGGCACCTTCATCCACAATGGCCCTATGGATGTTGAGACCGTTGATCCTGACTTGAATAACAAGAGCGATATGATGTGGAAGTCGGGGGGTAAAGTTCTCTAAGTCGAAGGTGAGAAGATTAGAATCAGTGGGATCGATCCCACCGATTGCAGACAACAAATATTTTCGTTGTGACGGGCAACTTTGAAGAACTTCCAATGCAGACATAGCAGAAGGCGCCTGTGCCAGATCTTCAACAATACTGTAGTGCTGAGCGGCACGGGCATTTGGGTTATAGGAAGATCTTCGTAGAACACCTTTAGGAGGTGGCCTCACAACAGGTTCAGCAGTAGGCTTCTCAATTTCCAATGGACTGGAGACAGGTGGGGGAGGTGGTCCATCCACAACTTCGTTTCCAGCTGCCTGATGCGATCCAGCATAATCCTTCGACCGCGTAGCAATGGAGATAGGTGTAGCGCCATTCATCATAAAGACCTGAGACCCAAATGGTGCAGATGGTGAAGTTTTTTCAACCATCTAGGTCTGCTGAGACAGGAACGGTTCTTTAAGAACGGCCGGAGTCCCTTTGGAGCCTTTGAGAAGTTGACTAATTTCAGATCGTCATGGACAATATTTTGTATAATGATCTCCTTCACAAATGAGGCAGGGGTACTTCGGTTTGCATTGGGAACCATCCTCGGTACGAGGTTTGGAATATTCTAGCCTTGGGGCATCGGATTTGGATTTACCTTTGCCCTTCTTCTTTCCCTTGGGGGCTTTTTCCACAAGATTGGCCTGAACGGCGTTAACCTCCGTAGTTTTTCCAGAATCGGGAGGGGCAGGAGGAGCAGAATTATGGGATGGGTTGGACTTCTGCTTCCATTCAAATATTTTTTCGAATTCTGAGACACAGAACCAATAACACCATCTACCACCAGGGTAGGTGGAGCTTTAGAGGTTCCAGACCGTGGAGCATCAGGAAAAATATCATAAAGCGTACCGAACTAAGAGCATACCAGATCCATATATTGGGCACGCGTTATGGCTTGTTCTTCAGTCACACACGCTCCCATAGCAATATCTTGGGCGATTTTGTTAACGAAGGAGGTGGTGAACCAATGAGTTAGTATTTGATCAGGTATATGGAACTTTATCAATCTACGACGATGTCGCCACTCATGAATGTGATTAGAAATGTGGGTGGCTTTGTCCTACTTCAAAGAAGTCAGGAGGTGTGTCCTGGCTTCGTAGTGAACCAGTAACTGAAAGTGAGTCAGAAAAGCCATGGCTAACGTATTGAAATTTTGAAAGATGCCACGGGATAATTCAATATACCACTTAGCGGCAGCACCAGTCAAAGTGCGCTAGAAGAGGCGTAGACGAATTGAATCATTGACCCAAGAGTTGGATGAACACCAAAGATGGTAAGTCATCACATGAGCTTGGGGGTCCTCCCCAGCTTTACCCTCAAATTTGGGGCAATCACTGGGTATCTTGGTAGGAACCGGAGGCCAATAAGGATTGTGCAGAATTGGATCATTAGTTAATTTCGAAACATCCGGTAATTCCAAGGTAGCCAGGAATGGTAATGGCGGATTGGACGGCATGCCTAACCCTTGATAAGGACTAGTACCTGTACTCCACGCTGGTTGAGAATATCCTTGCACCCATGAGTTCTGTCCCGTAGGATTCTGACTGTAAGGGGTATAGGTCGTATAACCAATTTGATTTAGTTGTTGGTAACTAGTGTACGGGGCTTGATAACCAGAGTATGGACCTTGATTATATGTTGGCCCCGTGTGAGCAGCATGTGGATTTGGCTGCTAAGCATAGGTGTAGCCGGGTTGTTGAGAGTAATAGTCAGAACCTTGGGGCTGGCTATAATTCGGTCGGTATTGACCATGAGAATAGTAACTGCCTCGAGGTTGAGTGGGCTGCTGATAGGTGGGACCCTGTTAAGCTTGATAATTAGGGTGCAGCGGTTGATTTGGCTGCGGCATTGAATAAGTCGGATGTTGGGCAGGGTTGACAGGATGTGCAGGCTGGCCTAGCTTAATAGGCTGACCTGGCTGAGCGGGCTGCCCTGGTTGAACAGGTTGACTCGGATAAATAGGTTGTGCCAGTTGCACAGGTTGACCTGGCTGTTGAGGAGCACTAGGTTGTGCTGGATAGGCCGGTTGGCCTGGTGGAGGAACACCAGGTTGCGCCGGATGGGCCGGTTGGCCTGGTGGTGGAATGGAGCCAGGTGGTGGCTGGTAACCGGTTTGACCTGCAGCAGGACCATAAGATGGTCCTGGCTATTGTGCAACATTTGGACCAAGAGGATGATGTGGTTGCATAGGTTGAGAAGGTTGGACTTACCCCCCAGGACCATATACCGGCCCAGGTTGGTACCTCGGTTGACCTGTGAGTCCTTGAGGTTGCCCAGGTGGGAATCCAGGGAGAGGATGAACGAGTTGACCTGAAGGGTTGTAATACTGTCCTTGTGGACCGTATAATGGCCCTTGCTGGCCCAGAGGGTAGCCCTGTATAGGCTGTCCCTACGGGTCATAAGGATAGCCAGGCTGGCCCGAAATTTGGCCTTGAAAAGGTTGTCCTTGTGGGTTATAGGGCTTTCCAGCCTGGTTATACGGTAAACCCTGAGCATGAAGTTGAGCCTCAGGAGCAGGTAAACGTAAAGGTTTCCCATGCTCATCGTATTGATATGGAAATACGTACATGGGTGTACCATCCTGTGCATAATGCAAAAAATACGAGCGGTTGGGATCTTGAGGGGGTTGTCCGACTTCGGGGTTCGATTTTTGTAGAGACAATCGATACTCCTCCGGAGAGATGTTCTCCAGCATAGCAGATGCTATATAGACGTCTTCGGGAAGCGATGTGGTCCTTACGGACTGAGTCGTAACAGCAGGTGCAAATGCGGCCACACAGACAGTGGGCCTGACGGGTACAGAAGTGACCTGAGGGGATGACGTAATGGGTGTCCGTGGAGACATCTCTAATGAAGGGACAATTGGCCTCGTAGAAGGAGCTGATACTCCCATAGAGGCAGCGGCGGCAATAATCTGACCCAAGGATCTATACCCAGCTGGTAATGAGGGACCAGGTGATGACATAATAGATGGTTCAGGGTTGTCTTCTGGGAATAACTGCCGAGGGAATAACTGGTAATCTTCGCCAGACGTGGGGATTTCCTCACTAGGAGAATCACTCATATTAAAACCCCCCATTAAGTCTCATAACAGATGGCGAGGACTAGGAGGAATAACAGCAGCTATAAAAGGCGAACCCGATGTAAGAGGAGGGAAATCTTCCCCTAATCCCAATCCAAACCAAGGGTCAGAAAAGGGCCAATTGAACTCAACTGGTCCTCCAAAGGCTGCTCAGACAGAACCGGTCCCTCGTCGGGAAACTCGGAAACAATGGGCTGCTGGGGTTCAACAGAGGACTGAGAAGCCTCTGATGAATCGTCCGTATATGGACTACCAGTAGACGAAACGGAAGGTTCCGCCACTGTGACAACAATGAAAAAAGATCAAGCACAACACACACGAGCTGAAAAAGAGTCAAGACACACAATCAAACGGCCAACAAGCAAAATCTAACAGGGCGTGTGATCGCGGGTGATTTATTTTACCACATTGAAACTTAGAAACTTCACCGTTTCATGTTTTAAGAGTCGAGAAATGGATAAAAGGTGACTCTATCTCTTTCAGTTTTGAAGCAAGCGTGAAAGGACAAGCGCTTGGTGATCCTTTCAAATTTAAAGAGTCAGAAAAGATCAAATTACTACTCAGGAATACTAGGAAAAGGGTGTACCAAATAACCGTGAACTGCAATATACACCTTGGTTTCAAAATGAAAGAGAAATCAACCAAGGACTTAACGTACGTGCAGGCAATCTCCCCGAATGTTTTGTCTAGTGTATCACGGGTATAGGGCGGCAGACTCGGCTTCCTATCAATAAAGGATAGAAACCTAGTGGGGTCTCCCTTTATATACTCAACGGTACGGGGAGCACAAGTCCATACTAGTTCTGTCTAAAGCCAAGAGGCGAACGACAGCTACTAGGTTTAAAAGACGCTGGAACACGTCTCTATCCTAGACCTCTAAATGTTGCGTTAATGTTTCAATGTTGCTTTAGTGTAAATTGAATAAATTTTAATGTTTATCTTCAATTACGTTTCAGTTTTCAGGCCTTAGCGAGTGTGATGTCTCAAAATCTCCTAAATGCACACTATATGCCACAGTATATCATTTCATTCGATGAAACCTAATTATGAGAGAGTTGAGAGCTTTTTCACACAAACAAAATGATCAGAAAACAACCAATATGGTCTCTAATGCAGCTAATGGAAACCAAAAAAAATTTCTCTCAAAGTCACTAATCACTAATAACACCGAAAAGATTTTAATCTGCACTAACTAATCAAAAGCTAAAGAGCTTTTTTTTTGTGTTCTCAATGTTTAAGAGCAACGCGCACTAAACAAAATGAAAACTAATGAAGAGAAATTTGAGATGCGATAGTAGAAGAGAAAAGATAAGCAAATTCACTCAATGAAAAGCACGCAATCAAACCTCAAATTGACAAAACAGTCCCTCAAAACCAAAAGAATCCCAAAGACTCAAATGGACCATGTAATCTAGGCCCAAAGCGAGACAAAGTGAAATTCGAATGAAGAAGAAATCAATTACTCAAACAATGCAATGAAATGATAGACAACCACCAAACGAAGGTAAAGAAGCAATCACAAGGTCGGCTGAACCGATAAAAACCAAAAACTCCCAAGGGAGGCTCGACACACAAGAGCACCTAGATGCCCTAGGGATAGAATGTGAAATCGATGGAAACGGGCAAACAACCAAAGGACGAAGGTCACAGCCAGTCAAACAAGGCTCCAGAACACTCAAGCAGTCGAAAAACAAGACCAAACAAACTGATCAAGCTCAGGAAGGTCAGAACAGAGCAAACCCTAGTACCTCACAGGATTGGCGCGACTGTGAGGCTGAAACTAGCGCCAGAAAGGAATTGGCGCGGGTAATACACAAGCAACCTGTGCCAATGGGCGAGACTATCAAGCTGTAAAGCGCGCCAGTCGAGTTTGCTATGGAAAAATAAAAAAGGCAATCCAACAAGCAAAACAATGATGATCAAGCTGACCAAAAGCCAAAATCACAAAAAGAGCCAGCCAAAAGTGTTGATCAAGCAAGGAGAATCGAGAAACAACCGAAAATACAAGACAATACTCCAAGTGTTCAGTTTACAAACTAAACCGGAGATTGACTGAAGCAGCTTTGATCTACTTCACAATTGCAGAGCAATAGCATTTCGAAGGCTATCTGGCTAACTTCAGACTCCATTTGTAGCTTACAAATCAGAACAACAACAAGCTATATTATCCCCAGCGGAGTCGCCAAATTGTTGAAGAGGTAAATCCCCTCTGCGGATAGAGGCGATCCCTACTAGCCCAGACCGGGTCTAGCAACAATCGTCACACGCTGTAGTGCAGGTTCCTAATTGCAAATAAAACAACTAGCGATGAAGGCTTACCTGGAATCCAACGTTGTCGCTTGCAGAGAAAGTAGCGCTCCCGTTCCTTAGCTCTGGCAGGTCACAATCCTCACGATCTCCGTGATCGGACACTTGCACACGCAAGAAACAAAACAAATGCAAGCGTAAAATCTAGTATATGCAACTATAGGTCAGTCAAAGAAGACATAACTCATCATCATAATCAACAACAGGAGTGGAACCATAACCAATAGGCGCTTATCATTAATCAATCAAAGGAGGATACAACCTGGCTCTGACGCTGAATTCTCCTTCGGAGGGTCGCCAGTGGAACACGTCTCGAAAAAACCTATCGGGGATGGGACAAGCCGCTCTCTTCGGATGTCTCGACAATAATCTCCTTGCTTGGATTTGGCCTTAAGGGAATGAATCAAGGCTCTTGCAGCATAAGGCTCTGATGGCTCTTGGGAACTTGGAGACTAGCTTGCAAAGGAGATGAGCAAGATTTTATAGATGGAGGAAGGGGAGTTGGGATCCCTATAATCATGGGATTGGCCCTATCCTCAAGGAATTTTCCATGAGAGGTGGCAAACCACTTCCTCTACATGGAGATCCGGAGCCAAACCTCCCAACTCAAATTAGATACCAGTTTATGGATTGGTTAGGACGAAACTTCTGCCATTTATTTTTTTTAAACACTCTTTAAAATGGCTAGCGCGAGTGCGACTCTGAGACAGAGCGCCAATTGGTGCGCCCTCTTTGAACTATTTCCCCCATTGGCACAGGTACTGAACTGGCTTCCCGCGCCAATGCAAAAAGGGGTGTTTTTATGGTTTTTTACAAGGAGTTGTCCTCAGGGAAATCAAAGTACATGTTTAGGGGAATACCATGAAAGTGTTTTCAAGTTATTTCACTGCTCACATGTCACGGAATGAGCCCTCCAATTGTGCGAGATGGGGAATTGCAGGGATAGTGAAAAATTGCTGTGTAACACACCTGTTTACATTCATGTGACGAAGGATGCCAGGAAGAAGCTAGAGCCGACCACAGAGGTTGGGATATTTTTTGGGTACATATAAACAACCCACAATTATCGTGTGTATTTTCCAGACAGTCGGATGACTTTCGTGCGACGGGATATAAAATTTCATGAACAGAAAGCCATGAAGTTATCGCTTGAGAGGGAGCTACACTTGCATGTAGAGGAGGAGCTACTTGTTCCTAAACATGAGCCTCAAGATGTGGATCAGCCACAAGAGGAGGTTCATGGAGTGGAAGAAACCACTTATGCAGCGCCAAACATCAGAGGGTGGAAGCACACTACAGAAGCTGAGTGATTGAATCTTGATGCAGTGCAGAATGTAGGAGTTCCTACAACACAACGCAGACAGAGACAATCACCTGACCGATTTACTTAATACATGGCTCTGATGAGAAATTTTATCGTGATGAAGCCATCCTCTTTCGAGGAAGCTGTGGAGGATCCCGCATGGGTAGATGCCATGGTGGAAGAGTATGATTCAATTGTGAGAAACAGTGCATGGGAGACTGTCCCAAGGCTGGAAGGGAAATCAATGGTAGGTTCAAAATGGATCTACAAAGTGAAGCAAGCTGCTAATAAGAGCATTGAGAAGTATAAGGCAATATTTGTTGCCTGGCACTTCTCACAGATCGAGGGGATCGACTATGAAGAAACTTTTTCACCTGTCGCAAGGTATTCTTCCATACGAACCATTTTTGCTCTCTCGGTGCAGATGGGTTGGCACATTCATCAAATGGATGTGAAGACTGTGTTCCTCAATGAAATCATTGAGGAGGAGGTGTACATTGAGCAGCCTGAACGATTTGAAATATTCAACAGCGAGTCGCATGTGTGCAAGCTCAAAAGAGCGTTGTATGGGCTGAAACAAGCACCTCGTGCTTGGTACACATGGATAGAGAGCTATTTCACCGGACTTGGTTTCACCAAGAGTGAGGCAGATCCAAACCTATACCAGATTGTGGTGGAGGGTAAGCTTTTGATCATTGTGCTTTATGTATATGATTTAATATTAACGGGTTATGAACTGTTGATACACTCATGCAAGGCAGATCTTGAAAAGGAGTTCGAGATGAAGGACTTGGGCCTCCTTCATTATTTCTTGGGATTGGAAATTTGGCAGTGGAAAGGTGAATTGTATGTGTCTCAAGGCAAGTACACCCAGGAGATACTGGAGAAGTTTCACATGCAAGGCTGCAAGCCTATCGACACTCCTCTTCCTGGTGGTTGGAGGAAGGAGGATGCTATATCAGCAGAGGTAGTGGATGCCACTATTTATCGACAGTTGGTTGGTTCGCTCATGTATTTAGTCAATACACGACAGGACATATGCTATGCTATGAACCATCTTTCAAAAGTGATGGTAAAGCCTACCAAGCTCTTTTGGAAGGTAGGCAAGCATGTCCTGAGGTATCTCAGGGGCACATCTGAGTATGGATTGTGGTACAGACAGTCGGATGAGGTGAAGCTTCATGGCTTCACAGATGCAGATTGGGCAGGAAGCCCAACGGACAGAAAGAGCACATCTGGAGGGATTTTCAGTATCATATCTACAGCAGTTTCTTGGTACAGCAGGAAACAAAGATCCATGGCACTCAGTTCAGCAAAGGCTGAGTACAGAGCAGCAAGTTTGGCTGCATGCGAGGCTATGTGGATGAGGAAGATCCTGGTCGGTTTGTTCGGTTCTCATTTAGATCCTACTATGATATATTGTGATAATCAGAGTTACATTAAACTCTTGGTTAATCCAGTATTTGATGATAGATCTAAACATATTGACATCCGGTACCATCATATCAGAGATTGTGTGCAGCGGAGGATCATGTTGCTTTCTTACATTCCTACGGAAGATTAGGATGCAGATATTCTGATGAAGGTGCTCACCAGAAGAAAATTCGAATACCATAGAGACAGGATCGGGGTAGAAGATAATCCCTATTTTTTTGAGAGGGAGTGTTGATATTCAACAAGATGATGAGCTTAGTGAAAAGAGTCGCCTTCACTAAGTGGGCCTTGCAGACTATTTTTGGTGCAAAGTCTATTTTTAGACTATGTCTATTTTTAGACATGTCAATCATATTCTATGAGTTGCAGGATGCTATTTGTGAATGGTTGGTCAAGTTGGAAAACTAGATGGACTTCTATTTTTAGACATTTTGGGCGAAGTTTATTTTTATACTGTCAGTCTAAAAATAGACATATCGGATATTATTAGATCTTAATAATATTTGGACTCTAAACATTATCTTATTCTCTTGGAGCACTGACATTCAGTTAACAGATTGTTCAGATCAGCTAGCTGAAGGAATTACGCAATTCCTAGAGCTACTGGTGGTTCATGCATGGAGGACTTCAGTTAGAACTCAAGTGGCAGAGTTTGGTGGAGTTGGAGAAGCAGTTGGTGGAGTTGGTTTCTAGTTTAACTACACTTGTGGAGTTAAACTCAATTGAACTGATTGTGTCTATTTCTAACTGATTGATACTTTCAGTGGAGTTGAGTGAATTAATTAGTTAAATTAATTCACTAAAAAATAACTCATTATTCAACTGGACAGAGACAACAATTAACTACAGTGCAGAACAGATCAGTGGAGACTCAGTGGAGAGATTGGTGAAAGAGAAAGTGTGACTATCAGTTGTGACTATAGTGTTGCATTGTATGCACCACACACTCAATGGAGATGCCAATGAGGATTGCATGAGAAAGGCTGGAGCAATTCGAACTCATCCAGAGCCATTCTTCAGCAGGAATTGCACAGTAAAGGCAGGCTATCAGGAGGGCAAAAATCAGTGTAGATTTTTGCTGATTGTTCTTGATTAGTGTGTAGCGATTTTATTGTACTGAGAGCTTGATATGATCAGCTTTGTATGATAATTGTTACATGATCTCTATGACATATATTATATAAAGATAGTTTGGTTTTTCAACTTCAGGGTTTCCCGTTAAATAACTGTGTTAATGTGTGTGAATTTTTATTATTTCATGTGTGCATTGCAATCTTGATTTAATTTCCACAAATGATCAATGGTGGAATAGATTTTGTATTTTGCATGAAGTTAAAATAGTGTGAGATCAGGAAAATCTTGGACATATAACACATAAGTTATATAATTTCTACATTAGCATGTTTCATCTCATCATCTTCAAATAATGCACTATATGGTCGTACATTGGTTGATTCAACATTATCAATGCTTGTTTCATTATAATAATTTATATTGGGAGGAGAATCAAAGCGTGGCAGAAGCTCCGTTTGGATTTCTAGGCCCAATATAGGTGTTACATTCAAATACAAATAAAATTGTAGGCCTTTCTGTAGTAGGATTAGTGACATTAGGTAGTACATTTTCACCCAAACTAATGTTACTCACCAACATCTCAACTTTCAGTACATGTTTACAAAAATTTCCATTCAAGGCCCAATTGCAATTACAGAAGTGTAGATTGGAACCTTTATATATGACATTGTACCAAATATCACATGTATCCTTATTTTGGCTACGAACCCAATAACCATTGTTACTCTTTTCATCAAGCACACAATCTTCATTTGGGATTTGGATAGCTCTACACTTGGATGAATTCAATTGTTCCTTGATTTTTCTAGGTCGTACAAAACCAACTTCTTTTAAACGTTGCATATAATTGAAATATAATACAACCTTTGTCAACAACACATATATTAACCAATTAGCACGTCTATGACATGCATTATTCTTTTCGCTTAGGTACCTTTCCTTGATATGCCAATGATAAGATTTAATGGCATTATTTGTATCCTGATTAGAATGTGGATTTGCATGTTTTTATGTAGAGATGATTTATTTGGGTGATTTTTTTTCTAGAAAGAGTTGAGGCCAAACGATGTTTTAAATTATATTGATTTTCTAGTTGTGTACAGTCTCAAATATGGTTGATAATTGGAGTGATGTTAGTGGAAATTTCACTTTAACCTTAGTGGGTAGTGTATACCACCTCTCAATTTTGCATTATACAGTATACAGTATACAGAATTTACAGTATCAAAAAAATAACACATCTAACAACATTGTCATGTCATTTTGTCAGAATGTAACATTTCAATATGCTATAGATGTTCCTTCCTTACAATGCCACATACAATATGGAAAAAATCAACCTTCATGTGACAATAAAAATATATAGCCCATCCAAAATCCACATCATAATGTGGTTACAACCAAAAACATATAACACCCCCATTCTTTATGGCCTTGAGAATTTTCAGTGCCAAACCCTGAGTTTCCTAATTGAGCCAAGTAGGTTGGCCTCCCTAAGAAGGGTTGGTTAGGTTGTGGTTGATTGCTGCCATATAATTGAGACCAATTTGTCCCATCCAACCATGGAGGAATTGAGTACCCATACCTCACACTTGCACTAATTGGAGGTGTGTGATGAGCATACATTGAATTCACACCTCCTGTGGTAGGAATAAGGCAAGTGGGTAAACCACCATTTTGATAGTGAGGCACTTGAATGTTTATGAGGTCTTGGAATAATGTTGTATTATTTTCAATATTGTCCAATGTGTTGGACATGTCCCTAGTTTCATTCTCATCAACTGTGCTTGCATTTATGTCAACCATATCAGTCATCCCTTGTTCCCTTTCAAGCATTTGTTTAGCCTTCCTTGCCTCCTTTTCCTGTCTTGAAATTTGTTTTTGTTTCTCCTTCTCTTGCTCTGCTCTCCCTCTTTCAAGCCTTTCATCTGCTCGATGTTGCACTGCAATAGCCTGTGTTGCCTTCTTCTCCTTGGCTTGATCCTTTTTTTCTGTTTTAATTCCTGAATTTCCATTTTTTTCTTTTCTGACTCAAATAGGATTTTTATATAGTATTTTGAGGTGAGTAACTGTGAGCTTCACCCCAAACGAAGACTACTAGGTGTTCCTTGCTTCTTTTTCATTGACACTCTTTCTACTGGTAGCTTTAGGAACCGCCGAAGTAACTTCTCCCCCCATCCCACCTGCATGTCATTTCTTGGCACTTTAGTATCTGTAGCACTTGATTGAACTATATTGTTTTCTTCACCTGGTGCCTCATTATGTGCTCCATCTTCTTCCATTGATCTATTGTCCACAAAAAAATGAACAATTTCACTGTTCAATTCAGCCAGTTGTGAAGGCATGTCCATGCTTTGTTCATTGGTTCTTAAGACATTGTGTTCGTTCAAATTAATCATGGCTTTTTCCAGCCATGATGGTGGGTTTACTTGGCTTGGCAATGTCAATTGGTCATTTTCAATGTCATTAACAATATCAGCAATTTCATTTTCAACTACATCTGCATTAACATTATCAACATGTTCAACAGTATCATGAACACTATCAGCAGCAAGAGTTCCATCTTCTTGAGTTGGTAGAACAACCTCCATGTTTCTATCAATTTGTTGATGAATATAGTGTGTTTCACATACCTTCTCATCATCAGCAGCATATAATTGTCCTTGAGAGAGGGAAATTATATTACCGGCTGCAACCACATCAGCATTTTCATGTACTTCTTCACGCACTTCATGCTCTTCTTCCTAACCATCCACATAAAAAGCTTGGCTATAAGCAGTATCATGCATAAGAGCATCATCATTCAATGGCCATATTCATTTCCTCGTAAAGCCAGCCTTGATATTTGATGGTGTCAGAGCCCTTTTAAAATCCTTACTTGCAAGCTTTACTAACTTGAATCTTTTCACCTCAACCCCTACATTCTTTGTCATCCATGCAGCACGCTCTGACCTGAAATAGTTCTTGAAAGGGCCAAACACACTAACATCAAGGCATTGCAATCTATGACTGGTATGAGCAGGCAATGTTAAAAGGTCAATGCTTAAATTTTTTGCTTCCTCAATTGTTTGTACAGCCATGTGGCTTCCATTGCCATCTAATATCAATAGGTTTAAGTTATTAGGTGAGACACCACCTGGCACAGATGTAGCAAAGTGGCAAATCCAATTAAAAAAAAATTCTTTAGTCATCCATGCATGGGGATGTGCAGCCATGCATGCTCCTGGTTCATAGTTTTGTATATAATTTTTCAACTGATTTTTACCATTGAATAGATAAAATCCTGGGATTGAAGCACCAATTGCATTGACACAACATAAAATGGTTATCCACTCCCTGCTCTTAGGAAAAATCTTTGGCACGTTTCAGTTGCCTCTCTTGGAAATTAAACTCATGCCACAATTCCTTCCTGTCTGTAAACTTGTTTCATCACAATTCCATATATGGTCTGCTGCATAAGAATGTTTATCGTATGCACTAGAAAGAGTGTCATAGATCTTACATACAACTACAGGGCGTAAATTTGATGCTCTGTCTTTGTCAAGGCCCTCAGTTGTACGCAATACAAGGTCTGGATGCCTTTTTTTAAACCCAAACCACCATGATTTACCAGGAAACCCATCTTTGAATGGGTTTGGCCTCCCTTGAAAGATTTGAGCAACTGTGGATTTGAGTTGTATCAACTCTAGCCCATGTCCCAATTGGGCCATTTATTTACACCACTCAACCACCTCGGCCTCCTCCTCTTCAGTCATAACTGTAACAGGCCCTCTACGTTTGGTGTGAGTGAACCCATCTATCCAATAATGTATTGATGAGGGAGGAATAAAATGTTTCTTTGCAGATGCTCGAACATAATATCCATTGAACTCTATGTCATCAATTGTAGCTAACATTTCTTCTTTTGTCCAACCTCTTATAGCACTGATATTTTTAGTTGAAGTTGCACCTTGGACTGTGGTTGACGGTGGCTCTGTGACTGATGGCGCCACAACATCAGCTTCAACCACATGGTTATCCTCAACAACATTTCTTGGAGCATTTTTGACATTGAGATCATCGTTCTTTCTTCATCTGATGAAGTGCATCGCAGCTGGGCACCCCTAGTCACTCTTCTGCCACTTCTCCTTGTACGAGCTACATAGCTCACTCTTGCCATGGATGCAACTACCTGCAGAATTATTGCATGCATTTAGTTAAGAATACTTGAAAATAATGCTTTCTTACAAGCCAAACATCATCTGGTAACATCATGTCTTCCCATTTATAACAATTTATAATAGTTTATAATTAGTTTGTGTGTTCATGCCCAAGGTTTCTGAATGCCTTTCCTTCTGTTACATTTTTCTTATTTGATGTCTTGTCATCTTTGATTCCTATGATCAGCTAATGCTCAGCTACTCATGCTCAGATATTTTCCACAGGCTTCTATGCTCAACTACTCATGTTTTGTTTTTGGTTATGTTTTGTTTTTGGTTATTTGTTTCCAGCTTCTATGCTCAGCAGGTTTTGCCAATTGTTTTACTTGGCCTACGAGAGTTTGATTGTATTTTTTACAATGAGGGATTTATCCTTTTGGTTTAGTGAGCTTGAATTGAATTCCAGTTTGGTCTTTGTATTTCATTTGAAGTCATTTTGTACCCTGAAGCTGAATTGGGTAAGTTCCACTGTGTAGTACCTTTATATTTTTTGCATACAGAACAATCTAATCATAGTTACTGAATTCATCATTCCTAGCCCTTTACCCGAATCTGAATCATCCTAGAATCAGGGAATTACAAACTGTGGCCAAAACTAAGGATTGAGTTGTTGAATTTATGAAATCGATAATATGTTTTAGTTTAAATTCCAATGTTTCCTTATTTACCAAAATAAATTAGCATCTTACATAACAGGTTCACTTAGCATCTTACATAACAAGTTCACTCATAGAAGATCATTATATTGTTTATTATTTTTCACAACAACGTCAATTCCTCATAAAGCTCATTTTTCTATGCCAATAATTCGTGTCACTCTACTTTGTGGGAGGCATTCAATCTGGGGTGCATTATTTTAGTTCCTTTTGTCATAAAGTCTAATTGGTTTCTAATAGAAGAATTGAGGCTTGATTGAGAAAGATTACTTTTTTGTTATTCAAATGAAAAAAAAGAGTACAATTTACAGATGTTTCTTCTCTGTGCTTTGAGCATCTAAATGATCTGTAATACTTTTTGCAAGATCAGCTCTTGTTAGAGAGATACATTAAATTTTGTTAGCTTAGAGACCTGCAGCAAATTTGTTTTTGTGACCTACATCAAATCTGTTTTTGTCCTGTCCTGAATATTTTCAGAGACTGACCAAAATTACATTTCAAAAAGGAATTGAAATATGGGATTTTGATAAAACAAATTTTTCTTGACCGATAGCATGCATTCTGTAAATTCAGAATGTTGTTTTGTACTCTCCTTGTTTTCAATAGCTATGAGATTGCACTGTCCATTTTTCTACTGAGTGGAGGGGATTAAAATTTAATTTAAATGTTCCAGCTGAATTGAATAGTTTGAATGGACCTAGCAACCCTAAATTTTCTCTAAGAATGTATGCGGATCCATCAAAAGAGCTATTTTAGATAACATTTGATTGGACCTAGCAACCCTGAAGTTTCTTTAATAATGTATGTAGGATCTGGTCACACTCTACTATATATATTCTCTAAAAATATGTTGAAAACTTCTAAATGACAAATTCTTTGGTCTAGTTTTCCCGTGTGTGTATTAAAAAGTCTAATTGGTTTCTAATAGAAGAATGAGCCTTAATTCAAAAAGATTTCTGTCACACTCTACTATATAGATTCTCTGAAAATATGTTGAAAACTTCTAAATGAAAAATTCACTGGTCTAGTTTTCTCATGTGTGTATTAAAAAGTCTAATTGGATCCTAATAGAAGAATGAGCCTTATTTGAGAAATATTTCTGTCACACTCTACTATATATATTCTCTGAAAATATGTTGAAAACTTCTAAATGACAAATTCTCTGGTCTAGTTTTCCCGTGTGTGTATTAAAAAGTCTAATTGGTTTCTAATAGAAGAATGAGCCTTAATTCAAAAAGATTTTTGTCACACTCTACTATATAGATTCTCTGAAAATATGTTGAAAACTTCTAAATGACAAATTCACTGGTCTAGTTTTCTCGTGTGTGTATTAAAAAGTCTAATTGGATCCTAATAGAAGAATGAGCCTTATTTGAGAAATATTTCTGTCACACTCTACTATATATATTCTTTGAAAATATGTTGGAAACTTCTAAATGACAAATTCTCTGGTCTAGTTTTCCCGTGTGTGTATTAAAAAGTCTAATTTGTTTCTAATAGAAGAACTACAACTAGAACTACCAACAAAATATTACTCACTAGAGACAAAATCCTCTAACTAATGGCATCTTCATCAAACTCTGATATTAATAGCCCTGAACTAAGCTATGGTACAAATACCTTTGGCTCGACTTCATTGGTTTTGATATGAGCCAATGTGTGAAGTTACTGTGGGTGGTTTTTTAGGACTATTGGTATTAGGTTCACCCGACGTGGTCTAAAGGTTGAGTGTTATATATTATGCATTACTAGTTTCATTCCCAAACCTCCCCTTGGTCCCCACATTATGTTACTACGTGAAATTGTTGTTCGCTCACTACGCCCGTTACTTGCTCGTCTACACTTTGTATTTACGTCATTCATTGTATTCTATTCAGGGATCCATTTCAAGTTATAGGATCTGGATACTGTCATTTAGGTTTTTTGAATCCTAAGTTAGAAACATAGAAACATAAAAATAAACGTAGAAACATGTTCAAATGTTCAAACATTGATTGAGTAAATCTCTCATTGGGATGAATCTGTTTTTAACTATAAAACTTTGGTAGAAAAATAGAAAAAAATATACAATTTCATGAAAATTAAACTGTGAGAAAACTGAAATAAAGACTTGTAAGACAACTGAAATAAAGGCTCAGAAACGAAAATAAAAGTGTAAGAATCAGAAATAAATACTTAGAAATTAAAATAAATTTTTGTTGTAATTGAGAAAACTAGCCTGATTATACTGTGAAATGTTTTGGGGTGTGCTCTGTGTTGGTTTGTCTCTAGGACTGGTGAATAGTTTGAATGTTCAGCAGTGGTTGAACTTCCTTTATAGTTTTTTGCAGTTGAATTTAATTGGTGACAATGATGGACATGGATTGCAATGCCTTCATTTTGCATGTGTGATCAGGATTGAATTTGATGTGATCCAATGGCTAAGAATTTGTTTTTGTTGATCCATGTGCTTTGATCTATTTTGATATGTTTTAATGGGAAATCATTTATTGAATTTATTGGGTGGGTGTCATTTCTTGTACACAGTGGGTTTAAATGTTGTTATTGTGTGGGTGCCATTTATTAAACACAATGTGTTTAAATGTTTAATAACACAGCAGTTATGACTGACAAACATTTCTTTTTATTATGTGCAGGTATTGATATTTACGTCTCTAACACAGCATCAGGGCTGATCAGATGGGCTGAAGTGACTGGATTTTTGTACTTATTGACTTGACTATTTTGGAAGGAAAAATGGTTTTATGATTTTTTTAGTTGATATGATAGGATTTGTAATCTTGATACTTATTAAACTATTTATGGATAGTTCTGGGCTATTTATGGACAGTTGTGGGCACAGTCAATGACTTGGGAAATTTTGGACTTAATTTAATATATATTTTCACTTGAAGTTATTTCTTTATGTTTAATTATTGGATGCATATATATCTATTTTTGATGGGTTGATGGGACCAGTACTATAACAAGTACTGGTCCCTGCACAACATTAGACATCTCTCCCCTACCATTTATGATTTTTTTAGTAAAAGTTTTTTATTACATTTTATTCTAGAATTTGTGAAATGTATGTGTTTTCACGTTGTTTTACTTTTTACAATTATATTTAGGTTTTAGATTTATGTATTAGGAATTTGGCTTCTATGATCCATAACATGTGTATAAAAATTTTCGAATGTAAGAAAATTTTGTCGACTCCTTTTGGACTATAATGTGGGGTTTATATTTTGTTTTAGGTTTTTAAAGTTTAGATTCTGCTTTTAATATTAGGATTTTCATTTAACTTTTAGCTTTAATATTAGATTTTAGGTTTAAAGTTTTATAATATGTTTAATATTATATTTTAGGTTTTATATTTTAAGTTTAGATTTTATGTTTTAGGTTTTTAAGTTTAAAATTTAGGTTTTAATATTAGATTTCAGGTTTAACTTTTAGATTTACTTTTTGGTTTTAGATTTTCTTTTAGAGTTTTTAAGTTTATAAAGTTTAATATTAGTATTTTATGTTTAGGTTTTAGATTTAATATTGGGTTTTAGATTTTAAGTTTTGAAATAATGTTTAATAATAATATGATTTTTAATCTTTACATGACTCTAATGATTAGTAACAATATTATTATTATTATATATTATTTACAATATTTTAAGTTTAAACATTGATAAAATTAATATTGATATTTTATAAATGACAAGAAATGTATTATTATTGATGAATTCGAACTCAAAATGAGAGATATAAATTTCTTCTACAATCCGCAGAATAGAAAATAACAAGATAGAAACACATGCAATGACATTGATCCGGATTTATGCAGGAATGCAACAGAATAAACACATAACCATAAATACAGAGATGCAGTAGAAATAACACTTCATGTCATTAATATCAAAGAACTGAAATTTTCTTACAGACAAAATGGAAATAAAACTAGCTAGGGCGCTGGTAGCTATCTCTGAGAAGAGATGTGGCGGCTACAGGCCTCTGAACTAAGTTAAAATGAGGCTCGAGGGCCTATTTATTATTAAGAAACAATGGAGAGCTCTAAACATCCAAAAACCTAACCCTAGGAGATGAAGCGCCAAAACTATGGGCCCCGTTTGGGTAAATTGGTGTTTCAACTTTCCAGGGATGTAACTTTGGCATACTATCTCTGTTTGACGCACATGTTACATCATTAGAAAGATCTATCCGAGGACTACAACTTTCACCGTGAATATCCATTCCAGAATAGAATGATATTAGCTAGAGGTGCGCAATGCCCAAAAAACGTCGTTTAGGGCCTCAAAATGGCTCCGGAAGTTCAGGACCCGAAAAACTGCTAAAAATAGTAAGTTGTGCTGAAACTGAAAAACTGAAAGAGACAATGGTGGGGCCCCGAGTGGAATAGGTGGGTGGCCACCAATATCCACCTGGATCATTCCTCCCCCCTTAGGAAGAAATGGTCCCCATTGCGTTGAGTTCGTCCATGAGATGAGGAAACTTCTGTTGAATTTGGTCCTTGGTGAACCACTTGCCTTGGCGCAGCAGTTGGCCAGCTTTGACAACCCAATATATTTGGATATTCTGTTGGCGAGTGCTCTTTATTTTCATGTCCATGATATAATCTGTGGTGGCCTGTTCCATGCAGTCTGGGTTTAACTCTGTTGGTGTGAGTTGTTCTGCAATGTCTGATGTGTCCAGTAGAGGTGGGAAGTACGGACGAAGGCGATCCACATTGAAGACTGGGTGCAGATCAAGGAATGGTGGAATACTAAGCTCGAAGGGATTGTTCCCTACAGCCTTGGTGATGTTGTATGGCCCATATTGGAGCGGGCGAAGCTTGCAGTGGGGTCCAGTGAGGTGCTCCTTCTGCAAATGTAGCCATACTTTGTCACCCACCTGGAAGTTGTGTGGCACCCGGTGTTGATCATGGCGTTGCTTGTACTTGGCATTGGCTCTGTCCAATATATCATGAACCTGTTGGCAGATGTGTTGAATGCACTCAATGAAGCTACTTGCTTTGTCAACTTCAGACTGGACATGAGCTGAATCGGCCTGAGCAGCTGCAAATGGTATGGCTACGTCAATAGGACATAGTGGCTGGAATCCCAAGCCCACCTGAAAGGGGCTATGGCCGATTGAACTGTGGAGAGCCCGATTATAACTATGTTGTACATATGGGAGGCTCTCATCCCATGTGCGTGGATGCTTTGAATTGTACATGCATAGAATGTGTATAATCATTCTGTTGACGACCTCTGTCTGGCCATCTGTTTAGGGATGGAAAGCTGTGGACTTGGTGAGCTTGGTATCCAACATTGACCAGAGGCTAGACCAAAATGTGTTGAGGAACCTGCCGTCCCGATCTGATATGATAGACTGTGGGATCCCAAAGTGTACCCACACTCGTTCAAAGAATATTTTAGCAGTGGCTTCTATGTGATATTCTTCTTGCAGGCCGCCATGATGGCCATCTTCGAGAATTTGTCGACGACCACGAAAACACAGTCATTTCCCTGCTTAGTAGAAGGTAGGCTCGACATGTAATCCATGGAGATGGATTCCCAAGGTCGACTAGGGGTAGGTAGCGGAGTATATAGGTCGTGCTTCTTGATGGTCGGTTTGGCAATGGCACAAGCAGTGCAGGATCTAATGTGCTTCTCGACATCCTTTCGAAGGTTTGGCCAATAGAAATACTTCTGCAGGATTGCTACTGTTTTCTTGACCCCGAAATTCCCAGCGACTCGACTGTAGTGTGCTTCCCATATCATCTTGGCACGCTCGCTTGAAGGAACACAGAGGTGTCCCAGGTGACATAAAAGTGCATCTTGGAGGTGAAAATTTGGAACTTGCGTGCCCCCCAAGAGTGCCTTGTAAGTGTGGCCGAATTCTAGGTCACTCTCATAGAGAAGCGGCCAATCAGAAGTCTCGTGCCCACAAGAGTTGAGCACGGTGGTGAGCGCCACGATCGGTGGTCGGCTGAGGCAGTCTGCAACATTATTAGTGCTACCCTTCTTGTACTTGATGTTCAAATGAAACTGTTGCAGATATGTGGACCACTTCTGATGGCGATCATTCTGCAACTTCCCTTGTGTCTGTATGAACTGCAGGGGTCAATGGTCAGTGTGGATGATTGTTTCCTTCCCCAAAATGTAATGCTTCCATTGTCGACAAGCTTGCACAATGGAATACATTTCTTTGTCATAAGTGGGATACCTGCAAACTGTGTTAGACAATGTCTCACTGTGATGTGCCACTGGATGTCCCTGTTAAGTAAGAACTGCCCCAATAGCATAGTCAGAGGCATCTGTCTCGATCTCAAATGGTTGTTGCAAGTCTGGTAATGTGAGCACTGGGGCAGAACAGAGGCGATTTTTCAATTCTTTGAATGCCTTCTGTCGAGGTTCCGACCAAAAGAATTTTGCTCTCGCTCCTCCTTTGGTGACTTGACTCAAGGGCCAAGTGATATGAGAGAATCCCAAATACGAACCTCCCAGAGCTCAAAACAAAACCTGCAGTTGCTAAGTCACAGTTGGGCCACTGCCAATCCCCCGATAGTCAATACAGAGTCTCCACGCCCATCCTTCTTCTGTCTTCCGTACCAACACGACCGACTCCCACAGGTGATGAACTTGGTCCGATGTGACCTTTCGCAATGTATCCCGACCGCCTTCTTGATTTCATCATTTTGCGTACGTAGAGCATCGATAGATCGGTCCGTTGGGTAGCGACGCACCTGGGGTCAGATCAATCGGGTGCTTGACTTGACAGTGTAGAGGAACCCCTGTGGGTGAGGTGAAAATGTCCCCGTACTCCTCCACAACCTTATCCATTTGTTGTTGTCGTGCAGAGGAGCCTTTTCTGGAGGTCGTGGCCATAGTCTTCTTCTTGCCCTGGGGGCGGATCATCAGGAAAACGAATTTCCTGGTTTGGGAAATGAGCTTACTGCATTGTTTTGCAGTAACCAAAGAGATAGCGGCTGGAGCTGGTACCTCTGGTATCCTATACGACTTATTTCCCAAAGTAACAATAACAGCGTGAGGCCGAGACTCATACACAGCATGATGCTTCCACAAGTATGGTTGTCCTAATAATAAATAACAAACATCAATAGGAGAAACGTCACATAATACCTCATCCGTGAAGGGCTTGATGCTATAGGGAAGGCGGAATTGCTGGCTAACGCGGAGATCTCGTCCTTGGTGAAGCCACCCGATGGTGTATGGATGTGGGTGAGCTATGGTCGGCAAGCCCAACCGCTTCACGGTGTCTACCGAAATGAGGTTCTTTTGGCTCCCATTGTCGAAAATGAACTATACCGGGGAGCCTTTACCCACATCTGGGAGTGGAAGAGACGTTCCTCCTCCACCGGATCTTCTGGTTCCTCCCTTTGGATCTTCGCAATGGCAACAGTGGCATTGGGCTTCGCATAAATAATTTGTTTCCCTTTGCCATTCCCCTTGTCAAGTTATAATTCAGAGTCAGAGCATGCATCTGACTCAAAAGCCTGCATCTCGGCCACCACCGATTGCTTGGCCCGACACTCACTTGTGTTGTGAGTGGAGCTCTTATGGAACTCACACCACTTTCATGTGTCCTTCTTTGGCTTTGCGGTGTTGTTCTTTGCTTGTGGCTTCGACAGGTTGTCTTGAGTCGCCATGCCTTGGCTCTGTCCTTTGTTCTGCGGTTTGGGAGTACCTTTCCCTTGCTTTTGATTCGCAGATCCAAAGTCTCACTTCTTTTGTTTGAATTTCTGCTCAATCTTGGCAGCATACTGGTATGTCGTACCAAGCGAGGAGATGTCGAGGAACTCCATTTCCTCCTGAATGTATCTGTGCAGACAACTGTGATACTTTAGCACCAGATGTTTCTCGGAATCTTTGATACCCAACTTGGTGCGCAGGGTATGGAACAAATTCATCAGCTCATGCACATCTTGATCCCTTAGTTGCCGCAGTGTGGTCCATTGTATGTACTTGTCCTCATAGCTCCCCACGGGATAGTATTGTTCCTTGACAGCATCTCGGAAAGAATTCCAAGTGGGTACGGCCGAGAACAGAGAGGGTTCTGTCTCGTCCTTTTTCTCACAGTGGGTTTCCTGCCAGTCCTTGACATGGGGGGCAGCTTTGAGGAGTGAAAAAATAATCTTCTCCCTGTCATAAAAGTCATGAACCGAGAAATATCCTTCTAATAAATTCAACCATCTATCTACGGCATCTGAATCTATTTGACCCTCAAATATGGGAATGTAAAAATTTACTTGTACCTTAAAAGGAGTCGTACCTCCAGAGTGGCTGCTGGATGCAGATGCACCACCGGTGGGCAGCCGTTGAAGGATCTGGGCAAAGTTATCCATCATCGCATTCCTTTGTTTTTCGAGGGCCTCCCCGAACAATATTTTGATAGGATCTATTGCTCCCTCATCTTTCTTTTCGTCCTCCATGGGCATCCATCGGGGTTTGCGAGGTTGATATTACAAAGGTTCCACCAGATCGAGCCCTAACTCCTTATACCCCGACCTCATTGGGGACATGCAAAGAAGGATCGAGAAAAAGCAGATCACTCTGATACCACTGTTTCGGATTTATGTAGGAATGAAATAGAATAAACACATAACCATAAATACAGAGATGAAGCAGAAATAACACTTCATTTCATTAATATCAAAGAACTGAAATTTGCTTACAGACAGAATGGAAATAAAACTAGCTAGGGCACTGGTAGCTATCTCTGAGAAGAGATGTGGCGGCTACAGGCCTCTGAACTGAGTTACAATGAGGCTCGAGGGCCTATTTATTATTGAGAAATAATGGATAACTATAAACATCCAAAAACCTAACCCTAGGAGATGAAGCGCCAAAACTATGGGCCCCGTTTGGGTAAATTGGTGTTTCAACTTTCCAGGGACATAACTTTGGCATACTATCTCTGTTTGATGCACATGATACATCATTAGAAATATCTATCTGAGGACTACAACTTTCGCCACAAATATACATTCTAGAACGAAATGATATTAGCTAGAGGTGTGATGCCCAAAAAACGTCGTTTAGGGCCTCAAAACGGCTTCGGAAGTTCAGGACCCAAAAAACTGCTAAAAATAGTAAGTTGTGCCAAAACTAAAAAACTGAAAGAGAAAATGGTGGGGCCCCAAGTGGAATAGGAAGGTGGCCACCAATATCCACCTGGATCAGACATGCAACCATCAAAACACAAGGAAAAACTAAAGTCTATTTCTATAGTTCCCAAGGGAAAAATTGTTGCTTTAGTGGGGTCCGAGTGGCGAGCATCGAATGGAGGTAGTTTCTTAGGTGACAGCATGAGAGAGGCTCGAAAGAGGCAGCGCTGGGAATGGAATGTGTGTGTATGCTTGTGAGGAAACTTAGGCAATTGAATCTTCGACTATAGGGATTGAATCATAACACTGTATGCTTGTGAGGGAAATTAGGCAATTGAATCTTCGACAACAGGGATTGAATCGTAACACTAAAACCTGTGGTGGGTTTTAAACATTTTGTTCGTTGAACTCTTCTGATCAAAATATTTTTACTTGGAAAATGAAGAATTACGCTAAATATTTTGCTGACAAATGTAATGCTAGAGGAACAATTAGGTAGTGACTCAAATGACCATTATGTACTCTCGAGATTCATAACAAATGTTGTCTTAAATAATGTAGAATACTGAACACTCACCTTGAAATCTATTAGTAACAACACTCTAAAGATGGTTGGTGTCAAAATTAATGGTAGAGATGCACTCATAAGCCTTGACAAGAAGATGAAATGCATTAAACTTTTTCTATGATTTGAAAACACCTCCATTTCTTCAATGGAGAGCCCAGAGTTGAATACAGTAACAATGTCAGGGTTCTATCTTCCTCAATGGCGTTCAAATTCATTTCATTGGATAAGTTGAAAATTATTTCATAGAAAGGTTATTGATAATGGAAACTCAATGTTTAATACATATAATTTTTGGTTAACCAAACTTATAAACGGTGAAAATATGATTGTACATGTGTTTTTGAAATTGGTGAGTTGAAATGTTATACAAGGGATTGCTATAGGAAATCAAAATGAAATTTAGTATTGAGCTTAAATGGTGATTTTGAATGTTGGTGCTACATACTCTTCATTGATGTGAAATCTTCATTTTTTTGGTTTTTTATGGTTAATTTAAAGGATGAGTTTTATTTTTTATAAACATTAGTTGTTTAAAAGCTCAATGTGGATATAAGCGTAGTTGATTTGCTTTGATTTGCTTTGCTTGTACTAGTGTTTTATTCATTAAAAATAAAATAAAAACATGTTATTTTAAAAAAAAATTAAATTTATAAAAAAAAAAAATTATTTTTTTATTTAGTAAAAAAAAATCAAATTACGATATTATTAAAGAAATGTTTACTTATTTGTTTCCAATAGAAACTAAAAAAATCAAGTTAATTAATATATTGAAAAAGTGTTTAGATTATCTCTTTCAAAATTCCATTAATTATGTCATCTAGCTTTGTAATGTTTGATGCAACTAGCATTTTGCATGCAAATGTTTGTCATTACACTATAATTCAACACAATTTACACTAAAAACCAATACCATGACTTTAATTCGATGTTTGAAGTTCCATTCTCATTACTACTTGACATATGGAATGATTCTTGGATTTAATATTTATAGGTAGATTTACATGAGAAGAATATGTTAATGTGTGTATGAATGGAAGACAAGTTTTCAATATAAGGGATTGAAATTTTTATTTTTGAGTTGTACACGTGTGTGAATCTAAAGTAATAAAATAATTTAATTTTATTACTTTTAAATTAAATAGGTTTAATCATAGTTTGAGGCACAATTAATGTAATAAGGGGCAATGGTGATGGAAAATAAGGCATTAAAATAATATTCTATCATAAATTTAACCTCGTTATGACAATTGCATTCAAACAATCCATAGTTCTCTCTAATAATAATATCTTGAATTATTGTAGGTATGATGTTTATAATAAAAGAGATTAAAAATGACTTGTGGCATGCCTTATTGTAAGAATAATGTTTATAAGTGAAGAAGTAAACACAATAGGAATGATGGAGGATTAGAGTTTCACAAAATAATAGTTTAAAAAATAGTGTAGGTTAACTATGTACATCAACAAAGGATTTTTCATCTCTAGAATGGGAGGGAAATGGTCTTAAATCTTAGTTTGAAATTCAAGAGTTATCTTGATTTGAAGGTTGAGAGATAAATAGGTCATCCTAGGTATGCATCCCTAGTTCTAAGTATAAGGTAGGCCTCTATAGAGAAGTAATAATTCTTAACCTCTCCATTTGGCATAGTAGGTGAAAAAACATTTAAACATAATTTAAAAGAAAAATAAAAAATTAATATTTTGTATGAAATATATATGATAGAAATATCAATTTAGTATTTTTTTTAGGACGATATATACATATTATTAAAAAACTTGCTTAGCATCCATACTTTCTAAATGATTCTCTCGTTATTATACAATAATGTAAGTTTCATATGCGTCCTTAATTATTGCAACAAAAACACTTGATCTAATTTAAGCATACTATGACTTTTGGATTCATTGGATTTCTATATTATAAGTGAAAATAATGTATATATGTTATTTCCACTATATATGTTGTTTCCACTATATCCCATGTAGTTACATCCTTTTGTTAACTTTCAACATAATTCCAAATGAACTAAGGACCAATTGATTATCATTTAATTCCATCACAACTTTTCTATTCTTAGGTGAACTTTTTGTTTCTTCACTCTCAATACCTACACAACTTTCAACATTTGTAAAATAGAATGTTTGAAACATGTAGCTACTATTATTATTAACAACTACATTATTAGTAAAAATTCAAAAAATATATTATTATGCTTGTCATATATTAATTTTTTTTTTATAATTAATAATGATAATAATAAATTTTTTAAAGTTATAATTTAGTTAACTTTTAGAGTAGATGGTGATAGGGTGTAATGTTAAGGAACTTCATGGTGTAAAAGTCACATGTTCGAAACTATGCGGGAAAAGGCCATCCACACTAAGGTGAACCCACATCTCAAAAAAATCTGACACACTTCTTTGTATTCTTACCATAAATATGTTTTGTGCCCTATTTAAAGATAAATAAAGGAATCGTTAAAATATGTATAAAACCAAAAAAAAAAAACTTAAATAATACTACACCACTTATCAATAATGTTTTCATCTTTAAATGTTAGTATTAGAGTGGTAAAGGCTCAAAACTTTATCTATTTTTGCAGATTTTATTATAAGGCATGTATACTGTACTTTAAAACTTTAGTTTTCCTTTTCATAAATTCAAAATTAAAATAAATTTGAATCCATATATATGCTCTCTTCATGTACATGATACATCTATTATTATAACTGACGAGAGTTCCATGGTAATGATATGGTTGTCCATGCATGCAACATTGAGTAATATATAAATTTAAAAGTAACTTAACTTGCAAACTTGATAATTTGTAAATGAAACAAATAAATCCATTCTCACTACATTCATCAAAAGTAATGTAACATTGATAGAATATAACATTAAATCCACATCATGAATTTAAAAGCCATTGAAGACATTGTCATATACACAAGTTCAAATTCTTGTACTTGTATTCCAAATTGGTCTAGTTATACATTTTTCTCTTTTACAAAATGGAACTTCATTCCCAACATAGGTAATGCAAGGTCATGCCCATAAATGACAAAATCGAAAAATGACATCATGACTGATCTATCAATTGGGTCTATACATCACCCTCGCCATGCTTGGCACTCCCAAGTGCATTTCGAAATTGATATTGCTGCAAAAATTCAATAACCAATTAGTTGTAAAATCCAAAATGCATAGAATCAATTTCGTTAATTCATGATAATATTTTGATCAACTACTCATTCTCACCATGAAGATCTAAGGCAATGGAGAAGATTGTCCTTCCTCGACATATGGTGGAGCACTTGGTGATGGATATAGGCATGGTTCATGGGTGATGGATAAAGGCATGGTGGAAGTGGAATAGGAAAAAGGTAGTGGGTGTGGGCGGTGATACACCCCCACCGGTTGTACGATAGTGGGAATCACCTTAGGGTGAGGGATCACCCTAGGGGGGGGAATTGGAATGTCAAGGGTCGATGATTGAAACAATGAGAAGGGTGGATGAATAAATGGTAGAGGTGGGAATGGGGAAGGGTTTGGGGAGGTGGTTATAGGCATGGAAGAATTTATGAAGGAGAAAGGTGGTCGGTGTGGGTGACAATACATCCCCATTGGTTGTAAAATAGGAGGAAGCACCCTCAGGGAGGAAATGGGATGCTAATGATTAGAGCAGTGTTCCTAGTGCTATAAATTTTTTCACCAACATGCTCGTGAAATAATTGAAGTCAAAAAGCTGGAACGTTGTGAGATGTGGGTCCCTCGACTGTAACAATAAAAAAGTTCATATTGTTATGCAAATGCATCAAAAATGATAATATATCGTATTTCACATAAAACAATGCATGCCATCAAATTTCCATACCATTTTTATATATAATATAATGTTTCACTAACTCAGGCATGTGGCCCACATTTCTTTGGTGTTGAGAATATAACTCCATTTGCTTATCCATGTTTCGTTTTTTTTCACAAACTTGTCCAACGTTTTCAAAATGTGGTTTATCTTTCCCTGATTTTGACTTGCGCCCACATTGCCTTTTCTTATTGACTGGGCTCAAGAAACTATGTTTTATTTTAGTAGTGATCTTAGATGGAGTTATAGTATTGAAAAACATTCTGTTGTATTCTTGACATGCTTTGTCTACCAAATTTTTCAATGCATTTGATTGCTCCAAATTTGTAGGTATTATGGATCTCAATTTCTCATCAGTTGATGAGCTAACACATTTAATCTCATCATCTTCAAATAATGCACTATCTGGTCGTACATTGGTTGATTCATCATTATCAATGCTTGTTTCATTATAATAATTTATATTGGGAGGAGAATCAAAGCATTTTGGAAGCTCCGTTTGGATTTCTAGGCCCAATATTGGTGTTTCATTCAAATACAAATAAAATTTTAGGCCTTTCTGTAGTAGGATTAGTGACATTAGGTAGTACATTTTCACCCAAACTAATGTTACTCACCAACATCTCAACTTCAGTACATGTTTACAAAAATTTCCATTCAAGGCCCAATTGCAATTACAGAAGTGTAGATTGGAACCTTTATATATGACATTGTACCAAATATCACATGTATCCTTATTTTGGCTGCGAACCCAATAACCATTTTTACTTTTTTCATCAAGCACACAATCTTCATTTGGGATTTGGATAGCTCTACACTTGGATGAATTCAATTGTTCCTTGATTTTTCTAGGTCGTACAAAACCAGCTTCTTTTAAACGTTGCATATGATTGAAATATAATACAACCTTTGTTAACAACGCATATATTAACCAATCAACATGTATATGACATGCATTATTCTTTTCTCTTAGGTACATTTCCTTGATATGCCAATGATAAGATTCAATGGCATTATTTGTATCCTGATTAGAATGTGGAAAATTTTTGTATGCTTTTGCCCACATATCTGTAGAAAGAAATTAATTAGCTATGAATCAATAATACATATGACATGAAAAATAGAGCCATTAGATCCACTTACAAGAAACTTACATATTTTTTTGTTGGCTAACCAAGTTGCTTTAAATATTCCAAAAACCTTGGATGGTCACTAAATCTTTCAAAGAACCTTTCAACTGTCTTTTTTACAAATTCATCATCTTCACATGTGTGCATGATTTCTCGTAAAGAACGAAAAATGTGGATTTGGTTTTCCCTTCCTTGGACTTTTTTTCCAACATTCTTCAACCATGCACGAGGAACATGCCACACACATAATAATATTTTACACTTGATTGAAGACCTGGAACAACACAATTTTTATTTTTATTTTTTTTATTTTTTTCTTGAATTTAACTATTCTATTAATAATACAAAAATGTTTTACAAAGAGGCACCGGCCTCAGCGGAGCTTGCCCATAGTAGTGGCATTCTTACACTACAAAACTGGTTTATAAATGTTTACCAGACATCCCAGACATACAAAATCTAGACTGCTAACCCATTCTAAACAAACTGAAACATGCCGCCCACGCAGGGAAAAACAGCCTTGGAACATTAAATATTATCAAAAATCTGAAATGATGAACTAGTTATCATGAAGAGCATAGAATTAAACCCAACCGAAAGACTGTGTAGAAAAAAACTGTGAATTTTGACCATATTAGGTGTCATGAGAAATGGAGGGGGGTTCCTCAACAACACGACATCCATAAGCATAGAAGTCATCTTCCTCTACCTGCTTGTCTTCTCTGTCACTGGAGCAGCCTCACTTGATGTCGCCCAGGTTGTCTTCTTGGCCTATTTCCTGAGTATCACTGCAGCTAGGAGCCTTTCTCCTCAAGCCAGCACTTTCTGGAGTACATTGCTTATCGACAGCGCTTTTCTCCATCCCAACACCAGTTTGCTCAACATCCGAACAGGGTGGCTCCTCCTTGAGCTCGATGGTGATGGTGGCTCTGATTGTAGGCCTGTTCAGAGTACAGGGGAAACAAAGTTGGGCAGTGTGGAGATACGCAGGGATGATGATTGGAGAGGCAGGGATGTGGGGAGAGCCCATCTCAAATTGAGATTTCCCACGCCCACGCCCACGACCACGACCACTTCTAGTTTCAGGATAGTGACCGGTGAAATTATCAGAGGAGGGGGATGAAGAGTCAGTAATGGATGTGGAGGGCTGGCAAGTGAATTGTCCATGATTGCTGCCTCTCCGGAAATGCATTCGCTTTTGAAGGCGTGGCATGATTCTTTGTGCGGTGTGATGGGTTCGAACAACAGAATGACTGGGGACGGAATGGGCGTTAACGATGGAAGTATCAGGGAACAGGGGTGGGCTTTCTCACAGAGCAGGGGAATTCACATTGGGCGAGCTTAGCCACAGATTACAGAGGGAGCTCTGCGAAATGTGAAGATCGGGTGCCAATTAAATACAAAAAACAATGGAAGAACGTCTCCCCATGCTGGTTCGAGAGCTAGGCTCTGCAACAGCATGGGAGCAACTTGAGCGCAAGGGAGGCAAAGTGGGAGTGAAGCTTCCGGAGAAAGCCATGTTTGTTATGGATGCTGGTTGGTCTTGGCTATTGTGCTATGTTAATACAGCGTTGCAGTTGATGGTGGGTGTATCTATGTAGAACATCACGTGAGTATGGGTAGTGGTGTGGTGAATCAACGCGCCAACCCATATCCCCAACAATGTACAATTGTGTTTAATCACCTGCATCTGGGGGATGTTGATCCTGGTGCACCATGAGAGTGCAGTCTTGAATAAGTTGAACATCATCAGAACTATTCAAAGGACCCACGAAGAAGGGAAGATATTGATCAGCTCCTTTTTTAGCTAGTCGATCTGCTACCTTATTAGCAGTGCGCCTGATATGCTTGAAGGTGATGGCTCTGGGAACTTTAAGCCAGCTTTCAATTAGTACCAATCTGCTCAGAAGTCTCCAAATCAAAGCCAATTTAGCTGTTGTAGTGCCTTTTTGAATTCGAATAGATGCCTCTATAAGAATATATGAATCCCCTTCTACCTCCAGAAAGAAGAATTTTTCTTTTTCTGCAATGAAAATCCCCTGCCATAAGCCTTCAAGCTCTACTGCATTGTTTGAATCTTGTCCTAGAGAGCCATAGTAGATGTGAGGATCAGTGCCTTCAGCAGTTCTGAAAATGCCTCCATAACCAAATAAACCTATATTTCCCTTAGCCGCTCCATCAAAGTTCATTTTGAAGGTGTGAACAGTAGGGGGAGACCATGAGAGAGGAGAATCAGGGTGGATAGAGGAATTTGGCTTGGCCAGATTTGTATGTTTGAGATTAAGGTTCCAAATTTCTAGAATGAGTCGTTCAGGAGGGGTGGAAGGCATATCTGAGTCCTACCAGTGACGGAGAGCTAAGGTTTCTTACAAATTGTGTTTAATATTGGACCACAGAATCTCAGTAGGCTTGCACTCATTTTTGAAGATCCTTTTGTTGTGTTCCTTCCAAACAGTCCAATAGATGAAGCCTAGAATTAGGGCCCAGACAGAGTTGAGCAGATGGCTTTGGAAAGGCTGTGAAGGCCAACTCCTGATAGTATTGATGATGTCTCCAATGCGTCTTCCTGTTCTTCTGTTGCATATGGAAGATTGCTCCCAAAGTTGATCTGCTAAAGGGCAGGTATCCAAGAGGTACGAGATGGTCTCAGAGTGAGAATTATAGTTGGGGCATCTTGATGGGCCAATGAAGCCTCGTTTCTGAAGATTGTCCCAAGTGAGGAGTATTTTTTTGCTAAGAAGCCATAGAAAGGTGGAAATCTTTGGCCAAATTCCTGGTTTCCATACTTGATCCCAAAGGCGATCCTTCTGAATCTGCGTAGGGCAAAAAGAGTAGCTGGTAGGCTTCTTTTGTGGTGAAATTTCCTCTGGGTGTGTATCCCCATCTCAACTTGTCTGCTTGGTCTGATACTTTGATTCTCCTAAGGCTGAGCTACTGGTAAATCTCAACATATGTCTCCTCCTGCCAGTTATCTTGCCAATTTCCTGCTAGCCTCCATTGTTGGAAGCCATGTAAGGTTGTTGTTGCCAGAACTGATTAACCTGATTTTGGGCAGTGTGCTGAAGAGATGTTTGCCATTTTTGCTTGTGGAACAGAGTGGCAAGTTTGGGTAATTTTTTCCAGGAGTCCTCCCAAATTCTAGTTGTGGCTCCCAAGTGAATCTCCCAAAAACTATGAGCTTGGATGAAAGCGCTGTGTTGTTTTGCAGCATTCCATATCAGCGATCCTGGGGTGTCCGTGTTGATACGAATAAGATCCTCCTGAGGTCTGCCTGGAACATATTTGGCCTACCATAGACATGCCCAAGGTGTGTGTGGCTTAGAGATCCAATTCCACCAAATGCGAGCACCCATGGTGATATTGCTATGATGTGGATCTCTCAATCCTAGCCCTCCTTCTAGTTTGGGGAGGCAGACCTCGGTCCATTTAAAAAGTGCCCATTTTTTGTTGAGGCTCGTATATCCCCAGAGAAAGTTTCTTTGTAAATTACGTATTTGTTTTAAGACCCACTTAGGTGCAGCCAAGATTGAAAAGAGGTACAATGGCATGGCTTGAAGAACATATTTGATCAGGATAAGTCTACTGGCAATGTTGAGCGATCGGTATGTCCACGAGGAGAGTTTAGCTTCCAACTTGTCGAGGATAGTTCTGCAAGAGGTCTGTTTGATTGCCAAGTCTATAAGAGGAGCCCCAAGATACTTGGAGGGAAGTGCTGCTATCGAGAAACCCAGGATCCTTGCAATATTGTGTTGAGTGATGATGGGAGTGTTGAAGAAGAATATTTGGGATTTGTTAGCATTGATGGTGGTGCCGGATGCATATGAGAAGGTATCAAGCAGGGTTTTGAAGGCAAGGGCTTCTTGGACTGATGGATGGCCAAATAACATGTTGTCATCAACGAATTGTTGGTGAGTTGTGGGGGATCTGGTATGCAGAGAAATGTCTTTAATGGAATCGGTAGAGACATCTTGATGTATGAGACGGTTGAGGCCTTCTGCCATGAGGACAAATAAGAAAGGGGATAAGGGATCACCCTGTCGGATACCACGCGAGGAGTGAAACGGTTGAGATGGTGAGCCATTAAGGAGGATGGAAAAGTTGGGGGTGGAAATGAGGTTCATAATCCATCTTGTCCATGTGGCACTGAATCCAAAGGCTAAGAGCATTTGATTAATGTAGTTCTAGCTTAGTTTGTCGAATGCTTTGGAGAGATCTAGCTTGAGGAGCATACCTGCTTTGTTGAGGTGCTTTAGAGAGTGGATCACTTCATGCGAAAGGATAATTCCATCCAGGATCTGGCGTCCTTCCACATAACCAGTTTGCTCCAGCGAAATAAGAAGAGGGAGAAGAGGTTTGAGCCTATTCGCAATGATTTTGGATATGAGTTTGTAGATGACGTTGCAGAGAGCGATGGGCCTGTATTTATCCGGTGTGTTGGAATTCTCCTCCTTAGGAATAAGAGCTAGGAAGGTCATGTTAAGAGGTGGCAGAATCCAGTGCATGGAACGTGATTCTTCCACTAGAGCCCATACCTCCAATTTGATCTACTCCCAGAATAAGTGAAATAAATTGGCCGTGAAACCATCAGGACCAGGCACTTTGCCATCTTTGATCTGGGCCATAGCCTACTCCACTTCATGGAGAGTGACAGGCTGGAGAAGCATGACATTGTGGTCATCAGTAATTATTTTTGGAATATGTTGCGTGATGGATTGAATGGCTTGATTTCTGTTGCCCTCAGGTTCTCGAAGAATATTTTGAAAATACTGTCTGAGTTCATTTTCAATGTCTTCATGAACCTCTAGATGATCTCCTTGACTGTTGTTGAGGAAAGCTATATTGTTGTGCATTCGTCTTTGTATAGTGGATCTGTGGAAAAATTTTGTATTTTTCTCCCCATCTTGTAGCCATCTAACTCTGGATTTTTGACGCCATAGAGTCTCCTCTTGTTGCATGCACTCTTCTATTTTGGAGAGGAGATTGTTTTCCTGATGGTCATACTCGTTTGTTCTACCTTCAGAGATGATGCACTGTTGCAGTGTACTCATTTGTTGCTCTAACTCTTTCTGATGGGCAAAGATATTGCCAAACTGAGTGTGGTTCCATGTTTTGAGAGTATTCTTAAGATGTCGTAGCTTTTGTTGGAATTGATACATCTTGGAGCCTGCTGGAGGTGTATAGGTGTTCCAAGCATTGATGACGACTTCTTTGAAATCCTGGTGATTGAACCAAAACAATTCAAATCGGAACGGTCTATTGCATCGAGAATCAGGTCGAGACCATTGCATTAGGATTGGCCAGTGATCCGACCCTGCAAGAGGCATGATGGAGGTATGAAATTCCCCGCCAAGATGAATTGCATTGTCGGACATAAGGAAGTGATCAAGACGAGAGGCGATGTGCTGCGATCCCCTTCTCTTGTTGGTCCAAGTGTGCATTCCATTAGAGGTCTAAAGATCCATGAGCAGGTTGCTTTGTATGAATTCTTTGAAGCCAATACTATCCATATCCAACCAAGTTCTGCCTCCATTTTTTTCCTCCAGGGCGGTGATCATGTTCAAGTCTCCCCCACATATCCAAAAGGGGAAGTGCCTGGAGGAGTTTAGTTCTATTAGAGTGTCTAGCAGTTCCATTTTTTTTTTGGATTTCTTGTGGGAAATAAACATTGGTGAGGTGACCATGAGTATTGGAGCCCACTAAATGGAATGTTGTTTGTATGAAGTGATGCGAGGCATGAAATTCATAAAGAGAGAGAACCTGAGGATTCTAGATAATTGTGAGCCCCTTGAAGCTCCAGAGGCATCCATCGATACAGAGCGGCAACCTGCCCAGGATTTAGCCAAAATGTGTTCTAGAGCCTTGCTGTTGCATTTCGTTTCCTGAAGATAAACTATTCATGGTTTGACTTGCTGAACCATGTTTTTGAGCATTCTGTGTTTTGAGGGGCTGTTGATCCCTCTCACGTTCCATGAGATGAGCTTCATGAGGAATAGTGGGGTAGCGCCTTGTAGAAATTGGTCAGCTTGGGAAACCTACCGGATTCCACAAGCATTTCTCCAACAATGATAGTCCTCTGCAAGTCTGTTTTACGCCCTCATTTCTTTGTTTCTTTCATTATTTTCTTTCCATCCCATAGACTTCCTGCCTGAATGCCTAGAGAGTTGATTTTTTTTGCTCTGAAAAAGAACCACTTCCATACTTTCAATTTTTTGTGGGGGTATTTTGTTGTATTCTCTTTGGTGACAAGCTGTTTCCAAGGCCAGAATATCCAGATCCCCCATATCTATACTCTCTGGTTCTTCACCCATGTGAGTCGGCGCGTTCTGTTCTGCTTTATCTGTATTTTGATGGGGGATGAGAGCCAGGGTACCGCCAATCTCCATTTGAGAATCCTTCAGGACTAAGGCTTTGTCTAGGTCGGCGGTAGAGGAAGAAGCAAGAGAGCCTATTTTGGCTGATTCAGAAGTCAAGGGATTGAGAGGAGAGGTGGAGGTTTTGGGGGGTGGATCTGATGCAGAGGGTTGAGCTTGATGACCTTCCGGGGTGTCTTGAGTGGCTAATACCTCGAAGCAATTTCTCATTTCAAGTTTTTTGGGAGTGGTGGAGGTGATAGGGATTTTCTTGGAGTGTTTCTTTCAGTTGGTTACTTTGGTAAAACCTTCAGCATATTTTCCTTTCTCAGGGGAGGGGGATTTGGACTGTCTGTTCAAAGGGCAGCCACTGTATAAATGACCGTGCTCATGAAATTTTCTACAATGGAAGGGAACATGCTCATATTTTATGGTTTGAATCCATTCAAAATCATCATGAAATAAACTTACCGAATCCGTGAGAGCCTTGGCTAGGTGCATGTAAACACAAATCCTTGCATAGGAGGTGTATCGTCTGACTTTTGTTTCCTCTGCAACTTTAATAAAATCTCCCAATCCATTGCCTATATCTCTTAAGGTCTCTTCATCCCAGTATTCCAGAGGTAATGAGTACATACGGATCCAAACCGGAGCCCAGTTGAAGTCCTCTTTGTCCGGATTGAATCTTTCTATCCAGTCTCGTAGGTACAAGCCTACAGAGTTAAAAAAGTATGGGCCTCCATCAAAGATGCGATTCCTGTCCTCTAGGAAGTTGAAGATAGCTATGAAGAATCCTTTGGGGCCAAGCTGCAGAGTCACTTGTCCCTTGGGCTTCCATTTGGAGATTATCTAGCCTTGCAACACTTTTTCTGTCGACCATAGTCCGATGAACTTACCGATGAGGGCGTCATCCTTCATGTATTGAATGTGGCCATTTATGTGATGACTTGGGAGGTTGATTTTAACTAGCTCTGCTGATTTTGGAATGCATGTGGCTGAGGAAGCTTTTGGCAGAGTCGCAGAGGCTTCCTTATCTGTGCTAATGTCCTTTAGGGCCTCATTGCCTGTGACTGCGTCACCAGTATTGTTTGTTGTGGGGACTTGGTCAAAGTCGGCCAGCAGATTTTTTTCTGAGCTTATTGTTTTGTCTGCAGCAGTAGTACTGGCAGTATTGAGAGGAGGGGGGGGATGCCCGCCTCTCCAAAGGGGGTGTTCATTGGAGAAGTGTCAGAAGTAATGCCAAGTGGTTCTGCAATCTCTGTAGCAGAAACACAGGTCGCACTATGAGAAGATCAATCAGCAACGACGCAGGGTTTTCGTAAACCCTAGAACCAGCCTCTCCATCGCTCCCCTTCCAGGTTCCATCGGAACAACACAATTTATTAGAGGGAATATACATTAACAATTTTTTTATGTCTCTTATAGAAGAATAAACACATCACCTTAATGCTTCAATTTCAGCAGTAGCATCATCTGTGATGAAGGCTTGAACATGCCAATATGGTTGGTCTCTCTTCCCAATGGCAAAGAGAGTTGACATCCATTTAGAAATATGATCTATAGTATTGCGTGATGATATCACCCAAGCTACTAGAACCCCATTGTGATGTTCGTCGAAAACCATTAAGGTGTACATTTGATACTACATTACAAACAATGTACATAATTATATTTATATAAGTTACATGCATTAAAATGAGGTTGAATAAATGAATCAAATCTAGGATGAATTTGTACTCACCCCATAGTTATTTGTACTAAATGTTGAATCCATTGAGATTATATTATTGTGAGAATATTTTAGCATCATTGAGTGCATCCACTTTGTTTCTATGCCTATAATAAAAGGGATGTTTTCAACAAGATCTTGTTTCTGGTAGAAGAAAAATCTCTCAGGTGTAGAAATTTACTGAATAATGAAGATTTATTCACCGAGATTATCCTGGTCACACACTAATTCGAATTCATGCATAACACATAACCTCTTCTACAATTGATCATCAATATGCGGAAATAGAAACAGTCGCATGCGCTCATAAACACAATAGTCAAGCACACATAAACACAGTATGTAATGGGGAAAGCTTATAGTTGAAAACCCCCAGCTATTTTGTATATTATAATGGAAGAGAACATGTAACAATACATAGCACAATACTCCTCACAAGTACTCAGTACTATCTCCAAAAGTTACACACAAAATAGCTCAGTTTTGAACAAGTCACGGGTTCAAAACTCCTCCATAGTTTGTCTGCCTCTACTGCGCAATCCAAAAGGATTATGGATGAGATCCAAGTTCGAATCCCACTAGCTCCAACTGCACAATTCTCATTGGAAATCTCCTCCAATGCTTGTGCCAATCTCATGCACAACTAATGTCACAACTAATAGCAAACCGGCTCTTTCACCTATCTCTTCCACTGGTCTCCACTGAACTGTCCATGCACTAGTGTTAACTGATGTGTTCTTTAGTTGAATAATGAGTTAATAATTAGTGAATTAATTAATAATTAATTCACACCACTCATATCTAGTGTATTGGCCAGTTAAACTAAATACAACTAGTTCAACTAAGTTACACCGAACACAACTCCATCAACTCTTCAATCAACTCCACCAAAACTCTGCCACATGAGTCTAACTGAAGTCAACCATGCAATAGCTCAACCAAACCCTAGGAATAGCATAATTCCTTTGTCAGCTGCATGGGCCACATCCGTAGCTCAAACTAAAGTGCACCAAGAGAATAAGATAATGTTTATAGTCCAAATATTATTAAGAGCTAATAATATTTGACTGTTCTATTTTTAGCTCGACAGTCTAAAAATAGAAACCGCCCAATGTCTAAAAATAGAGGTCCATCTATTTTTACCAACTCGACCAATCATCCAATAATAGCATCCTGCAAATCCTAGACCACGCTCCATATGTCTAAAAATAGACTTTGCGCCAAAAACAGCCTACGGGCCCACTTAGTGAAGGCGACTTCATTTCACTAAGCTCCATCATCTTGTTGCATTTTCAACATCAGGGTGTTCCTTATACCAACATTCTACAGTGTTTGGATCACTTTGATCTTTAACATACTCTAGCCTTGTGGTATCACTGTAAATGTTTAACATATCTTGTCTTGTCATATATGTATCTCGAGATGTCCCTGTGTATAACTCACCAAATCCATCCTTCACATTAGAGATGAACTTGTCCCATATCATTGTAACATTAAAACCTCTTTGGATGAAATGTTGGACAATAGATCGCATATCCCTTGTTAAATGTGGTGCATAACTAAATCTTATAGGCCTGTCGATTACATCTTTTCCATGACAAACAATATTAGATTTATCAGTATGCCTACATGTAGTATATATTATTACAACATTGTCTGGTCTAAGAGAAGTCGTCGCACAATGAAGTGACATTGGCAACCAACTTTAATACTTTCCTGTCGATTGGGTTTTTTATTTATTTATTTTATTTATTTTTATTTTTATTTTTATTTATTTATTTTATTATTATTATTATTATTATTATTATTATTTTATATATATATATATATATATATATATATATATATATCTAAGGATGCACTCATAATTTGGTTTTTGCATGATATAACATATATGCATACTATAAAAAATTATATGTATATTGAACAATATGTTTGTTTGATATCCTCTACTTTTTTACTTCGATGAGAATAACGATGAAGTTGAGTGGGTGCAGATTCACTCGATTCCTCTCATCTTATAAAATCATCAAGTCGACAATATGGAATAATTGCAACTTGGTCCCCATCAATATTTGTCCATGTTAAGTCTTCTATTGAAAATTCAGGCATATCCTCTGGGTCTTCAACTTCCAACCCATTAATCCTCTCACAGTTACACATTCTTCAAATATTTGTACACATTCCATTGAAAACGATTTGGTTTGAGTAAATATTATGGTCTTCATTAATGCATATCACTAAGCATGGAAATCACATTTTTAGGTAAATATTTTATATTTTTTAGATAAACCACTTTGGAAAAAGTAATATTTGGGTCATTAATCAACTTAGACATTTCTCACAAATTTAGACTAACCATGTATGACATGTGATGTCTTTGTGGAGGTGGTGTCACCAACTTAGTGTCATGGGGTGACTTGTGATGAGTGGTTGAGGGAAAAGGTGATTTTGATGCCTCCCTTCAGATAACCTACATGGAAACCTAACTTTACCCTTTCCCCCAGGAAATTTAGAATCACTAATAAGACCACACTTCTAAGACTCTAAGTATACTAGAACAATCCTTAAGAAGGTGAGCACCCTTACAAATATTGCAAAGGTATTTGGGGTTGTGTTGCATGTTGGAGGGTTCCTCAACATTACTAACACTCATGACCGTGGTTGGTTTTTTAGGCCCTTTCTTATCTTGCTTCTTCTTCTTCTTCTTTTTCTTCTTCTTCTTAACCTCCTAGTTACTAGCATCGAGACTTTCAACAAGAGAAAAAGAAGAAAGGGTATAATACATGATGGGTGAAGAACTGATTTAATCATGATAAAATATTGGACGCTATATGTCTAGCAGTCCAATGGTTACTAAACTAGACTAAAAAGTTATCAATATATGTATGTATGGATTTCTTTACAATGGACATGAAATTATTTGTATTTATACAATAAGCTGCATTTATCATGAGATGATATAGTGTGCCTTGTTTACCATACACCTATGTTTTATGTTTTTTTTTTAAATATAGTTTCTAATATTTTCTGTTTAAAAAAAATTGATTGTTTATGTATGGCACTCCGAAGTGCATTTCCAAATTGATATTTCTACAAAATTACATTAATCAATTGATTGTAAAAAAAAAATTGCATAGAATCAATTTCATTAATTCATATGATATTTTGATCAATTTCTCATTCTCACCATGAATATGTAAGGAAATGGAGAAGACTACCCTTCCTGGGTAGATGGTGGAGCATTTGGTGATGGATATAGGCATGGTTCAGGAGTGATAGATAAAGGCATGGTGTAAGTGAAATAGGAAAAATGTAGTTGGTGTGGGTGATGATACACCCCCACTGATAATAATAATAATAATAATAATAATAATCCAATTTTAAGGTCACAGCCAAGCCAGACACCAAATTGGTGTACGAGACCCCCTTGTTTGTGGGACAAGGGACCCACCTCCGTGCAGCGATTTAACTGCTAAGTATACGAACGCATACATACTCTACCCCACTCTGGTTTTGAACCTATGACCTCTTAGGAGGAAACACATATTCTTAACCATTAGGCCCACTCAAGCTGTATATGATAGTGGGAATCAGTGTGTTAATTGGGGCCCTTCCAAGAGGGATCAAAGGGAGAGACATAACACCTCTCCCCTATAAACCCCCAAATGTATCCTGACTGAGTGTATATCAACTTGAGTTGCTAGGCTTTGCTAATGGAATCATATTTGGAAGTATTTCCTTGGGTTACCACATCTTTAGAAATCTATATCATGAGAGTTTTCAAGAACAGGTCGAGTAAAACTCGATTGTCAAGTTTGGCTTTGCACAAACTTCAACATCACCGCCATTCATGGAGATGGTCCGAGATATGGACAGTTGGTGTTTGCCTAAAATGGGTGACTAACTCCATTCCAGAGTCGTGGTGGATGGGTAATTGAAAATATGTAAGGAACATGGTGGCAAGGGTGCTAAAGGTTCCGTGCAGAGTAGAAGGCTGCTCCACATACCATTTCGCAACTTTTCATGTTAAGGTGCGTTGAAATAGTCTTAGTCGAATGGCATCATCTGTGATGCTATTTTACGAGCACTAAGGGTGGAAATTCATTATATGATTTCATGGGTCTTATGCTTGCTTCCCTTCGAACTTTGGTATGCCAGAAGGGAGCTTCGTGGGCATAGGGGGCCAATTGGGATTATGCGCAATGGGATCATTCATCAACTTTGTTAGGTCGGGAATATCCAATGATGTTAAGAAAGGTAATGACGTATTGACTGCCATTATGTGATGTGTGGCCATTGTTGTCTAGGTGGTATGGTTTATGGGGGATGTCTGGGGAATGGAACCTTGTGACGTACTCGGCTGCACGTTTTGCTGGCTCCCCGAAGGGGTACCGCTCCTCTGCCCTCTGGGGGTTGTGGGAGGAGTTGTGTGTGGTGTCCCTCAGGGGGTGTCCATAGGGGTGGTGTTGGGTGACCTTGGGGGTTTCCAACTAAAGATTTCCCAATAAAGGAAGATCCAATAAGGGTGGCAGTGTGTCGTCTTTGATTCTTGAATGACAAAAGACCTGGCACTCCTCCCTCTAATAAGGGTAGGTCCAAAAAACATCTAGATCGATGAGGTCCCATTGGGTCCATTATGGTGTTGACTAGATTTGGTTTTGGAAATATTTTTCTATTTTTCTAAGAGGAGAGATTATTACCAAAGCAAAAATCGACCAGATACATAAAACAAAGCGAAAAATAAAGGTAAAATTTTCCCTTTAAATTAATCCTATGTGATCAGTCAATAAAAAAATGTGGTTTTGGTTGTTTCACGTATGATACTTCAATTCTAGAAAACCTAATTGTCCTCACACTCTCAAATGTAACCGGGCCTTGCGAAGATATCTTGCAAATGCTGGGGCAACATCCCGAAAGAGCTGGCGACACCTTCCATTCAACCAAAGAAAAATTGACCAAGGTAAAGGTAAGAGGATCTAGTGCTGCCTGCACCGTCACCTATAAGGAAGGATGCCTTAGACTTGGCCACTAAGTACGTCATCCCATGTGAGCGTTCGAGTCTTGAGCTTCTTGGTATACAGCTACCAATACCAAGTACGAGATGCGTCAGGTAGCCCCAAATAGTACCGCAAGCACTGGGCCTAAGCTTAACCCCCTCTGAAGCGAGTCTCTGTAGCGCTCAGGAATTCTATTCCATGGGTGGATAGACAGATTTAAAGCTCCCTGAAAAGTCAACTTCTATGTTTTAAGAATGTAAACGACCATGGTGGATTATTGGATGCCTACCCCCAATGGTCCTAACCTGAACTATTAATTCTTTTGTGGCCCCTGTGGGGAGATTTTAATGAGTTCAATTAATGGTTAGTTTTAAAGAGTCTAAATTTTCTTATGGTGTTGCCTTTATGAATCGACAGTAAGAATAGGACGAGGGCCCTAGCTTGTTGAAGCTTCATGTGTGAAATAAAGTGAACAATCACAATGTTGTAAGATGAAAATATACAGTGATCCTTTTCACTCCTTCCTACTTAAATTATCTTTGGTTGTTCCTTTCACGAAATAAACAATGTGCGTATAATGGGCCTCTTACAACTTGTCATATTTAAACTAAATGTTTGCACTATAGGGAGATGGTAAAGTATCAAGAGAGAGAGTTCAAATGCATACCCAAGGTCAACGTTAGGTGCAAGGGCGACAAAGATTACTTGCTTTCTTTTGGTATTTTAATCTTGGTCCCGAAATCCTAATGCAAAAATAAAAAATCGATTTAATGCAAGAATTTGAAAACTAACTAAAGATGTGTGAACTTGGGCCACTTACTCTTTGTTAATTAACCTATGTGTGTGATATATACTATTAATAATCATCTTATTTAGATTACATGTGTGGATATGGGCCGTGAAGCTGGGTTACACTGGGTTACACTTTTTGCGCTTTTTCGAGAAAAAATTTTCATTTTTTTCGGTTCTTCAACTTTCTGCAAACTATAACAATTTTTCTATGTAGAATTTTATTTTGCGATAAAAATAAAAATTGTGAGAAATTTTGTTAGATTTCTATTACTTATTTTTTGAAATTTTTTTATGCAGATTTGATATGTCAACTTAGTGTTTCTTTGAGTATGTGTTTCTTAACAATCAAAGGATTCATAAGAAGTCATGTTATGACGCAATGTTGTATTCATTGAAAATTTGTGTTTTTGAGAAAACAAAATGTGTTACAACAATCTAGACAGAGTCTACTTTGGTTTCGTCATATTTACAAAGACAATGGATGCATATCATAATTACTAGAATTTTGTGAACTGGTCCAATACGAAAAACTGTGTATTTTTTATATGTTTCGCGTCGCAAGAAATTTCTTAACATATAAGTTATAAACTAAAAATATAAAAGCTACCCATTAGAGACGACAGACCAATGTAATGCCCCATAATTTTTTCAATTTGTTTTACAATGTATATTGGGAGATACAAAATTTTGATTTCACTGAATCACAATGACCCTCAAAAAAATTTTGCACCTATTTTATTAGAAAAATAATTAAAATTAGTAAACGTTTATGAAATTCCATAAAAGTTATATTTCCTGAAAGTAGATTCAATTCTGAAAATGTTTGTCTTGGTTCCGACAGTTATTTAACAACCTTTCATGGAATTTAATCAGTCCAAAGTTGTAGAACCGTATTCAGAGCTTGGTTTTTGCGTAATTGGTGACGCATTAATTCGGCCGAACTTTTAATCTAAGTTTCGCCGAACTATGTTTTCCGCCGACGGCTCGTTAAATCTAATGATTTAATAGTTCGGCCGAACTTTTAATCAAAAGTTCGGCTGAACTATGGTATAAATTTCCGTCGGCCAGAAAGTTTTGTGGAGCCTCTACTAAAACACATTTCACGGCAATATAAATTGCCGCGAAATCATTCAAAATTTTCGCACATTTCGCACATTTCATCTCATTTTACAAAGATCTTAGTTTGGGTTCAAAAACTTTTCTTCAAAATTTGGATTTAAGAGCATTTCTTGGAAGAAAACTGATTTTACAAAGAATTGTTTGGGGTTTAAAGAATTTTTTTGGAAGACATTTCTTGGAGGTATGTACGTGTTTTGAGTTGAAGTAAATCTTTTGAGCTTTGTTCCATTTTTATAAGACATTTTTCTCTCGAATTTTTTAAAGTAAGTGTTTTGGATTGGAGTAAGTATTTTTTGCAAAAAATTTAAACTGAATTTTTTTAAATTAAATCTTTTGTGATATTTTTTGTAATTGAATTATTGTCTAATTTTTGAAGGAAATTTTTTGAACTTCATACCCTATTATCATGGGAAATCTAAGAACTTGTGCGAGAAAATATGATCGAAAAAGAGACCCTGAGGAACGTAGAGAAGAGACGAGACAATCTCGCAAAAGAAAGTTAAAAGCCCTCTCAAATATTGAAGAGGAAAATCAACCTCAAGCAGAAATTGAAGCAGGTATGTAAATGTAAATATTATGATCTATTGATATATTTAAAATTTTCTTAATGTAAAATGTGAAGCTTAATTTTTATTTGATGAACTAATTTGAAAAATATTTTGTTTAATGTAAACAGACAGAGATATTCCTCAAAATATTGAAGAAGAAAATCAACCTCAAGCAGAAATTGAAGCAGGTATGTAAATGTAAATATTATGATCTATTGATATATTTAAAATTTTGCTAATGTAAAATGTGAAGCTTAATTTTTATTTGATGAACTAATTTGAAAAATATTTTGTTCAATGTAAACGGACAGAGATATTCCTCAAAATATTGAAGAAGAAAATCAACCTCAAGCAGAAATTGAAGCAGGTATGTAAATGTAAATATGATCTATTGATATATTTAAAATTTTCCTAATGTAAAATGTGAAGCTTAATTTTTATTTGATGAACTAGTTTGAAAAATATTTTGTTTATATGTAAATAGACATCGATATTCCTCAAAATATTGAAGAAGAAAATCAACCTCAAGCAGAAATTGAAGCAGGTATGTAAATGTAAATATTATGATCTATTGATATATTTAAAATTTTCCTAATGTAAAACGTGAAGCTTAATTTTTATTTGATGAACTAATTTGAAAAATATTTGAAATTTTAGATATATTTATTAATTTAGTTATTTATTGAATATGTACTATTTTTTCGAATATGTACAGATGAAATCACTATCAATAATGAGATGTTAGAAAATGTTGACACTCACACATATGGAGATAAAAAACCTGACCATGTTATACGATATCGTGTTAACTGCATTTTTGAAAAGTATTTCTTAAATGAGCGGGTGACAGTTCAGGCTCAAATGTTGAAAGGTCTCTTATCATTAAGGAAATTAAAAGAAGCTACGACACTATTGGGTATTCGAAAATCAACCAAAGATAAAAAAATGAAGGAAGATGTGATAAAAAATATGAGTAGTGCTATAAAGTCAATTAAGAGATCTAGAGAGAAATATGTTTCAATTGTACGTAGAGGAATACAGATGGCAATGGTTTCCTCAAGTACTCAAGAGAATCGTTTGGTAACATCTATGGCACGAGCACTGGGAACCTCGCGAAAAACTTTGCACAAACATCGGAAATTTCGGCTGCAAATAGATGTAAATGATGAACTCGCTTGTTGGAGAGCTATTTGTAGGCAACCATACAAAGATAGACTTGGAGAAAATGTTAAAAAAATAATATATGAATATTGGAAGAACAATTTGTGTGTTTCACCAACTGCAAGGCATGTGATGCGAAGAAAAATAGCACGAAATCAGTACGAAGAACATGAAAAACATCTCTTGGAAACCACTCAGATAGATTTATTCAACAATTTCAAAGAAGAGAATCATCAAATTCATGTTTCACTTAGTGCTTTTGTTCAACAAAAACCATAGTATGTAAAACCTATCACCGTACCCGACACTTGTTGTTGTCATTATCATGTGGAATTTGAGTTATATTATGACACATTCCTTGATTTCGGTAGAACATTATGGAAGGATTCACCTCCTCCTTCCACTATCCATGATTTCATATCTCAAACTCTATGTGAAAGAGAAAGCGATGAACTATTTTACAAAAAGAAATGTGTTGGTGGTAAAAAATGCGATGATTGTGGAAATTTGACTAAATTTCAAAACAAATATCGTATTGATATAAATGATCAATCATTGTCCAACATGAAAGTGAAAAGGAAGAGATATGAATATATCGATACATCGATTCAAGGTGCAAATAGTGTTAAAAGAATTGAATTACTAGAAGACAAAATTTTTATGATAGACTTTTTGAGAAAGTTTGAGGCAGAAATTTACAAATACACCAAGCATTCCCATAGAGCTCGATGGCAAGACTTGCAATTCAAAAAATCTCGTGAAGTTTTTCCACCAGGGACCATTTTGTCAGTGATTGATTTTGCATAAAACTACACATTTGTTCCACAAAAGAAATTCAGAGTGAATACTATCACTCTGACCAAGTCTCCATGCTCGTCCATATTCTATATAGACATGCTGAACAAAATGTCGATCATATAGAAAGCACGAGTGAAAATCGACATATCATTAAAGAATATCACTTTTATATCAGTGACGATCGTACACATGATACATGTTTTGTACAACATTTTTTTGGAAGAATTTATGATTCATTGAAAGATCGTGGAATAACATTCAATGAACATTGGATATGGTCAGACGGATGCGCAGGTCAATTCAAATCTGCACGATCATTCTTTTGGTTGTGTTGTCTTCATAAGAAAACCCGCATTAAACATTGTTGGAATTTCTTTGAAACTGACCATGGAAAAGGAGAACATGACGGTGTAGGAGCATGCATAAAATGAGTACTTCGAAGATATCAAATGAACCACTCTGCAAGCCGACTTGTGAACGCTGAAGAAGTTGTTCAATGGTGCATCGCTGCTCTAAGCCATGAGAGAAACCCATCAAGAGAAGTGCGAAGGTAAATTCAATTTAATTTATATTGGAAATCTAATTTTAAACATTGTACATTTATCATGCAATGATTATCTTTGATTGTATTTTGATATCATATTTACAAATTCTTCTTCTAATTTTCCATATAAAGGTTTTTATGGCATATTGGAATCGAAGACGTAGATAGATCAATTGGAAATGACGTTGAAACAATAAAAGAGACTCGAAAATTGCATTCAATTCAAACAAAGTCGTCCAGAAATGTGTTTGCATTGGATAAAAGAAAATATTCTTTTTTTTGTGATGTTTGCATAGACAACACAAAATCCAATGACGTTTGTGAAAACAAAATGTATGTGAACGATTGGAAACATACAGAGCTAAATACAAAGGGCAAAATCTTTGTTGCAATGTTTGAAGAAATGCAATCAGAGGAAACTACAATATCATCCGATGGTGATGGAGTTTCTGATCTTGTTAGAGAAGGTAACATTTGAATTACTTTCTAATGATTTAAAGATCTAGAAATAAATTTAAATATGCATAATTTTGTTAAATTTATTTTATTGTGCAGGAGATGTTTTTGTTGTAATTGCACCTATTGACAATGATGAAAATGTGAAGTATTATTTGATGCGTTGCACTTAATGAAAAATGAAAATATTACAAAACTATAATGATCACGGATTTCAGTATGACAGAGGTTCTATTATACTGAAAGGTTATTTTTTCAGACAAACTCATCAAAGTGGAGACTTTGTTTACTTTGAAGACTATGACCCTGATTCCATAAGTTGTCAATATAGTCACTTGGTGTGTGCAGCACGCATAAAGTTGATAGAAGTTCAATCAAAGAAAAAATCGAAAATTAAGAGATGGAAAATGTCAAAATCCGATCATGAACGGATTATTGAGGATGGAATTCCATTAGAATTTTTTTGAGTGAATTGTCCAACAATTTATTATCTTTGGAATAAATATGTTTTAGAACTTCCAGTACTCAACTAAAAATTGAGCTGCTTATGTTATTTGTGTAAGTGTTTGCACATGTACAAATTGTTTGGGTACAAGCACGTGCTCTAGTATCAACTGAAAGTAGTTTTTCTATACATGTGCATTGATGAAAAATGTTATATATATATGTTCTATAATGAAATTAATTGTTCTAGTTTTACTATGTGCATTGATGAAAAATTATTTATGTACTCAATATATATGTTCTAGAATGCAATTAAATGGAACTAGTTTTTCTATGTGCATTGATGAAAAAATAGTTGGATTTTCTGGTAAAAAGTATGGACACAATGTAAATAAATCATCTGCAGTATAGTTTTGTACGAAAATTCCTTTCAGACAAGAGACTCGGAGCACTTCTCCGACTTTTGGTGGGATTTGACCCACATCTCTAATCCTGATTGAAAATCTAGTACAAAATCTACTTGTCCAATGGTCGGATATGTTCAATGTGCATTGATGAAAAATGTTACTTGTCTTGGATAGATATGTTCTAGAATGCACAATTAATTGTTCCAAGTAGTTTTTCTATGTGCATTGATGAAAAACTAGTTGGATTTTTTGGTAAAAAGTTTTAACAATGTAAATAAATCGACAAGGCTACCTATTTGAGTGCATTAACGACATTGACCCAAATTCAAAAAAAATATATATGTACTAGAGACTTATATTTCCAATCAAAATTAAAAGGATAATTTGTACATATATCTACTTCTTTAAACTCTTTTTTCAATTAGAGCTCAATTGATACATGGTTAGTTGCATTGAAAAGCTATGTTCTTCCTATTGGAAATTTTTTCATTCAAACAAAACTACATGGAGAGATCAAAAGAAATCTTAAAATTCCAAATGTACTTAAACCATCCAAAATGGATTTGTGCAACATTACTTGACATGCCATGCCAATTATAGTGAACAACTATCCAATAGAAACATTTAACATTATATACCACATGTGCCAAATGTAGATTGAAACCATCCAAAACTTTAAAATTTTAAAAACTTTTGATAATATATCATGCAACATTAAAACATTAAACATCACATGCGAAATGTAGATTGAAACCGTTCAAAACTTGAGTTTAAAAAACTTTAAATTATATATAGATCGTTACTTCATATGCCATGCCAATTATAGTTCAACTAGATCCAATAGAAACATTTAACATTATATACCACATGTGCAAATGTAGATTGAAACCATCCAAAACTTTAAGTTTTAAAAACCTTTTGATTAGATATTGTGCAACATTAAAACATTAAACATTTAAAATTCATTAAATATCACATGCAAAATGTAGATTGAAACCATCCAAAACTTGAGTTTTAAAAACTTCACATGCCATGCCAATTATAATTCAACTATCCAACAAAAACATTTAACATTAAATATCACATGCCAAATGTAGATTGAAACCATCCAAAACTTTTAACTCTTAATTTAACAAAAAAATATAGATCACAACATTACTTCACATGCCAAATGTACTCCAAGCATCCAAAATTTAAATTTTAAAAACAAAACAAATTATAACACATGTCATTACATAACATGCCAAATGTAGTTCAGATGACAACATTAATTTATAGATGACAACATTACTTCACATTCACATGCCAAAAGTACTAAAACCATCCAAAATTTAAATAAAACAAATTATATAATAACAATGTAATAAAATATGTCCAAAAATTGTAAATCTCACAAGTATCAAACTGTATCAAGTTTAACAAATTTTAAAACCATCTAAATTTTGAAATCAAATCTACTGTAAATCATTTCCATCAAATGGAGACGAATCTAGCGTCTTCCCTACTAGGGTCTCAGTCTGCGCCCTATCCTGTGAATGGGAAACCTACATACACAATGCACATGTACTTGAACATTAAAATTTGATGTTTTAAAAATGAATGAGAATATATATATCTAAAACTTCATGTAAAAAACAAAATATAACAAAAAAATCATGCAATACCTCATAAGGTTCCCTCTCCATTTGATGAACAAGTTCTCCCATAGGAACATCTGCAGCAGTAAACTGTACAATATACATGTACAGTTAAATATATATATATATATATATATATATATTAAAAAATTTCAAATGAAAATGCACGTGTACATATATAAACTTATTTTCAATAATATTAAAAAAAGGAACTAAAGACAACTTGTTCAAATGTTGTGGATGTTCCTATCTCCGTCGCTAGAGTCCGTGGATTAAATAAATCTTCTATAGGAACCTAAATTCAAAAAATTTTAAATAACTCAAAATATGGATGTCTCTCTCTCTCTCTCTATATATATATATATATCTCAATTTTTAATGGAATTTTTTGAGGTAGAATATATATATATATATATATATATATATAACTTTTAAACATAAATTTTAAACTTGTGAAAAATTGTCCATACTTGTGGCTCATCTCCCAAGGAAGTAGAAGGTACATCTCCCAAGGAAGAAGAAGGTACCGCCATCCCAAAAACATCAGACGGAATCGGTACTTGTTAAAACATTTTATCAAATTATATATATACATACATGTACATGTGTGGCAACAATTATTTATTTTAGAGTCACTTAAAAAACACTAACATACATGTGCCAGCATATCATGATGGTCAGACCCATCTGCATCGTTTGAACCGGAGGTCCCGAACGTAATATTAACATTTTCATCACGCATCATGCCTGAGAACTGCAAATGGTGTTTTAACATATAATCATACATTTTTTTTAGATTAATGTACACATACAAATAAATGTATACATGTACATACACATGTATTTATTACAAATTGTACACATGTATATGTAAAAATAATTTCAAACCCTAAGGTCACTAACACATACCATTCTGGTGCCCTCTTCCTCATGAAAAATTAGGTCTTTTAAACCATTGCGACAATTTATTGCATATGTTCGGAGATCTTCAACATTCATGTTGTAAATCTCCTCATCTGTACAACAAACAAAATTGGCACGTGCATTTTCACGTGCTCTTTGTCGATTTAAACAAAGATCGACTCCACTCAATCCGCTATGAACATTGTCGATCATAACATCCCTTGCTTCTCGACTTATTTGAGAAGTCACATCCATCTCTGATCGCAGAGTTTCCACTCGAAACAGTCAACTCACTAATGGCAGCTCAGGGCAAGGCAACTCCACATCTCGCTTAGCGCCCTTACGGTCATATAATCGACCTTTCCCCGGGCCAAAAAATTCTGAAGGAAGGTCATTCTAGTTCGGTTTCATACCCAAAACAAATTCTGCATAAAACATTTGTGCAAAATAAACAGGAACCTCATTGTTCCATGGAAGCCTTCCATAGGCCGCAAGATTCCTATCATACAAATAACGAGCTTTGTCTGGGTGCTTTAAATACTGCACCTTCAACATTTTTCTTTTTGGCCCTTCCTTATAATTAAACATTGACTTGGCCACTTCTTTTGTAACTTTTTGTTTTACGTCCTCCCATTTATCAGGACCCATCACTGTTTCTTTTCTCTTTCTCATCATTTCTACAAATGAATCAGTCATTGGCCCAAGATTTTTGTACACATTTACCATTTCACCCAATGAATGTGTAACTATTTCAAGGCTTTTTCGACTCTCAGCAGGTAGAGACAAAGCCACGAGATCTCTTTGCAATTTTGCATGAAGTCTTTCACACCTTTGTAAGGTGCATTCTACCATGTTGGTTTCCCATGGCATATCAGTAATCTCGGCTGGATAAGTTGTGCTGGGTTGACAGCCTTCTTCTTGAATGTAGCGGGCTTCCCTGCGTCTATTTTGACCACTATTTCGAACATTTTCGGCCTCTGCATCAATATATATATAATTCCGTATATTAGAAAAAACACGTGTAAAAAAAGTTGTACAAATTTAATGAAAAAATATTGAAATTGATGGCAACCTTGATGTTGTTGGTTAACATCTTCTCCACCATGACCCTGCTGACAACCAGACCCAGAATGACGCTGCTGAGAACCAGACCCAGAATGATGCTGCTGAGAACCAGCAGTCGTTGATTGGCCTTCGGGGGAATAAATATCACCCCCTTCACGCAACTTGCTACCACTCATACCTCGATCGATTGAACCATGGCCACGCTCCATGGATGGAGTAGAAACCCTTCTCCTCTTACCTCCTAAAAATTAAAATATGAAACTTATTAACAACTAATTTAACTCACAAAGTTAATAAAAAATCAATTCCATATGTACACACATGTATGGAGATTTAATATTATATTTAAATACCGTGAACATCCTCTGATCCCTGAACCTCCATATGGGATTCGGCTGATCTTCGTCTTTCATCCTCCATGATATATATCTATTGGTCGACATTTACACAAAATAGATTTCAAAAAATCAATTTGTAATTTAGTGTACACAAATTATGTAGAACACAACTTTCAAAGCAATAATTGATCATGTGTGAAACTAAATTTAATCGAAAAAGAAATTATAAAAACGATAAGTTCACCAAATTGCACTTTACATGGTGGGAGCACACTTGGTATAAAATTTACCACTTATACACTTTAGTTTGTGGGAGAAATGACACATGTACATAGTTTACCTTAAATTTGTTGTGTTTTATGGATATTAAAATGAAGAACTTCTATTTAGATCCATTCCAGAGATTGATTGTAGGGGCATTTACTAGATATGTCACCTTTCATAAAAGATGAGATCCAGAGGCTACCTGGCCCTTTACAGACTCTGGCTATAGAACTTGTAGAAGTAAACACTAGAGGCATTAACAATATCAAAGAACGTTTTCATGCTCAGACATGGGAATGTGTCTCTTTCCCTACGCAAAAATTTGATGACCTTGCTGAGGAATTTGATGCACACAATATTGACTTTAAAGATGGTTTAGAAGACGTTGAAGAAGTTGTAGATTTTGGTGTTGTCACTGAATGTTTCTTTGTTGTTGGACTTCATCAATACACAATTTAACTTTACGAGCAGATTGAAGACCTTGAAGAGGTTTTATATTTTTTTGTTCTCGCTGAAGGTTTTTGTCTAGTTTTGTTTCTTAAACCATCATTTCCATAGGACATTTTTGGTGAATAGATTCTTGACCTTGATGAGAGGATATGATACCTTGAAGAGGCTACATCTTTTGGTGACGTCACTAATTTTTTCTCTATTATTATGTTTGTTAAACATCTTTCTTAGGTCGAGGCAACTCCACATATATTGTACAATTTATGGGACAGAAATCAATATTTAGAAATATTCACTTGGTTTTTATAATTGGATAGAAGAATGACTTAAAATGACCTTGTATGTCTTCTCATTTTAGAGCTCAAATTTTTAGGAAGGATTTAAGTATCCACCTTTCAAGAATCACTAGAAGAGGATGATAAAGAATATAGGAAGACAAAAAACTAACCAGTGGTGTACTAAATGTATTTCTTGGGAGGTAGATTGGCATATAGACTTTTGGTAGCTAGAAATTTTCCAAATAAGTGAATGTATTTGAAAACCAAACCTCTAGTTTATTTTGGTTTAGACAAGGTCTAGAATTTGAAAAGTGAATTCCCTCTTTCTTCCTCTTACATGTCCAATGATCGGAATCTGGATTGAGGGAAAAAAATTTCCTAAATAAAAATTTTGCAACAACGGTGAATGTTCAAGGTATAAATTTACCTTTAATCAAATTTCTTTTGATTATGATAAACATGGTAAATATTCACATAAGATATAGAAAAGAACTTGCACATGTTCCTTTTGTGGTTTGAATAACCATAATGTTTATAGATGTTGGAAGACGATATCCATGCACATTGAAACTTTCTAAATAAATGAGGCAAAAAATCAAAGGCCCATTGGACAAGGAAAATGATGTTGAAAATAAGATGCAATTGTTTATTACTCATTGCCATAAGAAAGGTCACCTTGTAGACAAGTGTTGGACTTTGTATCCAACAAGTCATCCACAACATTTGAATAAGGTGGAAAGAGATAACGACGAGAATGGAAAAGAGGATTCCATAATCGATGAGGGTCAGGATGATTCACATGATGATGAAGTGCAACTAAAAGAAGCACCATTGAAATGGTTTGCTAACATATGGTTAGATTTCTTATCCAATTAAGTCCTTGCATGTATTTTGATGTTTCATGAATTTCTTTGCAAATTCAAAGTCTGGTGCATGTTGCATGAAGCAAGATGTTGAAAGTAGAGTTATGTTGACACACTTAAATGCAACAAATATGGAAATTTGTACATGAGCTATTATTTGACTTGAGAGTCAGTTGTTTAAAGAGGCATGTTTTGTCGACTTGTGTTTGGTTGATGGTTTTGTACACCAATATGTAAGAGTACATGGAGATATTCACATGATGTGAATTTTTTTCTTTGAAGGAGAAAAATGATATGTTAGCGAGCTATGTTTCTTGCATGATGTGTTTTTCAGTTTGATGGTTTTGTTTGTGACAAGACGTCACAAGATTTTGGGAAGCTCCACTCTTGAGAGAGATCCTCATGATTACAACCTAATCATGACAAATTATTAAATAATGATCTAGATTGGATAATTATATTGTTTTTCATATATTTTGATGCTTATAGAGTGAAAAAAACTAAAAGAATCAACTTGTAGGGTCATTTTAATGGTGGGTGGATAATTGGGGTCTAAAACCTTTTGGAGTCATTTTAAAGGCTACATTAAATTTTGGAGGCTCAACAATTATTACTGTCTAAATGGCCATTATTCTACACTTAAAGACATATATCCAATGGTGCAAGAAAAACATCAAATGAAGTTCATTCAAAATTTATGCCTTTAGTAAGTTGACCTATATCATGTTGACCACCATGGTACGAGAGAATGACATTTTAGCCCCATTACTCATGCATAGCAAGCTAGCTACAAATGGAATTTTAACAAGACTCTAAAAGGTCTAAAATCACAAACCTCGTTAATGGTTGATGGAGTCAAATCTTACACCTAGTTGGCTATCACGCTATGTTAAATACTTCGCCACTAGGAGGAATAAGAGTTCCATTTTGTGTTATTGTATTTTGTTCCATAGTTGAAAATACAACTAGGAGTGTGAAGTTAGAGAGAAAAATGTATGAATTTAAGTTTTTATAGCAACCTTACACGCTAAAAGTCTTAGCTAACTCTAGAGATATTACCTCTTTCTTTGTACTCACATATTTTCCATACCAGAAAAGAGAGAGTAGAGCATGTTTACATTTTAGTGTTGTTTTTCTCCCATAAGGAATTCCTAGGGAAAAAGGAGTCTAGAGCATCATTACTTTTTAGGGTTGCTTGTCTCCCATATAAGGATTTCCTAGGAAAATAATTGTGTTGATTGTCTAGAGATATTTGTGTGTGTGTTTCATTATGTTCTCTATTTCTTACGTTGTGTTTCATTATGTTTTATATTTCTTACATTTCTTCCCTCCTATTTTTCTTTCCAATCAAGGTTTATAAAATAACATGAGAAGCAACATGAGACTTGGAACAATCATTTTCATTATCTATATGGAAGGCAAGAAGGATTATATCCCCTTAAGCTTAAACTTATGTAGTTTGTCAATTTTTATCATATATTTTTTGGTAAGGGTAAATGTTTTTTATCTATAGTACAAGTCATGAGTTCCCCAATTTTACCTTATGTAAAGCATGATTCTAGGATTACTACCATTTGTACTTGGTTTTTTATTGTGATGATGCCCTGTCTCAATCACTTGGCCATCTCTCTATGGGTAGTTAAATCTTTATAACAATACTTAAGTAATATTTATCTATTTTTATTATGTGAAATGTAAAAAATGGTATATTATTTTTCATAAAATTGGGTTGAGTTTATCATATATTTCGATGAAAGTTGATTATATGACATGTTTTCTTTAAAAGGATCTAACAATTTTGTTAAGGTATGAATTTGCAATTTTGTGTGGCTCTCTATCAACCTTCACTTCCTCATTTCTAGAAAAAATATACTTGCTCATTTGTATACCCACTTTCTATTCAAATGCATGAGTTTTGAACTCTCGATAACTATGTTTTTCCACACAGGAAAATTATATGTCACATTTTATACTAAAGTTCTAAATATTTTTTTGAAGTTTGGATTACTGTTATTCCTTTATATAATTTAACATTAGATATAAATTTAAATTGAAAGCTACTTAGATGAAATATAGCTTAGATATGGCATTTGCAAATTATTATCTATTTATTAAACTAAAGGACATAATTATTACACATGTTTAATTTACATTCAAATGCTTCTTTGATTTATCTCCTATAGCTTAATGTAATGCTAGATATATAATTTAAGTTGAAGGCCCATGAGATAAATATGTATTCTATGTGACATATGTATTGAATCATATATTTGTTGTGTTATATGAACATAATTGGTAACGCATATCTAATTTGCATTACTAATATGTCATGATTCTTTAATTTATCTTTTATAGATGACTGGAGCGCATCCCTTTTTAATCTATCCCTTTTGACTTTGGATATGTGGGCAATATTCATCCACATATTTTTCTATCATAAAGCAGTGAGTAAAATTGTAAATTCCACTTGTGTCAATGTTAAGGTTAAGCACATGGATTAAAGTTTTATATATTAGATGAGGAGGCTATGTATTACATATGGTCTTGAATGAGCTTTTGGACTCTTTAGATATATATCTAAAGAGTCCAAATTCTCATTCAAGACCATCTGTAATACATAGCCTCCTTGAATCTAACTTAGCCAGGGATTTGCAATACTATATTTGAGTTGGCTAGCTCCATTTCAAGATATTATAATGTTAGATTATTATTTCTATAGATTTTGATTATGGTAGTAAAATGTTACAAAAAACTAGAAACCGTACAAATAATATTATTCTAGATATATGTAAAAAGGACATGGTAGAGAAGATCAAACAATATTAAACTTTTCATAAATAGTTTAGATAAAAATACATTTTCTAATTTTGATTGTAAATTCTAAGGCTTAAAGCAATATTTTTTCTAATAATTTTTTTTTAATTAATAAATAAAAAAGAAACATTTTCAATCAAAATCACATACAACACATAATAAAAATAATTTAAAAACAATTTAAAACTTCATACACTATATGACATTACTATGACAAACAGCATAAAAATATACAAGCAAAAAATACATACAATCCATCCATTACATTGGAGTCTTCAGAACATACAATGCATACATTAAATTTGACGGAATTATTCACGACACAATTGGTGTCATTTGTTCATAAAAAATTGTTGAATATGAATGTGCAAATAAGGAGGTTGAAATAAGGAGGTTTCACATTGGCTTTGCAGAATTGAGAATTTAAAAATTGTTTTTGCAGGTATTACTTATCAACATATACATCATGAAAAGAATATTGTTGCAGATGAATCGTCAAAGCAGGGGTTGAAGGCTGTTCTTGGAAAGATCGATTACCAGCTATATAACATGCAAGGTCTTCAGGCTGAAGGTTCAGTCCCCATCATTTAAATACAGTGGGGTTCAGGGAGGCTCTGTTTTCAGATTTGAGGTTTAATATATGTTGTTACTTTGACAGTAAAAACTTTGTTGTCCCTTTTTGTATGAACTGTTCTGTAGATCCTTCTACTGTCACTTTTTGGGCTCTTCAGGGGCAGGGATAACATATTTTATCTGTTTTGAAATGGTATTTTTTTGGCTGTATTATTTCATTTTGTCTTTGTTCGTTATGTGGTGAAAATCTGAGAGTCTAGAAATGTTGGAGAAAAAAAATTGTAGATACCAAGTTGAAGATTGTGAAAATGAAGGTAAACTAACTAATACAATTTAACACAGCAAACAACAGCAATTAATGTAACAGTTGATCAATTTTTTGAAAGGAGGATCCAGAAAGAATATACTGAATCTATTGGGTACAGGAATAAATTTTAGAACTTTTGCATACGCTTTACAAAATTCAACCTGTGTCCCGCCATTGCTTTTTTTTTTCAGACAGAAAAAAAACGTTGATGTATTAATCAGTTCATATGCTAAATACATACTCTCAGTTGTGCAACGAGAGAAGCAAATAAATATCTGCCAGCAATAATCTAAGAAAAAGGGGCACCGATAACAGTGGGAAACATAATTTGGGGGGTTTATACCACATCCCATCATGATCATAATTCAAAAAATCCCTGTAGATAACACGAACAACAGAAATTTCATAGCAAAAGGAAAAACATCATCCAGTTAGACATGAAAAAACATGTAAGAGTTCAAGAAGAAATATAAGCAGATAAAATAGCAAACAATTAGTAAAAATAGCCTGTAGATACGACGGCAAAAACGCTTGGCCAACCATAGGAAGTATTGGGAACATGGATAGCGTTGAAAACCGCCAGTGTCCTGCCATTGCTAGCAGCCACATGAAATTATTCACAGTACACACATGGGGTGGGGAACAAAAGCAAGAAAATAATTCTTGAAAAGCAATTGTAGAAAAAACGCACATGGTGATTGTGATATGGTGAGGGATTTAAAAAGTAATCAAAATTTCAAACAGATTCATTTTTTTCTCAGGAAGTATGATTCCGGATTTTTAGAATATTTCGTTTGTGTTTTTATATGAAAATCAAATGAGAAACTTCCACTTTATTCAAATGTTGTACATGTGATGATTGGGTACTAGGTTACGCATGAATCTCCCCACAAGAGGACAGGGTGCGACATGACACGGTGCCCGCAACCCGCCTGAGCAATCAATCTATTTTTATCATAAACCAAAATGCGTCGTTACAAAGGACAGAATTCATCATGCAGACCACCATTTCAATTATTCTGCATTCTACTATTATATTTCAATTTTAAAATGAGTTCAACTATAGTTCTTTTTCGTGTTCAGATAAAAAACTAAAGCAGTTTAAATGTATTTTTCAGGTCTTTCGTCAGATTTGAACATAGATCTCTTTTACCAGGAAAAATAAGACTCATCACCTATATTCACATTTATAATGTTGTGGTTATTATAATGTTTTTCTCTAATTCCCTTTTTATTCCTACTAAAAATTTCTGTGGAAAGGAGGTTCGCTCGAACATACCCGATATCCGACGAAATGAGCAACGAACAGAGCAGCAAACAGTCACGGCCGGGAGGTGCAATGCATGAACAGAGCAGCAAACAGTCGCAAACAACGCGAGAATAATCAAACCGGTAAACAATCCAACATCGCGGGCGATTTATTTATAAAAACTAGTTCGGCCGAACTTTTTTAAAAGTGAAAGTTCGGCCGAAATCACAGTTCGGCCGAACTTTTGTTGTCATTTTTCCCATCTCCAACGAAAATTCTGTTTGCCCAAGCCGTCAGTGTGTCAACAATCTAAACGGAATCATGAGTTCGGCCGAACTTTATAAGAAAGTTCGGCCGAACTATTTAATAGATCGGCCGAAATTTATAAAATGTTCGGCCAAACTATTGCCGAAAAAAAATTTCGACCCTCGATTCTCACAAAAGTGTAACCCAGCTTCACGTTTCCGCCCCCACGTTTCTTGTCTCCTAATTAAACTAGGTGAGTAAATCATAGTAAACTAAAAATTAGAATGATGCACTAATTACACTAAAGTTCAACTAACACACATGTCTAACAATCAAGAAATATCAACATAGTGTAAAGCCAATTCAAAGAACACATACAAGAATAGAATCATTAAAGCCAGTTTGTTCTTCGAGATTTTTTTCAAATAAATAAAAATAAGAATGATTAATTACATTGAAAAAATAAGTTTTAATGTTTAACTATATATTAAAAAAAAAATTATATAACCCCCCAATATGGTAGCAGCAAAAGCAAAAGGCCTTCTCCTAGAAACTTTGAACTCTCAAAACCTCAAAGTTGATTCTTCATTGCAGCAGGAGGAAAAGAGTTGGCTCGGTACCTTTGTGCTTACCCAACGGATTCACAACATTGAAAACCCCCATCTCAATCCTGAGTGGAGGCTAAGAGATAAGGACAAAAGATTCCAGAGTTGGTGGAGGAAGCAAGGAATAACTACAGCTTTCTTTGATGGTGCCTCCAAGGGAAACCCCGGGATAGCGGGAGCTGGAGGAATTTTATACTCTTTTGATGGGAGCATAAAAGAAACCTTTAGCTGGGGACTAGGACAGCAAACCAACAATCAAGAAGAAATTCTGAGTTTGATTAAAGTCTGCCATATAGCCAAAGAAAGAGGACACCGGGAGCTGCAAGCATTTGGCGACTCTGAAATCCTAATCAAAATGATACATTCGAAAGGTCAGTTTAATGACGCTATCTTAAACAAGAATCTGCAAAGGCTGAGATATATTCTACAAGATTTCACCTCCTTCAAATGCTATCATATCCTTAGAGAATCAAACAAAGAAGCAGACAAATATGCCAACAAAGGTTGTCTCTTGGCCCAAGGAGACCTCAGCATAAATGACAGAGATCCAGGAAAAATTTGTATTCCTTGAAAAAGACAACAACATGTAATGGGAAAATGTAGAAGTCTTGTACTGAAGGTTGTAAGGCTGCGACCAATTGGAATTCCCTATTAATAAAAATCCATACCCGTTTTAGTTAAAAAAAATAAAAATTATATAACATTTTGATATATGTTTTGATTTTAATTTTAAAATTAAATTATTACTATACAAATATTTTAATGTTAACTAATAATTCTAATTCTTTTAAAATAAAAATGATGTTATTGATAATAATAATTTAAATAATATAATATTTTATTATTAATAATTTTAAAGTATGAAATTTAATATTTAATGTTATTTATAAAATTAAAATTAAATATATATATATATATGAAATGAAATTTAATTAATAATTTAATATTTTAAAATTTAAAAACAATTGTAGAAAATAAATAATTAGAGAATAAATTATTTTAAGTAATTCAATTTTTTAAATAATAATAAAAAGTAAGTATAGTTATTTTTTGTTGTTGTTTTAATTCAAAGAATTTAAACATTAAATTTTTAGCTTTACATTGTAACAAAGGGATCACCAATTAAACTACACCCAATAAACTAAATATAAATATTTTTATTATTAATTAAATAAAAAAATTTATTATAAGATTAAATTATACTATGATTTTTGTCTTAAAAGATACAACTTATTCTGAATTTTACTTTCTCGAACATTTATAACTTGAAACACCCTCAAACTTTTATAACATGAAAAACTATGCCCTCGAAACTCTCGTCTCTTCCAACTTTTAAATTTCTACTCAAAAAACTCTGCTATCAAAACTTTGACCACCTAAAACATTTATTACAATAAACAATTACCCTTTAGAAACGTGTTTAATCCCATGGGATTGACATAGTGATCATAAAACTAATAGCGATGATGGTGAGCTTAGTTTAAGGGTTAAGATTCATTTGAACACCATAAAGTATTGAATGAGAAACAGATGTTGGAAAGTAAGGTAATCTACTAGAATAAAAGTGTTGTAGTATATGTTAATCATGGTCAACTTTAAATATGTAAACAATCTAAAATGGAACGGGAAAGTTCTACTTAGAAATATTTCAACTAGAATTACTTATGTTATACAAAGATGGCTTAAATGTGCTGTACAAATAGATCTAAGCTTTGAGGGTTGATCCCTCCTTCGGATCTCTAAGCTAAAAGCTTGAGACATTGTCTCTTCTTCCTCCTCCTCAAAATGCAGCAACTAGAGATGCATTTGTTGGAAAAAATGCATTGTACAAGAGGGAGAGACTCAATTCCTACTAAAATGTGCTACAATAAGCTCCAGGCTGATGGAAATGGTGATGTAAAGGTGAGGGGATGATCCCTCATGGGATTACTAGCTAGAATGCTAGCAACTTCCTTCTTCCCCTAGATCGACAATGATGGATTGTGCAATCCTTGACGGGATTGATCCTGATAGGAGGTCAATAAGTTTGGCCTGATGCCAGATTTGAAATGAGGCCTTGGGATTGCTGATATTGAAGTCCAAGGTGATAGGAATAATCCTCCACCGGTTCTCCAACAGATATACTGAAGACAACCTCCTCCTCCCAAACTGATCTTCAGAAATTGCGTAATTTTTGAAAGTATGTGTTTTGCAGAGAGTGGAAATAGTGTGGCACCAATGCCTGATAATGGATGGCAGCTCAAATTAACCTTCCAAAGTAGGCACACAAGTCCCCTATGGGTAAGGGTGGGATTCCCACTCAGGAACACCTTGTGCTAAACAACACTACAAACTTAGCTAAATAGCATAAGAATGCATGGAGATGTCACCTAACAAATCCTTATCTAAAAAGACCATCAAATCATAAATTGAAGTCTGCCTCTAATGTTGCCTTCATCTCCTTTATATACAAAGTGAGCCTTCCAAAGCCCTAGCCCACCTCTAAACTGTGTTGTTCATGTGGACATAATCCTCCATGGTTGACTGCGTTGTCTCTCCAAGTCCTCCATCATGTCTACATACAATGTGAACCCTCTCTATCATGTGTGCATTAAATGCACTACTTCCCCCATCACTTCATCATGAATGCTCTATGATCTTACATTATATTCCCTCCATGATCCCAGTTGACTACTTCAACCTCCATGATCTATCTCATTAATGAGACATGATCTCCACTCCATTCACTTTAGTAGTTGCTCCACTACTCCATTATGTAGATCTATGCTTAATTAATCCACATTCACACATAAAAAGTGGATCTTATTCATCCTTGAGGATTATGGGTCCCTCCACCCTTATATTTACTTAATTAATTAAGAAAATTAAGAACTCCAATATTCCAAATATCATGTGAAAATTTGGGAATATTACATTCTTTGAATTGTTCGAAGAAATGGAGGATGCAATGGAAAAAATATACTTAAGACTTCAAAGAATCCTTCAGTGTAATGTTATCATTATGGGCCTCTATCTGAATGACCTCATTAAGAGGATGCGTAACAGGAGATTGGGATGACGCTAGGTCGGTTGAAGGTCGTAGTGCATCAAGTAAAAGCTCATATAAAGTTCCAGATTGGGAATAGACCAAATCTAGATATTGAACATGGGCGATGACTTCCTCTTCCTTCACACAACCACCCATAGCGAGATCTTTTGTGATTTTAGGAACAAAATATTTTTTGAACCACCCAATAAACAATTGATCAACGATATTGAATTTAATAAGGTCATGCCTACGCCTCCATTTATGAATATGATCCGAAATATGAGTAGAAGTTGGTTTCTTCAAAGATGTCAAAATATGGATGTCAGTCTCATACCGGAAAAGAAACTGGAAATGGGTGAGGAAGGCCATGGCCAAGGTATTGAAATCGTAGAAGACTCCACGAGGAAGTTTAATGTACCACTTGGCAGCAACACCCATCAAATTGCACTGGAAAAGACGTGCGTCAGCCCAAAAGTTGGAAGAGCACAATAAATGGTACATCATGACATGGGCTTGGGGGTGTTCCCCAGATTTTTCTTCAAACGTTGGACTATCTCTGGGAGTTTTAGTTGGAACTAGTGGCTAATGCAACATGTGTTGGATGGGTTCATTTGTCAATTTAGACACATTCGACAGTTCCAACGTAGTTAGGAAGTGAAACGGAAGGTGATGAGGAGAAAATGGTATTTGGAAGTTACCCATATGTGGGTTCCAACCTTGTTGGTATGGGTTTTTCCCCCATTGGGGTTGATTCTGACCATACTTCCCAAATGGTCCCCACTTTTGTTGATAATGTATATATGGTTGATAGGGACCTTTTTTTAGTTGGGTTGCTGATAGGTACCTTGTTGCAGTCGTTGTTGAACGTATGGTCCTTGCTGGGGCTATTGATACAACCCCTACTGAATATGAACACCTTGTTGGGGCCATTGATACGACCCCGACTGGATATAAGCTCCTTGTTGGGGTTGTTTGAATTGACCTTGAGGTATTTGTTGGTATTCGACACCAGGATGATTGGGGAAATTTCCAGTTTGACAGAGAAGGTCTGGACCAGATTGGATTTAAGGACCAAACTGAGCATTTGTCGCAATAACACGCAATGGATTTTGGGGTTGCTGAACATATGGTTGTGATAGGTTCGGTCGCTGAACATACTGATATTTTATGTTTGGTTGTTGAACATACTGATATTGTACATTCAGTTGTTGCACATGAGGTTGTTGAACATGAGGGTACTGAACGTGGGTTTGTTGATAAATAAGTTGAGCCGAAGTAGGTTGACCACCCGGTAGATAGGCTCCTATGACAACACTTGTCGACTGTGAAAGAAAATTTCCACTAAACTAGTGATAGGATGTCCCGCCCCTGATACAATTCCAGAGTTTAGATTTCCCCCACTCGAAGTGGGAGGCACATATAAAGGATGTGATTTCCCCCCAAGCACAGACGAAACCATAGATTGTCCATACAAAGGTGGAACTGCAGTGATCGTGAATAACGATAAGGGAGTAGATGATCCTAGTGAAACAATTATTTTCCCTATAGAAACTGCAGGTTGTGAAATGACAACCAAATTTGAGACAAATGGGATAAAAGATGGGGAAACTCCCGTTGACCAAACGGGATGGTGAAATAAGGATGTAGCCCCAGAAGCTCCCGAAACATGGTTTTCGAGAGAAATATACCTAGGTGGAAGCGTAGATGTAACTTGAATAGAGGGAATACTCATCCCACTTCCTTCATCATGAGTAGAAACATAAGAAAATATTACACATGGAACATAGACGTGATGTAAAATTCTGGGATATGGGATGCAAAAATTTCCTGAGGAATACTCAAAGGAGTACTCATGAATGGAGTCTCTTGGACAATGCATGCCATGTTTGGTGGAAACAATTGATGGGCAGTAGTACGAGATGTTACAGGAGAAGAACCAAGAGCAACTCGGGGTTCATCAAAAGGACTATACTGACGTTTAGGCGAGACCATGTGTGGATCAAAGAGCCGATTTGGAGGATAGGTTGTAAACTGTGCAGAAGGTTCAGGACTTTCCAACTCAGGATCCTCATATGACGATGAAATCCACTCGTCAGGTGGTGGTTAAGACGAGATCGATTAGACACTTATGACAATTCCAAGTTCAACACCTTAAGCTTCAAGAGGTCTAGGAGGAAATTGTGAAATCTCATGAGGAGGCCCTCGAGATCCTTTAGAGGAGGAGCAAGGCGAATTCAAAGATTCAACCACGATGACCTTCAGGACAAGATAAATGAAGGGAAATTTGAATCACTTTTTGAGCAATTAAGATTTATAATTAACTACGCAAGATGAGGCCAAGAGTACTGCACAGGTAGGATGTTATCGTGGGCAGTAAATTTTAGAATTAAAAAAAGGGTAAATCTAGGCATAAAGGATTACCAGGTATCTGTGAACTGCAATTGACACCTTTAAAAAATAAATTACCAAGGACTAAATGTACAACAGTCAATCTCCCCAAATGTTGTGTTTGGTGTATCACATCTACAAGGCGACCGACTCGGTTACCGATGGCAGGTTTGCAACCTAGTGGGATCTTCCAAAATATACTCAACGGTACGTGGGAGCTTAGTTCGTATTAGCTTTTTCTAATGTGTAACCGTTCGATGAGAGCACCCCCTTATACTTTTCATACGTGGAGCATAGTCCTATATACTTCCATATGTGGGACTTGATATCACCCTCATGATGCAACACAGGATGTTAGCGAAAACTGCTATGCTTAACGACATCGAAACACGTCTCTAGCCTAGACCTCTAGATGTTTGAGTTAATTCCAAATAATCCTTAAGGTTAATTGAATAAATTTTAAAGTTGATCTTTAATTATTTTTCAATTTCAGGCTCAAAGAAATTTCACCTGAATCCTACAATGCATCTAAATGCAAAAAGGAATTCATTTTATTTTAATGAACTCTAAACTAATGAGGGAGAAAGTGCAAGCAAGAATGCAACAAACAAGAAATGAAACAATAATGTCCCCCAGCTAACTCAAAATTACTGAAATGAAATTCTAAAACAAATTTAATTTCAGTATCCCCAAATGCAATCTTACTAAAAATGAAATCACTTATTTCTTCACTAAGATGCACCAAACATATTTTTTTCTTTTCACTTTAGATGTTCAAAGGCAAACTAATGCAATTGATGAACTAATCAAAGCAAAAACTAACCAAACGAACAACGAATTGAAACGAAAGTTCCTTTCACTTTCTCTTTTTCGAATGGAAAAAAAATTTCTCTAAAAGTACTTGACTGAAAATGACTTTCACTTTTTCTTTTCAAAACGAAGAATAAAAAAAAACACACACTCTCAAGCTTGCAAATCAAAAAATCATAATATATGTTTTACAATCAATCAAAGGTGATTTCAAAGTGCAATAATGACTTAGTGTAAAAGAAAGAAGCGTGAAATAGTGTTTGGGATGATTGCAGCAATGCTCTCAGACAGATCCAACCAATCCCTTGATGACAGACACAAGCGACAAGTGAATGAAAACTGAACAAGAAACACTAGGGGGTGATCAAACTTCACTAAAACAAAAAACAGGGTCGAACAGACAAATTAATAACTCAAGCAAGGAAATCAAGCTAAACACTGTGGTATCAGATCATATCAAACCAAAAAGAAACCTCAGAGGCCAAGACACACTGGAAACTAAAAGTGAAACCCCAATTTTCCTTAATCTCTGGGATCAACGTGCCTGTGAAAAGAAAAATCATGCTGAAAGGTAGATCAGTGCGACCGTTTTATGTAAAACAACGCTAGTGACGCTTCTGTAAGGACAAAAAACACGTTGGGCGAGAAATGGAAGAAAAAATAAAAATAATTTCAACAATAAAGCCAAACTTGACACCCCAAAGAAAAAAACAAGCACTATGCAGACCTATAGAGACATAAACGGACATAGATCTTAATGATCGGTCAAACTGATAAAAAAACCAAATCAGAGAAGGAGAGACAAAGAGGCTATATCTCCCTAGTGGAGTCACCAATTTTTTTCTGATGACAATCCCCTCTGCGGACAGAGGCGATATCTCTAGCCCTAGAGTAGGTCTAGCAACGCACAAGACTAACTAATGAACCCTTTCCTAGCTTGTATTCAAAGTGGAAGAAGAAGCAGAAGAGCCTACCTCTTCCTGATGTTATCATCTAGTCCTTTGAAGAAGATATTTATTCCACGATCCTTTAGGCTCACTCCTCGTAGCTTCTGGCATTCAAATACCAGTTAGATATTAAGTGACAACAACAAGAAACATGATAGAATACATAGCATACATCAAACACAAACTACCTAACAGATTAAGGGGAATTAGGCTACTTGCATAGATATCTAGAAAAATATGGAAAGTGAAACATCAGATGTATTATTAATTATAAAAAGAGGAAGCATACAACCATGGACTTGATGTTGGAGACCTCTTTTTGTTGATGTCCAAGTCCAAACTGAGGTTCTTCAAGTAATCCTTTTGCAAAGTGACAAATTAAGCATAGTCACAGCATAAGGATGCAAAGGATTACTGATCAAGTAAGACCAATGAGTAGTGGAAGGATGGGATTCAATTTATAGGCATGGAGAAGGAGTTAGGGATCAATAAAGGAAGGATTAAGGCCCACTTCTCTAGGGAAAATTCCCTAATGAAAGGATCAAGAGCTCCAAATGAGAGAGCTCTACCATATCTCCACCAAACCATATCCAACTAGTCGTTTTGGAAGCTTCTAGTGCACAAAGCTTCTTCTCCATTTGAGGAAACATCGATAGAAAGAGTTTAGTGTGGTATTTCCCATCAAAAGTGTGTTGGAAACGCTAGGTCAAAGTATTGCAACTTTCCATCAGCATGGGCAGGCAACTGGCAAAGAGCGCTGACTTGGAAATTTAGGTTTTGAGCTGAGCTTCTCCAAAAAATATTCATGACAAATTTATATTAGTCTTAAATGGATATCGTGATGTATTTTCCATGGTGTATATATTGCACATTAGTCATCTTTGGGCACTTCAGGATCAGGGACGGGAAGTAATCAGGGTGAGAAATTACTATGTAACAAAGGGGAAGGGGTCTATAACAACCCTGGGTTAAAATTTCATTTAATAAAGGTTAATAAAGGAAAAATAAGACCAAGGTCATGAGACACGTATTCCAAGTTGAATTTTGGGCAAAATGTCCTAGTGGGCATCACTTGATGTGTTTATGGCTAAAGGGAAAATGGAAAAGGCAATGGAAAAGGATTTTAAAAGGAAAAATGGTATTTTTAGCACATTATTTATGAAAATAATGGAAATTAGGAGAAAAGGAAGGTGAAAGGTCACAAGTTGCATGTGAGGAGGAAAATGAAAGAAACTAATGGAAATGGAGAAATTAGAGGCATCAATTATAAAAATGATTCTGAGGATCAATTCACAACCTTTTGTCAGTTCAGTTTTAGAGTTAGTCTCATAGAGGAGAAAGAGGACTAAGAGGAGAAGGAAGGCAAGCAAGCAAAGGAAGGACAAGGAAAGCAAAGGAAGGAAATGATCAAGAAATAAAAGTTGGATCAAGCAGCTTCAACGAAAATAATTGCAGGTAACAAGTTGCATGTATGATTTCTTAGTTGGTTTTGACATGCATGGTATGTGCATGTTGGTATTTTCTTGTTTTATTTTCATTGACATGGGTTTTGTTGGGTTTCAACACTGGATTTTGTTGAGATTCAACAAGATGATGAGCTTAGTGAAAAGAGTCACCTTCACTAAGTGGGCCCGCAAGCTATTTTTGGCGCAAGTCTATTTTTAGACTATGTCTATTTTTAGACATGAATGATCATATTTCAGAAGTTTCAAGATGCTATTTGTGGATGGTTGATCAAGTTGGAAAAATAGATGAAATTGTATTTTTAGAATGTTGGGCGAAGTCTATTTATAGATCGCTGATCTAAAAATAGATGCATGTCGATTATTATTAGCTCTAAATAATAATCATACACTAAACGACAACGTATTATCTTGGAGCACTTTGTTTCAGTGCACAGATGTGGCACATCAGTGGACTGAGGGAATTACGCAATTCCCAAGGGTTTACTGGAGCTAATGCATGGAGGACTCGGTTAGAACTCAAGTGGCAGAGTTATGACACAATTGGAAGAAGTAGTTATGGAGTTGTATTTAGTTTAACTCAGTTAGACTCAGTTGAGCTAGTTTTATCTAGTCTAACTGAATGATACACTAGTGAGAGTGGAGTGAATTAATTAGTTAATTAATTCACAAATAATAACTCATTAATCAACTGAACAATACAACAGTTAACTATAGTGCATGGCAGTTTCAGTCGAGACCTAGTGGAGAGATAGGTGAAAGGGCAAGATGGACTATCTGTTGTGACTATAGTGATGCATTGATTGCATCACACACACATTGGAGTTGCCAAAGAGGATTGCGCAGTCAAGGCAAGAGTAATTCGAATTCATTTAGAGATATTCTTCAGCAGGGATTGTGCAGTGGAGGCAGGCTAGCAGGGGGTAGAGATCGGTGCATGGATTTGCAAGATTGTTCCTGATTAGTGTATGATGATTGTACTGTATTGAAAGCTTGATAAGCTTTGTATGAGGATTTTCATATGATCTCCATGATACATAATATATAGTTGGGGTTTTTAGCTTCAGGCTTTCCCGGTTAAAAACTGTGTTATGTGCGATTATTTTTATTTATGCTTTACATGTGTGTGCAATTAATTTTTCCGAAAAGATTAACAAGTGGAATTGATTCAGTATCTTTCATAAAGTTAAATAGTGTGAGATCAGGTGAATCTAGGACATATGCATGCTTAATGCATATAATTTCTACAGACTTTAGCATTGCCTTGCCATTTCCAAATAGCCATGGTGTGATGGGAGTGTTCTTGTTTTGATCTTGCGATTTTCAAAAAACTTTGGATCTGGTTGAGGTGTCTCAAGAAAATTCCCAAAGGCCTAGGAATCCCTTGACTTGTAATGGTGGGATACATGGTAAAGCATGAGGGTGGAGACGAGAAAATTCCTCAAGGTATTGGAGAAGAAATTATGAGGCATCCAAGCTCGGTTTGGTTTTGTGATATCAACATTGGTTTAGGTGAGATCATAGTTGAGGATGGAGATGGTTTAACTTATGGAGTCCCTTGGTTTTTTTTTGGATTGGTTTACCCCATGATATCCCACATTTATGCTTGGAATATGGCACGAGGGTGATTGGCTGGAAGAAAGATTTGGTTTAGCCAATATATGGTCATGTTGTACATGGAAGTCCCAAAACTGGTTGGATTTTGCCTATGCTAATAAGAGCTAAGTTTTTCTTGCTTTGATGAGGAAATGTACTTGTTATTATGTGGCTTTAATGGTTGTTCTATTATTGTTATTTATCTGATTATATACTAGTTATAAGCATGGTTCATGACAGACCTTGGTTACGGTTCTTATCATGTTTGTTTGATAAATGACTAGTTAATGAATGCATGAACTAATTGGTATTACGTAAGCTATTGTGAGAAGGCATTAGTCCTTCTTGGTAAACCTAAGATAAGTTTTAGATCTCTATGTTGAGATATGCATTCATAACTTATAGATTTCATGTTCTTCTTGATAGAATGTATATCATGGTTAGGCTTGGTTAGGTCAAGCCCTTGATCAAGTTTTGTGTTAGAGGCTTTTTCTTGGTGTCATTTATTGTGTTTGAGGGTCTCATCAAGTTTTGAGCAATGGTATGGATACTAGCCCTGAAAAAGTGACTTAAATCTCGCAATCTCTGGCATAGAATTGGCTAAAAAAAACTGTAGTCTCTCTCTTGTAGGCATTATGGGAGCGATTGGAGGTATCCAGCCACACGAAGTCCTTGTCATGGGAGTGACTAGGGGTTTAATTCATTGAAAGGCTAGGTTAACTTAGGGGTTGGGAACCTGGAGTGGTAAATTAGCTCTTGGGGGTCATGTAGCACCTGAGGAAGGTCTGTAAAGTGTTGGTTCATCTGTTCCACTTCAATAATTGAACCTAAGGAGTTGAATCATACCATAGTAGTCCTCCACTCAAGTTTACCCCGGGCAAGCAGGTGAAAGTGGGTATATCTGAGAGGTGACGTTACACCTGTCTTGTGGGTCTGCCCCGTGCCAATAAAATGATGCCTTAGATCATGTGGAGGCCCTGTGTCCCGGTCTAACGACATCCCTCTCCTTTCGAAATTATCTTTGCCTTTGAACTATCAGGAAGCAGCCTTTGGGCTTACGTGTCCCCATGGGCCAGTCCTCTATGCAACTAACACCCATGATTGGTCCACGACTCTCATTCCTACATAATAGATCTGATGTCTTTGCTATGCATGCAATCTCATAATAGGAAATGACAATGACACACCTGGGTCCATCCCTACCACACCATTTTGACGTTGAGTCATCCCAACCCTTCATTAAGCACAATGTATGGCTACATCTGAGAGACAAACTTCGGGATGGAAAATTTCTCATTGTCTGATGCAACCAATTCTCATTTATGTGAGCCCCAACGCAACCCTTATGTAACCGTGATACTCCTTTGGCATGGTTATTTTCCCTACCTTCGACTAATGTGAGGGATCTAACTCACCCCAGTTGCTTCCATGTAAATGGATCCACTAATTCATTCTGATCCTGGTCATCCTAAGCTCCCCTTTTTTCATTTTGTTATGAACTCCTAGGGTCGTGACCTCTGAGGCATGTCATCCTAAAATCTTAATTTCAATTCATTGATCTCTCCTCATAAATCTCAGTCATTCAAGATGCTAGCGTCGCTCATGGTTATGTGTTACAGTTGTATTGTCTAATAACCTAGCGATCAACTAACTTGCAAGTGGTCCAGTAAATTTCAATACAATCAAGAGATAAGGTTATGAAGGTAAGGTAAGAGGCAAGATCTTTCTGCCCACTCTTCACTATGAGCCTTTTTTGTGAAGGGGCTCGACCATGGCTCGACAATAGCGTTTTTGCAAGAGGTTGGACTTGTGCCAGAACTTAGCCATGGCCATCAAATTTTTATGAAGCACACGCTGGAGCTATCCCTCCTTAGCTTACAACAAATTTACCCTTTCTGGGTTCTTGATGACTCAAATGCATAACATAGTCCAGGCACTTAACCATTCATTCTCTCTGAGGTCTATGGTCCCTTTGAATCTTAATGATTTGTGGGAAGCAGGTCTATATCGTTCCAAATATCCGCAAGTCTCTTTTAAGGAACAAATACACATAATAAAACTTATAAAGGTAACCCAAAATCATATAGTACCCAAAAAAGGTCATAGGGAAATGAACATTCCACAAACAAACATGCATTCCCCCTTTTCAGTTCGATCACAGACACAAACCATACATTCAAACACATAATTAGCATTATGAGGCCTATAATCATCATATTCAAGCAGATTCAATTTTCAAACGCAATACACACAAATGGTCATCAAATATTCATTGCTACATGCCTGAGCCACATAATGAACATCAAGTGCTCATCCCACATATAATGATGCTATTCAATGCATACACCACTCATAGAGGTGGTTACACTTGTGTATTTCCTACATAAATGGAATTAGTGCAACACTATAACAACAAGGCACACATTCATCAGAATTTCCGTTCCAATCACAGTGAACCAAGAATAATTCATATGGTGAATGCCACACCATTGTAACAATTTAACATGAACTCAATAACCAAAAATAAACTTACAGATAATTATTTGAATTCAATACTGGAGTTGGCAACTTAGATTGAGACTACAACTCTCCACCCAACCATAGATGAGATACAACCACTATTACTTGTAGCTTTCAACCTAAGCCAAATTCCAAAGCTTGAGGTGGAGTGCTTTCAAATGGAACTTCAAGCAAAGAAATAACTGAAACAAGATTTCTCAAGGCCACTACGCCTTCATCCACTAGCTACATAAAATTTTCACTTAGTCCCCTCAGACTTTTCATACACTATGAACATCCATGCTAGGATATCACAATACAGAGATTTCAACTCACTTTGAGGAGAAGAGAGTCCACAATAAGGAAGTTTCATCAGTGGATAAACTACTGATAGGAGGAAGAAATCACCTCTCTAGGTGAATCATCACGAGACAAAGACCAGAGCATCGACCCCAAGGCAACTCCTGGTGGTTCACCAACCTCACATGCACCTGAGTGATTCTTCCTAATACAAAAAGTTCTTTAATCCCAAGCTTTCGATGGGTTCTTCAACCTTTCATGCAAGCCTTTTCTCTCTATAATATTTTACCCAAAAAGCCTCTCTTAGAGGATTCCTCAGTTGCTGCTCCTAGTCAGTCTAATGACAAATATCACTTATCTCTTCTTTCAACTCTACACTCTTACACAACAACTCCGGATGCTTCCTTCATTACATATGGGTTTTTGCATGCGTGAGAGTGTATGAGAGCACATGTATGAATAAAAAATAAATAAATGTATGAAGATCCTCCTTTTATCGAACGGACTAACTACCCATCCTTCCCCCATGATCACACAACATTCAGCTACCTAACATTGCAACCCATGCTTGTCTTTAAATTTTGTCCTCTTCTTGCTAGTGGTTGTGGCTAAAGGACACCTATACCTGTCCTCATTTATTCAGTCAAATTTAATGTACAATCAACTCATTTAACCTTCTCATCCAACCATGGATGATATTTAAAAACATCCATTTCATCAAGTAACCTCCTACCTCAAGCAATGGAATTTGTGTCCCTCTCTCAGCCAATTAACATAATTATGATTATTTACATTGAGAGAAGTATTTACCGAGGGGATATCACAGATGTTATCACTTCAACTTGGATACTTACATTCCATTATAAAAGAAGACAAAGAAGGAGACGAGAAGATGCATATTAATATGGAATGAAAATCCTTTTGATGGGCCTCCAAATTAGACATAAATTAAGGCCCATCTGACCATCCTTCAACACATTAAACCTCTCTTTTTTCATTATATGACATATTTTTAACTTTAATATGTTCATTAGGAATGTTTAGAGACAATTTCATATGTGTGCTTAATATTATTTATTTTTTTAGAATATTGTGAAAATATTTAGCAGATTATGAAGATTTGGAGGAGGGGATAATTTAGGTACTTGCCCTCTGCTATAGGAGGATCAAGAAGGGATGAAAATGAACAAAATATCATGAAATTATTGACAAATTCTGGAGCTCCACCTATTGATAAAATCTAGGAATGTGTTCCCTGTCATTTAATGCAAATTCCTACTGTTGGGAACTAGGTGCACTTTTTGATGGATTTTGGAGGGGAAAGTTGCCTCCTTTCAAGGATAATTCTTCCTCGTCACTCTGTATAAGTTCCAATTAGAATTTTCCTCTAGAGGCGGGTATTTCTTAGTCTTATTGGGGAGAAAAATTGTTATTTAGTAGCTCCACTTTCATTTCTAAAAGGGATGTACTTGGATTGATTCAAATAATGAAGTTTGGTGCCATTTTTAACTTCTAAGACTTGGTTTCCTTCATAGGAATCTGAGTATTCTTGGGCTTGGCCGTCCCAGTAGCCTCATATCCCTCTTGTATAGTTTCTTTATTTTCTTTGAATGTCTTATTCACTCGCATCTCTTATTTCTGCATTTAGTGTTCATGCCTCTTTTGTTGTAAGTTACATTAGTTAAATGATCGAAGTGAATTGTTATTTATAGATTCACAAGCATGATGCATATTTAGAACAACTTTGAAAAGTCACATTCATCATTGAGCTACATGGATTGGTTTACTAGTTCACAAATCTAGAATTCCTGGAAGTCTATTGTAGAAAAATAATAGTAATTTTCTACTATTGTTTTGAATGTGTTAATGAGCTTCATTTGAGTTGATTCCACTTGTGTTGAGTCATAAAAGCATTCAAGTTAATTACAAAATTTACTCCATAGCATTTTCACTTGATCAGGTTAGGCATTTGATAGGTTAACTAGCTCACTAATTTTTGAATTTAGAGACGTAAATTTCTGCTATTTTTTTAGCACATGTTAATACGAGTATTTTTGAGTGATTCCACTTGGAATGAAGTCCTAGGACATCCTACTTCATATTTTTTTTGTCCCATATCATTTGCATATGATTTTCTTGGGAATTCGACAAGTTATCTCAAGGAGTAACACTCCTGTAGCAATCCTCAAACCAGTAGCAATTTTTTTTCGAGATTTTGCTGGGCCTATATTCACTCCAAATTCATTGCAGAAGTAGATTTATAGCATATGAAGGCTCCGAGGCCAATTTGGTTGAGCCGAGGCTTGGTTAGACCAACATTTAGCTCTTATATTGCTTGCTTCTTGAATGTTGATTTCTGCAATTAGTCTAGATTCCTTTTCCACAATTTACTTTATGAAAAGTGTGATTTCCTTTTTGTAAGAGTATTCTAGGGATTTCCTTTCCTGCAAAATAGAATCGATCTCATTTAAATGTCATTTCATTTCCAGCAAGATAGATTAGATTTTCTTAGTTTTCATTATGCTTTACATTTTTTCAAAGTAGAATATATTTGCTTATTGTTATTTACCTTTGTAACTTAGGATTGAAAACTTACCTAGATCTTTGCTCATTTGAAGTTGTTTAATTGCCTTCTTTCACTTGTATCAAAGGGAGTCGGAGTATGAAGAGGAAGGTGTCTTCTACACATACAATGTCGACCCCTCTTAAGTTTGTATGAACCTCTAGTTGATAATTTAAGTCGATAGCCCCAGGAGTTGCAACATTCTTGTTGCAATACTAGGGCTCATCACATTGAACATAAGAATTTAGCCAAAGATGACCCACAAGACATGACATTTGAAAATATCAATGATATTGGTATGGGGATGCTCATTTAGCCAAATATGACCCACAAGACATGACATTTTAAAATATCAATGATATTGGTATGGGGATGCTCATTTAGCTAAATATGACCCAAGAGACATGACATTTGAAAATATCAATGATATTGGTATGGGGATGCTCTTATTTCAACTTGTGGAGGGAAATTTTATGATGCAACAAATTTCTTATAAACCATCCCAAACTCATAATTACTATGCATGTGGAATTATTTACAACCCACAACCCATATCATGTAGCGAAAAACCACATGGAAATAACTAAAACCATTGAGAATGATCTTAGGGACTAACAATCCAAATCTAACTTCCAAATTGACACAATTTTTGGTGTAGGTGGTGCCTTATAAAAAATATTTTTCTCACGGTTTTTATGCATGTGGGATTGGGTGCAAAACTAGCTTTTGAATTGGTAAAGGTTTTGGTGTAAGTAATGCCTTATAAACCATCACTATTTCAGAATTGTATTGCATGCAAAGTTATTCATAACACACACTCACCCTATGCATGTTAGATTATTCATAACATATATTTGCACGCACATGCACGCACACACACAAAACTGAGAAGAGGAGTATTATGTGAAACAATCCCAACATAAGGATATGTGTCTTCAGATATAGCTTGTAATATCACATAGTTAACAACCAAAAACTAGTAGATGCCCCCATGGGTGGGACAAACCTATAGGTGCGTCTCTAGACATCTCAACCCTTGCTAGGTCATAAGTTATTGGTGTATCTAGCTTGCAAGCTATTGGATTTACTTTTGGGTTATAGTAGCAACTAGTTGATTTGAACTTGGGCCTAGCCTAGATCACTCTAATGAGTTACCAATTTCCCATGGTTAAAAATAAAAGCAATCATAAAGCCAAAGATAACTCACAAGGTATAGCACCAAAATTGTTGCCAATGTTAGAATCAGGGTGAAATATGATGTATCATGTTATCATTCAGACTTGCGCCCGAAAATCAAGCATCCGTATAGATAAAGATAACAATCACAAGCCAAAAATGATCCACAAGGCATGTTAATGATGTTAATACCAAAGTGAAAAAGGAAAACTATCATATCAACTTGGGAACTTCCATTGCAAAACAAACTTCCAAATGAACAAAGCTTTTGACAAAAAAATAAAAATAAATTATTAATATGGAATGAAAATTCCCATATAAAAATATACAATTATAAAAATAACATATAATATCATATAAATACTAAGCATAAACCAAAAAAACCACAAAATAACATAATAACACAATTAGTAATATTAATATTAAAATAAAAATTACAACAACAATTCTCTTCCAACAAAAATTAATCCTTTCACAACCACACAAACTAAATCCAATTCACCCTTTAAAAAAATCATAACAATTCATATTTAAATTATTCGCATAATAATACCCCATCCAAATACTTCAACACATAAAAACCACTTCAACCACTTCAACATGATTAAAGAAATCTTGATATAAATTTATATTAAGAATTCAACGTAAATATGTGTTTACCGTAGTTAAGGACATGATTCTTTATGTTTCCAGGAATCATGACATATATTTATTGGGGTCAAACTTCGTAATTACAGGAGCCTACCTTTTGGGTCCATAAAAATTCACGATGCAGATTCATGGAAAGCTCATTAATACTTTAAAAATACCAATGGCCATGCCATGGTCATGTTAGCTATAACCATGCAGACCCAGAAACACAGTAGTAAATGATATACTTGGAATGATATGCACGTACGCAGTTGTAAATGAGATGCCTGAAATGATATGAGCAAGAGTAGAATTGACCTGACACTTAGTGTGATGGATTTCAGCACGATTGAGGGCTCGATGAAATGAATTCACTTTACGCTGGCGGATGAGTCAATCTCCATATTATTAGTGTGTTTTAATTAATTAATATTGTGTGTTTTAATTAAGCTATTATTTATGATTTTTTAATAAAAGTATTTTATTATATTTTATTTTAGATTTTGTGAAATGTATTTGTTTTAAGTCTTATTTGATTTTACTTTTTACAATTATATTTAGGTTTTAGATTTAAGTATTAGGAATTTGGCTTCTATGATCCATAAAATGTGTATAAAAATTTTCGGTGAAAATCACATGTAAGAAAATTTTGTCAACTCCTTTTGGACTATAAGTTTAGATTTTGCTTTTAATATTAGGATTTTCATTTAACTTTTAGCTTTAATATTATATTTTAAATTTAAAGTTTTAGAATATGTTTAATATTATATTTTAGGTTTTATATTTTAAGTTAGATTTTATGTTTTAGGTTTTTTAGTTTAAAATTTAGGTTTTAATATTAGATTTTAGGTTTAAGTTTTAGATTTACTTGTTGGTTTTAGATTTTCTTTTAGAGTATTTAAGTTTATAAAGTTTAATATTAGGGTTTTATGTTTTGGTTTTAGATTTAATATTGGGTTTTAGATTTTAATTTTTGAAAAAATGTTTAATAATAATATGATTTTTAATCTTTACATGATTGTAATGATTAGTAACAATATTATTATTATTATATATTATTTACAATATTTTTAAGTTTAAATATTGATAAAATTAATATTAATTATTATATAATATTAATATTTTATAAATGACAAGAAATTTATTATTATTGATGAATTCGAACTCAAAACGAGAGATATAATTTCTTCTTCTACAATCCGCAGAATAGAAAATCACAAGATAGAAACACATGCAATGACATGCAACCATCAAAACACAAGGAAAAACTAAAGTCTATTTCTATAGTTCCCAAGGGAAAAATTGTCGCTTTAGTGGGGTCCGAGTGGGCAGCATCGAATGGAGGCAATTTCTTAGGTGGCAGCGTGAGAGAGGCTTGAAAGAGGCAGCGCTGGGAATGGAATGTGTGTGTATGCTTGTGAGGGAAATTAGGCAATTGAATCTTCGACTACAGGGATTGAATCGTAACACTGTATGCTTGTGAGGGAAATTAGGCAATTGAATATTCGACTACAGGGATTGAATCATAACGCTAAAACTTGTGGTGGGTTTTAAACGTTTAGTTTGTTGAACTCTTCTGATCAAAATGTTTTTACTTGGAAAATGAAGAATTATGCTAAATATTTCGCTGACAAATGTAACACTAGAGGCACAATTAGGTAGTGACTAAAATGACCATTATGTACTCTCGAGATTCATAACAAATTTTGTCTTAAATAATGTAGAATATTGAACACTCACCTTGAAAGCTATTAGTAACAACACTCTAAAGATGGTTGGTGTCAAAATTAATGGTAGAGATGCACTCATTAGCATTGACAAGAATATAAAATGCATTAAAATTTTGCTATGATTTGAGAACACCTCCATTTCTTCAATGGAGAGCCCACAACTGAATACAGTAAGAATGTTAGGGTTCTATCTTCCTCAATGGCGTTCAAATTCATTTCATTGGATAACTTGAAAATTATTTCATAGAAAGGTTATTGATAATGGAAAATCAATGTTTAATACATATAATTTTTAGTTAACCAAACTTATAAACGGTGAAAAGATGATTGTACATGTGTTTTTGAAATTGGTGATTTGAAATGTTATACAAGGGATTGCTATAGGAAATCAAAATGAAAGTTAGTATTGAGCTTAAATGGTGATTTCGAATGTTGGTGCTACATATTCTTCATCGATGTGAAATATTCATTTTTTTGGTTTTTTATAGTTAATTTAAAGGATGAGTTTTATGTTTTATAAACATTAGTTGTTTAAAAGCTCAATGTGGTTATATGTTTCATTAGTTGTTTAAAAGCTCAATGTGGTTATAAGCGTAGTTGATTTGCTTTGATTTGATATGCTTGTACTAAAGTTTTATTAATTAAAAATAAAAATAAAAACATGTTATTTTAAAATTTATTAAAATTTATAAATAATTTTTTATTTTTTTATTTAGTAAAATATATTCAAATTACTATATTATTAAAGAAATGTTTACTTCTTTTTTTTCCAATAGAAACTAAAAAAATAATCTAATTAATATAATGAAAAAGTGTTTAGATTATCTCTTTCAAAATTCCATTAATTATGTCATCTAGCTTTGTAATGTTTGATGCAGCTAGCATTTTGCATGCAAATGTTTGTCATTACACTATAAACTAATACCATGACTTTAATTTGATGTTTGAAGTTCCATTCTCATTACTACTCGACATATAGAATGATTCTTGGATTTAATATTTATAGGTAGATTTACATGAGAAGAATATATAAATGTGTGTATGAATGGAAGACAAGTTTTCGAGAAGGGATGAGGACAACCCCCAAGGGAGGAAAATGGAGCGAAGCGGAGCGTTTGTTCGTGGAAACCCTAGGGCACAGGGCTCGGCTTCTCTGTCTCTTGCGGCGGCGGACCATGTTTCAGAGGTGCCGCACAGATCATTTGAGCTCGCTTACTATTATTTGGAGGCGACTCGCTCATACCTCCTCGTCTGCACTGACCCCAGGCCACTGTCTGACGCAGATTACAAACATTTTAGAGGATTACGGGGCACAGAGCGGCGGCCATATCGTGGAGGAATCTCTGTTTTACGCTATCACAGTTCTGGATCGGCTTTGGTGGTTTTCTTCCTACGACAACAGATATACGCATCTGCAGGCAATGGGTATCCTTTCTTCCTCAGCTGCAGTCTTCATCGTGCTTTTTGCTGGGGGTCTCGGCTGTTCGGCCCTGTTCACAACCCTTCTGCGTCGGATGTGCCAAAGAACAGAGAGTGCGGCTATGTCACTGATCTTGGTAGCCGGGCAGGCTCTTTGCGGACTCTGTGGCAGCCCTCGGACCTTCCAGGCCAAGCACTGGCCCTCGACCTGAATGATGTGCCTATAGTCAACAAATGTAGCCCGCATATCTTCAACATCGACCCTCAGGTAGGCTCGAAACCTTACCAAGTTTTCATCAAGCCTCCTGTAGGCAACAGCATTATCCTATGGATTCGAACAACAGACTCTATACCACATCTGAAGGAAGAAATCCGGTCTGTGGCGGGTTACCCAGTTCATTCACAGTCACTGATTTTTGGGGGAAAAGCTTTAGCTGACCATTGCACTCTTAACGACTATGCCATTGGCCCTGGCTCTTCCATCTGCATCAACCTTAGACTGAGGGGTGGAATGATGGGTCAAAACAGGGCACAAGGATCCTCCATGGGAGCAAGAGCATCCAAAACAGTTCCCTCAAAAGGCTCATACCGGAATGTATTACAAGGGGATAAAAACAGTCCCACAGTACCTGCTGCCCCTGCTGTAAGTTCCCCCAAGCCATACATTGTAGAACTGCAGGACAGCATGCCTGAAATAAATATAGACAGTCTAGACATTGATATGCATAGAACTGCCTACGAATCCCAAGCAATTATAGGCAGATTCAACTGTTTCTGGCCCAAACCAATGGAGCTGTTCCATTGGATTTTTACAAACTGGACCATGGAATGTGAAATACACCTATGTTCTAAGGGATTCTTCATTGTCAAATTTTCATCTACTGAGGCCAGAGATGACATTATCAGCCAGGGACCATGGTTCTGGGGCTCCACGGGACTCTTCATTACACCATGGTTCCCAAATTTTGACGCCAACACCATGGAAGTGACCAAAATGCCGGTCTGGGTAAGGCTCTACAATCTCCCGCTACATTTTTGGAATGAAAATGTACTTGGCTGCATTGGAAATACCCTTGGTAGATACATTAAAACAGACACTCAACGCCTGGAGGAGCGCATATTCACCTTTGCACGAATCTGTGTGGAGGTTGACTTGAGCAAGGGACTCCCAGAGTCCATTATGCTGAACAACAAACAACAGAGATGGACATAGCATTTAGATTATGAGAACACAGCCTTCAGATGCCGGATATGTAGGTGTACAGGACACCTACAAAACTCATGCCCGGTAGCCAAAAGGGATAACGGGAAAAGAAGAAAATAAGCAAAGTGGAAAAAGGTTGGCAATTTCCCTCTGAAGAGCCAGAACTACAGGAAGAAAAGGTGGAACCAACACCACAAGAGAATCAACAAACAGATACTTCCTTGGGCACACAAGAACAGGAAATGCAAGATCCTCTCGACACCACCGCAAAGACTCAGCAGGAAATGGTACCTGGAACACTAGACAGTGGGGGATATAAACGAACACATACAACAGACACATCAGACTCTGATAAGGATAATGGAGCACCAATGGAAGAAAATCAGCTCGTCCTTATCGAGACCGGGCCAACACTTGGTGCTTGGCGTAAGGTTGAAAAGAAGAAGGGGAGAAAATCCTAATTGTATCTCTTTTGCTTATTTTTTCTGCAGCATTCTGAATGTCTTTGGACATATATCAGCTCATACAACATGTAATTTTGTTTTCTCTGAAATAAAATTACGAATTTTTTCTTTGTGAAAAAAGGAAGACAAGTTTTCAATATAAAAGGATTGAAATTTTTATTTTTGAGATGTACACATGTGTGAATCTAAAGTAATAAAATAATTTAATTTTATTACTTTTAAATTAAATAGGTTTAATCATAGTTTGAGGCACAATTAATGTAATAAGGGGCAATGGTGATGGAAAATAGGGCATTAAAATAATATTCTATCGTAAATTTAAGCTCGTTATGACAATTGCATTCAAAGAATCCATAGTTCTCTCTAATAACAATATCTTGAATTATTGTAGGTATGATGTTTATAATAAAAGAGATTAAAAATGATTTGTGTCATGCCTTGTTGTAGGTATAATGTTTATAAGCGAAGAATTACACACAATAGGAATGATGGAGGATTAGATTTTCGCAAAATAATAGTTTAAAAAGTAGTGTAGGTTAACTATGTACATCAACAAAGGATTTTTCATCTCTAGAATGGGAGGGAAATGGTCTTAAATCTTAGTTTGAAATCCAAGAGTTATCCTCATTTGAAGGTTGAGAGATAAATAGGTCATCCTAGGTATGCATCCCTATTTCTAAGTATAAGGTAGGCCTCTATAGAGAAGTACTTAATAATTCTTAACCTCTCCATTTGGCATAGTAGGTGAAAAAACATTTAAACATAATTTAAAAGCAAAATAAAAAATTAATATTTTGTATGAAATATATATGATAGAAATATCAATTTGGTAATTTTTTTAGGATGATATATACATATTATTAAAAAACATGCTTAGCATCCATACTTTTTAAATGATTATCTCTCGTTATTATACAATAATGTAAGTTTCATATGCCTCCTTAATTATTGCAACAAAAACACTTGATCTAATTTAAGCATACTATGATTTTTGGATTCATTGGATTTCTATATTATAAGTGAAAATAATGTATATATGTTATTTCCACTATATCTCATGTAGTTACATCCTTTTGTTAACTTTCAACATAATTCCAAATGAACTAAGGACCAATTGATTATCATTTAATTCCATCACAAATTTTCTATTCTTAGTGGAACTTTTTGTTTCTTCACTCTCAATACCTACACAACTTTCAACATTTGTAAAATAGAATGTTTGAAACATGTAGCTACTATTATTATTAACAACTACATTGTTAGTAAAAATTCAAAAAATATATTATTATGATTGTCATATATTAAATTTTTTTTAATTAATAATGATAATAATAGCTTTTTTAAGTTATAATTTAATTAACTTTTAGAGTAGATGGTGATAGGGTGTTATGTTAAGGCACTTCATGGTGTAAAAGTCACATGTTCGAAACTATGTGGAAAAAGGCCATCCATACTAAGGTGAACCCACATCTCAAAAAAATCTTACACACTTCTTTGTATTCTTACCATAAATATGTTTCGTGCCCTATTTAAAGATAAATAAAGGAATTGTTAAAATATATATAAAACCAAAAAAAAAAAACTTAAATAATACTACACCACTTATCAATAACATTTTCATCTTTAAATGTTAGCATTAAAGTGGTAAAGGCTCAAAATTTTATCTATTTTTGCACATTTTATTATAAGGCATGTATACTGTACTTTAAAACTTTAGTTTTCCTTTTCATAAATTCAAAATTAAAATAAATCTGAATCTATATATATGTGCTCTCTTCATGTACATGATACATCTATTATTATAGCTAACGGGAGTTCCATGGTAATGATATGGTTGTCCATGCATGCAACATTGAGTAATATATAAATTTAAAAGTAACTTAACTTGCAAACTTGATAATTTGTAAATGAAACAAATAAATCCATTCTCACTACATTCATCAAAAGTAATGTAATATTGATAGAATATAACATTAAATCCACATCATGAATTTAAAAGCCAATGAAGACATTGTCATATACACAAGTTCAAATTCTTATACTTGTATTTCAAATTGGTCTAGTTATACATTTTTCTCTTTTACAAAATGGAACTTCATTCCCAACAAAGATAATGGAAGGTCATGCCCATAAATGACATAATGGAAAAATGACATTATGAATGCTCTATCAATTGGGTCTATACGTCACCCTCGCTACGCTTGGCACTCCCAAGTACATTTCGAAATTGATATTGCTGCAAAAATTCAATAACCAATTAGTTGTAAAATAAAAAATGCATACAATCAATTTCATTAATTCATGATAAGATTTTGATCAACTATTCATTCTCACCATGAAGATCTAAGGCAATGGAGAGGATTGTCCTTCCTCGACATATGGTGGAGCACTTGGTGATGGATATAGGCATGGTTCATGGGTGATGGATAAAGGCATAGTGGAAGTGGAATAGGAAAAAGGTAGTGGGTGTGGGCAGTGATACACCCCCACCAGTTGTACGATAGTGGGAATCACCCTAGGGCGAGGGATCACCCTGGATGGAAATTGGAATGTCAAGGGTGGATGATTGAAACAATGAGAAGGGTGGATGAATAAATGGTAGGGGTGGGAATTGGGAAGGGTTTGGGGAGGTGGTTATAGGCATGGGAGAACTTATGAAGGAGAAAGGTGGTCGGTGTGGGCGAAAATACATCCCCATTGGTTGTAAAATAGGAGGAGCACCCTTGGGGAGGAAATGGTATGCTAATGACTAGAGCAGTGTTCCTAGTGCTATAGTTTTTTCACCAACATGCTCATCAAATAATTGAAGTTGACAAGCTAGAATGTTGTGAGATGTGGGTCCCTCGACTGTAACAATAAAAAAGTTCATATAGTTATGCAAATGCATCGAAAATGATAATATATCGTATTTCACATCAAAAAATGCATGCCATCAAATTTCCATACCATTTTTCTGTATAATAGAATGTTGTAGTAACTTAGGCATGTGGCCCACATTTATTTGGTGTTGAGAATATAACTCCAGTTGCTCATCCATGTTGCTTTTTCTTGCACGAACTTTTCCAACCCTTTCAAAATGTGGTTTATCTTTCCCTGATTTTGACTTGCACCCACTTTGCCTTTTCTTATTGACTGGGCTCAAGAAACTATGTTTTCTCTTAGTAGTGATCTTATATGGAGTTATAGTATTAAAAAACATTATGTTGTATTCTTGACATGCTTTGTCTACCAAATTGTTCAATGCATTTGCTTGCTCCAAATTTGTAGGTATTATGGATCTCAATTTCTCATGAGTTGATGAGTTAACACGTTTCATCTCATCATCTTCAAATAATGCACTATATGGTCGTACATTGGTTGATTCAACATTATCAATGCTTGTTTCATTATAATAATTTATATTGGGAGGAGAATCAAAGCATGGCAGAAGCTCCATTTGGATTTCTAGGCACAATATAGGTGTTACATTCAAATAAAAATAAAATTGTAGGCCTTTCTGTAGTAGGATTAGTGAAATTAGGTAGTACATATTCACCTAAACTAATGTTACTCACCAACATCTCAACTTTCAGTACATGTTTACAAAAATTTCCATTCAAGGCCCAGTTGCAATTACAGAAGTGTAGATTGGAACCTTTATATATGAATTTGTACCAAATATCACATGTATCCTTATTTTGGCTATGAACCCAATAACCATTGTTACTCTTTTCATCAAGCACACAATCTTAATTTGGGATTTGGATAGCTCTACACTTGGATGAATTCAATTGTTCCTTTATTTTTCTAGGTCGTACAGAACTAGCTTCTTTTAAATGTTGCATATGATCGAAATATAATACAACCTTTGTCAAAAACACATATATTAACCAATCAACACGTCTATGACATGCATTATTCTTTTCACTTAAGTACCTTTCCTTGATATGCCAATGATAAGATTCAATGGCATTATTTGTATCCTGATTAGAATGTGGAAAATTTCTGTATGCTTTTGCCCACATATCTATAGAAATAAATTAATTAGCTGTGAATTAATAATACATATGACATGAAAAATAGAGCCATTAAATCCACTTACAAGAAACTTACGTATTTTGTTGTTGGCTAACCAAGTTGTTTTAAATATTCCAAAAACCTTGGATGGTCACTAAATCTTTCAAAGAACCTTTCAACTGTCTTTTTTAAAGATTCATCATCTTCACATGTGTGCATGATTTCTCCTAAAGAACGAAAAATGTGGATTTGCTTTTCCCTTCCTTGGACTTTATTTCCAACATTCTTCAACCATGCACGATGAACATGCCACACACATAATAATATTTTACACTTGATTGAAGACCTTGAACAACACAATTTATTAGAGGGAATATACATTAACAATTATTTTATGTCTCTTATAAAAGAATAAACACATCACCTTAATGCTTCAATTTCAGCAGTAGCATCATCTATAATGAAGGCTTGAACATGTCAATCTGGTCACTCTTTCTTCCCAATGGCAAAGAGAGTTGACATCCATTTATAAATATCATTGTTACACCATTTTTTGGTCATCTAACCTACTATCATTAGATGGACCCAAGTACACCACGTAAGACCAATTTTACCCTAAGTAAAATTGCTTTCACTATGTAAAATGACTTAATAAAACACATTTATTAGGTTGTTTATGGTCTAAACAGGAAACTCCAAAAGGAAATATTTAACAAACCTATATTTGTTTGATTTTCCTGGTCATGTTTAACCCAAAACAAAGAAATTAATTAGATAAATCTTTATCTATCCTATTATTTTCTAGGAATAATTATTTAAATCTTATTTAAATAATATTCCTTGTTAAATATGACTAAATCACCCATAAATAATTAAATAAATCATTATTTATTTGATTATCCTTCAACCACTTCCTTAAAATGATAAATAAATCATTTATTTATTTATTATTCACAAATAAAGGGATTTGACCCAAGACAAATACCTTTTCCCTCCAACAAATATAATAAAATAGTCCATAGAGGTGGATCTAGATTTGATTAACATTATTTTAATCATGCACCAAGATCTAGAATGACCCAATATTTTGTTATAAATAGGAGGGTTTTCCCCTTCATTCTTCACCTTTTGTTGCATATTAGATCACTCGGGATCTATACACTTGGTCTCATTTCTGCCATTTTGCTCCCATTGAGCTCTACCTTCTACATTGGGTTTTCTACATCTACAAGAGAGAGAAAGCTTAGATCTGAAGTGCTGAGGACTACAAAGAACCCATCCCATTGAGGAGATCTTGATACACCTTCTTGTTTCCTCCCAGGTGCCCTGTAATATAAAAATTCAAAAATTATTTTGTTTTGTCTATTGGATATATGTATAAACCCTTCTTTTTTACTGCTTAATGTCTTTCCATGCATAGATCTGGTTTTTTTGCAGCTCTTTTCTTGATCAACTAACTGCAGATCTGAAGATATTGGTAGCCACTTTTGATGTTAGGGCTATTAGTTATGCGTAGCTAAAGTGGTCCTTTTTCGTACACTTCGACAAAGGATTCATACTAACAATTGGTGACTCCACACGGGTTTTCAAGCATGCATCGTTGTCGTTTTCACATTCCGCATATCCAGTTTACTGTGCCCTAAGGTTTCTTTTCGTATTTTATTTTTCCTATTTTTATGTTGTTTTTCTCACATAAAACCCTAAAACATTAAAATTTTTAACTTCTGTGTGTTTCTGGCCCTATTGCGCAGGTAAGCGACATCAGCCGCAACTGAGACGACAACTTTTCCGAAAATCTGCCGCTGAGACAACCGGAACGGGAGGTCACACTTTTCAGCCCAAAAACTGCGACCTGGACCTCCAGGTCACAATTTTCAGCCTCTTCGCTTTAATTCGAATAGGAAAATAGGTCAAACCTCGCGAATTCAATTTTTTCCGTCATTGCTTTTCTCGCAATTTTTCCGGGCTCTTTCCGTTTCGTCGGTGGCCTGCCTCCGTCCCCGAAATTTCCGTTTCGACCCGTTTCTGATCTCACGTTTGCTCATCTGCGAATACAGCCCCTGTGGCCGCATCTCCACTCTTTTAACTATAGTTTATCTGCTGCCAGGTCCACTTATCCAAAGTTGTACCCCCCCTTTTTCCAGATCTGATACCTCCTTTTCAGACCTCTTTTAATCAGCTCTTCTCCCTTTCAAATCACCTCCTAAAGATTTGTTTGGATCTACTTTTAGGGCCTCCTCCTTGCCCCTTCTGCTTTTTGCTGATTTCCTCCTTTTTTCCAGCCACCTTGCCTCTGCCTCTTGGCTGTGATCTGCACCTCTTTTCAGCAGCTTTTCCCTTTACATCCCTGTCCCTTTCGACCCTAGATCTATCGGGGCCTTTTTAGTGTGTTTTGACTAGATTTTTTCCCTCTTTTAGATTAGTTTTGAGAGACCTGCCTTCTTGGGTTCAATCGATGCACTAGTAGCTGTTAATTTTCTGTTATTTCAGCATTATATACTGTTTTTGCAGCATTATTTTCAGTTACGCAGCACACTTTTTTCTCTTGCTCTCAAAACGAAAAGGGTTTAAAAATTAAAATTAACGCATGCCACACACTCACCCTAAGCGAAGAAGAGCCTGGTTTACACCACCAGGCAAAGACTTTAAAATCAATTGACACTGCACCTATCTGCCCATGTTTTCAACATTTTAATCACTTGATTCTGCACGTCCTTGCCCTTACGGTCGTTCTTCTTCCCCTTGTGCCGTGTTTGTGTTGTCATCATTGCACCCCCAAGGCGCACCTCCCAGAGACTTCTTGGCCTTCACCCTCAGTTTCCGGTTGGTCGACCTGCTCCGTCCCGTCGTCGTTGAGCCAGTCCCCCTCCGAGTCCGCACTCCGACTCCTCTTCTGATTCATTGGGTTCTCCTTTTACTTCTGGTTCTCCCCCTGTCACCTTCACTATGTCTGGTCTAGGGCCTAACGCTAGCGGTAATCCCGACCCTAATGCCGGAACCACTACTAGCGGAACCGCCACAGGAACTACCTCGGCCGCACCCTTGCTGCCATACATCACAGGCCTCATCCTCCCCAATTTCAATCAGTTGATCAATGACCCTATCCGCCACGATGTTGGTTGGCCTACTATGCCAACCAAGCTCCCCTCTGACATCCCTAAGTTCGAAGGCCTTGCTGGAGAAGATCCAACCAACCATGTCTGATCTTTCCACATGTGGTGTTCCTCCAATTCCATTACCGATGACTCCATCCGTCTTCGATTGTTCCAACGCACGCTTACCGGCGAAGCTTCTAAATGGTATGTCGACCAAGTCACCTCTTCCCATACCACCTTTGCGACCATTTCCCAAGCCTTTTTATATTATTTCCAGCTCCCTCTTCGATACGATACTGGTACGGAGCTTTTGACCTCTTTCAAGCAAACCTCTTCAACCCGCCTTTCCACTCATGTCCAGGAATGGCGACGAAGACGAAGCTTATGTCGAGCTCCCCCCTTCGAAGACGGCCCATGGACTGTCTTGCTCTCTTCTTAGCTCCTCCTATCAGTAAAGATGTCCATCCTATTTCCCCAAACCGAAGAAGCCGCCCTCCAAATAGCCTTGAAATATGACCGATCTATGCTCACTAGTTATGTTTATACCGTCCTTCCAGACCTCCCCAGGCCCGGTGGCGCTAATGCCCCAGGGGCATCTCATTCCACCGATGGTATCGTTGGAGCCCTTTCTCATCCATATGCTCAACCTCCTATGGGCTATGGTCTCCCTCTGGGAGGGGCTAGCACCTCTAGCACTTTTCCCCCTCCATGTAGCATGTATCCAGGATACGGCATGCCTCATCCTTTTTCCAAACCTCCCGCTTACCTCAATGTTGCCCAACCTAACCATTATCCTTATCCGTACCAAGGCTGTACTTCCTCCAGATATGCGCTTCAGCATCTCCCTTGCCTCCTCCAACCCCGTAACAGCACCTACAGCCCCCTCCAGGGCAAGTATTTGCACAGCAGGGCGCGACTAATCCCCCTTCTTCTCAAAGAAGGCGGAGAGGCAATCCAAACCAATCTGCCCCCGGTACTCATGGGCCCAATCCTCAAGGTATTGACCCTAACACCGCTAACCAGCAACAGGGCACTCAGCCCAAGCCGGAAAGGCCTCTTCGCACAAATAAGCCTTGTTCGTGTTGCGGTGTTTATGGTCATTACACCCACCATTGTCCCCTCTTACCCCAGATGCGGCAGATGTGGGAGTCTCAAGCCACATTGCGTGGACAACATGCCTCCCATAATGCTCCCCCTAATGTGGCCACTACTCAACCAGTTGTGTTTACTAATCCTTTCCCTCAGTAAGGATTCGTGGTTGTCCAACCACCTGACGAACAGGTCGCCACTCAACCTACCCCTTTTGGTTCCTCCGATTACCAGATCCTCATGATGAACTCTGATCCTTCCCCAACCATCGACCTTCACCTTCAAACTCGGTCTCGCCAGTACCCCAAGCCTCCCGCTCAGTCTGCCCCCGAGTCCCCTTCTTCCGGTTCTACAGAGCCTCTTTCGACATCCAATGGCCCCTTACATATCCCTCAACCCAAAGTTGAGGTTCATACCAAGATTCCCAAGGGACTGTTACGTTGAAATGCTGCTTCTAGTAAAGCTGCTCATTCGTATAGCATAGTAGATGATTTGGCACAATCTCCTGCTACCATTTACACACTGGAACTCCTCCAGTCGTGCCCTTCCCAAAAGAAGGCTCTACTATCTGTCGTGGGAGCTGTAGATCCTGCTGATGACCAAATGATTGTGTTCGACGCCCATCAATCAGACCATCCTCCTCTTCCTGCTTCCGTCGCCTTCCAAATCCTAGTCAAAATCCGGAACTCCAACGTTTCTCGGTGTATAATTGATGAGGGGGCATCCACCTGTGTGATGTCCACTTCAGTTTGGAAGCAACTCGGATCTCCTGAGCTGGCCCCTTCCACGATCACCCTTCGAGCGTGGGACGGTCATGCCTCCCAGCCCATTAGCCTTTTCTGTAATTGTCCTATCACCCTTGCCGGTAAGACTGTTTGCGTTGACGTCAAAGTCATTGACGCCCCTCTAGACTACAACATTCTATTAGGGCGAAGCTACACCTATGCCATGTCTGTTGTCCCATCCGCAGTTTTTCGCAAGATGTCTTTTCCTCACAATGGGAAGATAGTCACCATTGACCAGCTGACTTATCATGAGCCAAAGTCTCAGACCTCCCCTGAGACGACCATCTCTTCTGTAGCCAAGAAGCAAACCATCGATTCCTTGACCAGTGTCTCTCCTGGCATCTACAAAGACTCCTCTTTGCTCGGAACCTTCCCTGGTCTTCCTCCTCCTCCTATCTCTGACCCCATCTCATCGAATGTTTGCATTTTTGCATGATGCAATCGTCTCGGGCTGCTCTCAAGCAACCTGCTTCGGCTAGTCAGCAACCGCGCTCTCCGCAACCTGCTCCTAGCCCTTCACCTGCAGCTGGTAGTCCTGAGCCTCTTTGTCCTCCTGGAATGGTTCCTCCAAGCCTTAGCCATTTAGGAGCCATCCCATCTGGACATTACCCCTCTGGTCAGATACCATTCCTAGCTCCCCCACCAGGAGTGTCCACGGTACCTGTCATGGCCACCCTCTCTCTTCCTAACCTGACCCTTGGGATTCCCGTCTGGTACCTTGATCCTCCAGCCCCAACCTTGCCTAGTCAACCCAAACCTTATCTTGCTTTGACCTCGGTTCAACCGGTCCCCAAGACTTCTCCCACTACAACAGTGCCTCAGTCACCTCAACAGGAACCACCTCCTGTTGCGACCGCTTCGGGTAAGAAGGGCAAAGCTCGCAAGGGGGCATCAAAGGACAAGGCTGCCCCGACAAACCCTGCCCCTCCTCGGCCTCCAAATCATACCATCCAGTTTTTTTTGTGTGATGTTGTCAGTCACGCCACCCATACCTGTCCTGAATTTCTTCATCTCAAGCCCATGGTTAATGTCGCATTCCCTGAGTCCACGGTCCCGGAAGCCTCTATTCCTTCCACGACCATGATCAAGAACCCCAAGACTATTCACACCAACCACCCCTGTGCTTTTTGTGATCTCCATGGCCATTACACCCATATTTGTCCCTGCCTCGAGGACTTCCACACCTCTCTAGCCGCGGTCCACCAATTCGAGGCCAAGCGCAATGAGTCCACCTCTCCCCTATTTGCGCGTTTTTCTTTGGCAGAACTACCAGACATGACTGCTCCCATTGACATTCCCCCTCCTGATGTCGAGATGACGGAGCCTTCATCCACCATTTTCTACCTATCATCATCCATGAGACCCTCGGGGAACATTCCCTCTGAATCCTCCCCTGTTGTTTCGCTTGACCTTCCTTCAGCGATCACCATGGGCTCAACATCGGTAGATCCTTTATCTGCTTACTTTTCTGTCACCCCTTGTGACGATGCGCATGTGAACCTCTCTTCTCATGATGATGAGTCAGGTAGCTTCGCCGCGTCAGGTGTTCTTTCTTCCACCAGTCACCCCATCTTGTATCACGATGACGACATTATGGATGAAATCCCCACCCCTGACTTTATCCATTCCCCCTTACATCGAACCCATGCATTCGAACCACATGCACCTTGTGGCCATTACATTGAAACCCAATATTTGGGTAAGGGGGCACCCATATTCGAGAGACCAGGAGAAGAAACTCTCAAAAACTCTCCTAGTGTATCTGGTCGTGTTGAATTTAGTACCATTATTCTTCCACATTTGGAAGAACCTCTAGAGTCCCATATCACTTCAGATCACTCTAGGGATGATACCCCTTATCGTTCCCTCATCTTCCATCAGCAACCCAATCTCTTAGACATTGTTGTTGCCCAACCTATGGGTTTTCTAAGAGAGCATCAGTTCATTATCTCCAAATCCTCTCTTTGAAATAGTGACACCAGGTATGCCAACCTGAAAACTTAAAGTCCATTTGATTCCTCTATGCAGTACCAAAAGAGATTGGTAATCCTCCATTCCCTTTCTCAAACTGCATAACCATAATGAAAACAAATGGCGCACCACATCATTAAAATGTGTTTCGATTCCCATTTTTCTAAAGACATTTTGGCATGACCACATCATGCTTAGGGGCACCTATGCCCCTCAACCATAACCCTCCTCAAAATCAAATTCCTTCACTTGCAACACTCATACTAGGGGCACTATTTGGCCTCCATACTTATCCATGCTCGTGTTGATGTTCATCGTGAGCTACCATCTTGTACTCATGTTTTTATGGTCCCCCATTGGACCTTTACTGTGTGGCAGCACCATCGAGTCGCCCTTGTTTAGAGCATCCAAGTTGAGTCATCATTGCATTCATGGAGTCTATCCCGAGTCCCTTTGTACCTCGTTATAGTCCCCCATCCTTTATTGCTTGGTCTCTCTCTTGTGTCACATATTATGACCTTCAGTCCCACTATCCCCTATCCCTTATGATATTGTGTCTGTCGTTGCCATGTCATTCATGTCCTTTATGCTCTAGCAAGGGAAGTCGTCCATTTGCTACTCAGTCCCCTCCATTCCATCATCATCATTGGTATTAGTCTGTCAGTCGCTCTACTATTTTCTCTCGTGCCTTAGTTGAGGATCCCTCATTGCCTCACCTATGGCAGACCTCCTTCTGTCGACATCAGCTCATTCATTCTAGAAGACAGGTCTAGAGGGCGGTGTACCTTGGTTCTAGCTTCCACTCTTGTTCGGTGCCTCGGATCAGGAAAAGGGATTTCTCATTACCCTTTGACTTGATTGTTTCTCAGCTCCAGCTCCTTTCAGCATGATCGAGATCCGTATGCTCAATGGTCCAGTGATGCCGCAACAGCTATTGGTGATGCCCGGGTGTGTGTGAGATGTCTCAGCCCCCATGAGGGGGTGGCCCTGCAGGTAGCCCCCCACATGCCCAGATGACCTCTTCATTGCAGCCTTCAATGCAGCTCCATATATTTGATGATGTCGGCCTTAGCCGCTTGCAGCGCCTCTTTGATTTGCATGTACCAATCAGATTTTGTGAGCCTTTCCCCTCTTGTAAGGGGAATTTGGGTTGTACTTGTATCTCATGTACTCAGATATTATTGTATAAGTCCTGGCTGTTATCCCCGGCACAACATGTATATGGGATCTCTCATTGTATTTCTATCCGGCTCATGTTTATGTCGGCTGTACTTTATGGTTCGGTCCCTTGTTTACTGGACACACTATTCTTTTGTACTTTGTCTCAGCGGGCATAGGTATGCCTCCCCCGCCACCTTTAGTACAGGTACCCTCTCATAAAAAGAGACTTGTTGCACCTGTAAGTATCGTCTCCTCAGGGTCTAGTTCTTCAGCACATTAGTCTACCTCACATTTCTCTCTCTGACTTCCCTTTTGATGTCTGGTGATTGAGTTCTTACAACGTACTTCGGTCATACGATTTGCTCCTAACACTGGCACGCTGGGGGGCAATCTGTTACACCATTTTTTGGTCATCTAACCTACTATCATTAGATGGACCCAAGTACACCACGTAAGACCAATTTTACCCTAAGTAAAATTGCTTTCACTATGTAAAATGACTTAATAAAACACATTTATTAGGTTGTTTATGGTCTAAACAGGAAACCCCAAAAGGAAATATTAAACAAACCTATATTTGTTTGATTTTCCTGGTCATGTTTAACACAAAACAAGGAAACTAATTAGATAAATCTTTATTTATCCTATTATTTTCTAGGAATAATTATTTAAATCTTATTTAAATAATATTCCTTGTTAAATATGACTAAATCACCCATAAATAATTAAATAAATCATTATTTATTTGATTATCCTTCAACCACTTCCTTAAAATGATAAATAAATCATTTATTTATTTATTATTCACAAATAAAGGGATTTGACCCAAGACAAATACCTTTTCCCTCCAACAAATATAATAAAATAGTCCATAAATGGTGGATCTAGATTTGGTTAATGTTATTTTAATCATGCACCAAGATCTAGAATGACCCAATATTTTGTTATAAATAGGAGGGTTTTTCCTATCATTCTTGACCTTTTGTTGCCTATTAGATCACTCTGGATCTATACACTTGGTCACATTCTTCATTATTTGCTGTGTGAGCTCCCTTTGAGTTCTATCTTTGTGTGGGTTTTCTACACCAACAAGAGAGAGAGATTCTAGATCTGAAGTGCTGAGGACTTCCAAGAACCTATCCCATTGAGGAGAATTGGATACACCTTCTTGTTTTCCTCCCAGGTGCCCTTAATACAAAAATTCTTTCAAAAATTGTTCTTGTCTTGTCTATTGGATATATGGAGCAAACCCTTCTTTTTACTGCTTAATGTCTTTCCATGCATAGATCTGGTTTTTGCAGCTCTTTTCTTGATCAACTAACTGCCGATCTGAAGATATTGGCAGTCGTATTTGATGTTAGGGTTATTAGTTATGCATAGCTAAAGTGGTCTTTTTTCGTACACTTCGACAAAAGATTCACACTAACAATCATCTATAGTATTGCATGATGATATCACCCAAGCTACTGGAACCCCATTGCGATGTTCATCGAAAAAAATTAAGGTGTACAATTGATACTACATTACAAACAAAGTACATAATTATATTTATATAAGTTACATGCATTAAAATGAGTTTGAATAAATGAATCAAATTTAGGATAAATTTATAGTCACCCCATACTTATTTGTACTAAATGTTGAATCCACTGAGATTATATTATTGTGAGAATATTGTAGCATCATTGAGTGCATCCACTTTGTTTGTATGCCTATAATAAAAGGGATGTTTTCAACAAGATCTTGTTTCTGGTAGAAGAAAAAGTTCTCAGGGCGTTCCTTATACTACAATGTTTGGATCACTTTGATCTTTAACATACTCTAGCCTTGTGGTATCATTGTAAATGTTTAACATATCTTGTCTTGTCATATATGTATCTCGAGATGTCCCTATGTATAACTCACCAAATCCATCCTTCACATTAGAGATGAACTTGTCCCATATCATTGTAACATTAAAACGTCTTTGGATTAAATGTTGGACAATAGATCGCATATCCCTTGTTAAATGTGGTGCATAATTGAATCTTATAAGCCTGTCGATTGCATCTTTTCCATGACAAACAACATTGGATTTATCAATATGCCTACATGTAGTATATATTATTACAGCATTGTTTGGTCTAGAGAAGTTGTCACACAATGAAGTGACATTGGTAACCAACTTTAATACTTTCCTGTTGATTGCGTTTTCTCTTTTTCTTTTTTCTTTTTTTTTTCTCTTTTTTTTTTTAAATCTGAGGATGCACTCATAATTTGGTTTTTGCATGATATAACATATATGGATACTCTAAAAAAATATACATATATTGAACAATATGTTTGTTTGATATCCTCTACTTTTTTACTTTGATGAGATTAAAGATGAAATTGGGTGGGTGCAGATTCACTCGATTCCTCTCCTCTTATAAAATCATCAAGTCAACAATATGGAATAACTGCAACTTGGTCCCCATCAATATTTGTCTATGTTAAGTCTTCTGTTGAAAATTCAGTCATATCCTTTGGGTCTTCAAATTCGAACCCATTAATCCTCTCACACTTACACATTCTTCAAATATCTGTACACATTCCATTGAAAACTATTTGGTTTGAGTAAATATTATGGTCTTGATTAATGCATATCACTAAGCATGGAAATCACATTTTAAGGTAAATATTTTATATTATTTAGATAACCCACTTTGGAAAAAGTAATATTTGGGTCATTAATAAACTTAGATATTTTGTAATATTCCTTTTTGGAATAGCTAGTATTCTGTAATATATTAATTTTTGTTAATTATGTTTTATATAGTTAAGCTTAGGAATAAATGGGAGTCAAAGGACCACGACTCACTCTAAAAATAGACGCATATGGTAATTGTGGAGGGCCGAATGGGTCACGCGATATAAACGCACATGGTAAATGAGGAGGGCCGAATGGGGCGTGCGGCATCAGAGCGCTACCCTGGTATCACATTACCATGGTATGGTGGGTTGAGGCGGCCGTAGGATTCAGGAGCGGCCGAACCATATAAAAGGGAGGAGCACTTCTTCATTCGGGGATCATGGAAGTTTATGAAATCAAAATTGGTCATTGCGACTTGGGCATGCTGGCTGTTTAGCCTGTCTGCACCGCTGTTTAGCGCGTTGAGTGTCTCCGATCGGAGATCTCGCCCTCAGCCCCAGGGGACTTCGAGTGTCTGCTCGGGTGAGGTAGTTCTGTCAGTATCTTGTAGGAAGATCGATCCAGCTCTCGTGGTGGGACAGCGCGTTTATCAACTGCGCAGAGGATCAGCGTATTTACTATTGTACCGAAAAACGTAGCCGCATTTGTGATTCCCAATTGGATCCTGAAGGATCGCAGATCTTGGAGGAGCAGAGCGATTAGCGCATTTAATTGCTGCACAGTAGAACGCAACTAAACTGGTGAAGCCCCGATTGAATTTTGGGAGGATCGTGGATGGGTATTTACTCGCAGGAATAACTGTGCGCCTTTGAAGAATCTCTAAATCGGCAGGGATCGCATTATTGTTGTTCTCGGACAGTGGGGACAGGAGCGATCGCACAAATCTGCAAGGGATTACGTCGAGTCAATAACACAGCCACCTCTATAGAAGGAGTGCAGATTTGAGGTGCAGCGATCCTGTGCACGACATACCATGCAGACATATCGTGCAGCAATCTAGGAAGAGATCCCGATCTGCCTTATGCAGAAATTTGATACTGTCATTTGATCACCAATTGTACTCCTCTACATTTATAAGATTAATAAAATGGCTCAACGTCCTCTGATTTCTCGAAGTATCTGTGTATGACTCACATATATATGTGCTGCAAATCTTGTTTCTTCCCTTTGCATCTAGATCTCTACAATGTTTGCTATATTTTAAAAATATTTCTAAATAGGAATATTACAGTGGTATCAGAGCATAGATCTGGCTCAGCCTGTGGAGCTGGTAGTCTATGTCATCAGAAGAAAAACCCTACGTCTGCCACAGAGGTAGGAAGTACATAGATATTGAACGCAGGTTGAAGAACACCTACAGAGAAGGAGATTGCGTCAGGGTAACTGATACCGAACAGGAGGAGCCTGCGACAGAAGAAGAACAGAAAGAGACAATGGCGGATGATAGAGATGCAAAACAGTTTGGGGAAGCACTCCTCAAATCAATGCAGGATCTGGCAAAGCAGATAAAAGTAATGGGCCAAAGATTCACGGCTATGGAAGCTAGACAGCGCGAAATCCAAAAGGGTTACCATGTTGATGAGGGATCGGACACATCCCACCATTTGTAGGAGAGGGTTGCCGCTCCAGCATCACATGCCCTCATTTGTGCTACCATGCCCACTTTTCTAAGTACAGATACGGGGTCAAAAGCACAAGAGGAACCATACCGTATAAGTGAATATTTTGTTGAGTACCAGGCAGAGGGGCAAGAATTCAGGGATGCCATTTTATTTAAAGACTTTGTTCAGATTAAGCGGGACAGCAGACCTCACGACCATCATAAGGGGCAGAGACATTATCATGATGATACCCAGCGTACAATCAGCCGATTCCATTTGCCTACGTTTGATGGTTCAAACAGTTTGGCAAAGTCTTGGGTAGAGAAGTTGGATGTATATTTCTAGCTCAACCAGATGGCAGAAACAGAAGCCATCAAGGTGGCCACGCTGCATTTGGAGGGTGAGGCTCAGGATTGGTGGTTCCATGGAAGGGTGACGCTTGGGCATTCCTCTGTGACTACCTATGCCAAGTTTACTCGGAGACTGATTGAGAGGTTCGATCGAAAGGAACCAAAGGAGCACTTTGTTGAACTAACAAGGCTCAAACAGACCGGGAGTCTTGAAAAGTATATTGCAGATTTCCTGAGAATTTCAGTGATGGTGCCAGATCTATCCGCAGCACAGATGATCCATATGTTTGTATAAGGGTTGACGGAGCCACTTCGAGGGCTAGTCAGATCCACTAGACCAACCACACTCCAGGACGCCATCGGCAGGACTAGGGATTTGCAAGATGCCTTACCCCGAACCAAGACGTCTTACCCCCAGAAATCGGCTTTCCAGCCAAAGGGGAAGGATGTAAGAATCCCGCCTCCAAGAGGGAACCAGGGGAAGGTACAACTCGATGATGATTCTGGGAGGGAATTGAAGAAGAAGAAGTTGTGCTTTACCTGTCAGGAACCATGGGCACCAGGACACAGATGTGCAGCCGGTAAGGCACATTTTATTGAGGTCTTCTCCGAGAGTAGCGGGGAAGAGGATGGGTATGAGGATGGGGAGGCAGGAGATAGCCCGAAAGATCAAGATCAATTTCCACCCCCACCTTCAGGGGCAGGAGGCACAACATTTGCACCCACAGGGGGGACCCTTGTGGCATTACGAGGAGTACCCAAGTATTTGACACTACGAGTCCGAGGGATAGTACGTGGGCAGCGAGTGTCAATCCTAGCGGACAGTGGGGCAACCCACAACTTCATCGATTCACAAATGGTTGAAAGGAGAGGCATACAGACAGAAAACTTCGACGGATTTTCAGTATTGGTCCCAAGCGATCAGACGATGCAATGTGCCAGGTATGTTCCAGAACTAGCTGTGACGATGGGAACCTACACAATGACCGACCACTTTTTCGTGGTTAACATACCAGACACCAATGTGGTGTTGGGAGTACAGTGGCTGATTACTTTGGGAAAAGTCACCACGGATTGGGAGGCCCTGGAGATGGAATGGGATGACAAGAAGACCGGGAAGCATGAGAAGATACGTGGAATGCACACTTACCCACCGCAGACTGTTTCAGCTCATCGGATGGAGGCCGACTTCTGAAAGGGAGACATAGAATGGGCAGTTGAGTTGCGGGCATCAATGGCAGGGGCTATTAGGCAGAAAGTCCACCCTGATATACAGGCCATCCTTGACAAGTATGAAACGGTATTTGGGGAGATACCGTCGGGACAGCCACCAAATCAGGGGTTTGAGCACACGATCGAGTTAGAACAAGGAGTCCAGGCCGTTATTACCACACCCTATAGGCACCCCAAGGCTTATCAGGATGAGATTGAGCGGGCCATCCAGGAGCTGCTGGCTCTTGGACATATTCGGCCTAGCACCAGTCATTTTGCTTCTTCGGTGGTGTTGGTGAAGAAAAAGGACAGCACATTAAGGATGTGCATTGACTATAGGGCCCTAAATAAGAAGACATTGAAAAACAGGTACCCCATACCACGGGTTGACGAGCTGATGGATGAGCTGAGAGGAACTCGGTTTTTCTCAAAAATCGATTTGAGATCCGGGTACCACCAAATTCCCATGAGGAAACAGGACATCCCCAAGACCGCTTTCAGGTGCCATTACGGCCACTTTGAATTCCTGGTCATGCCCTTCGGGCTAACTAACGCCCCAGCTACTTTCCAGTCATGCATGAACCATATCTTCCGCAGTCATCTGAGGAAGTTTTTGTTGGTCTTTTTCGACGACATATTGATATATAGCAGGACTTGGGAGGAGCATCTCCAGCATATAGAAGCAATATTGCATATTTTGGAGGAGCAACAGTTCTACGCTAAGCTCTCCAAATGTGAGTTTGGGATGACAAAGATGTTGTATTTGGGACACATCATAGGATTGGATGGAGTAAGGGTCCACGAGGAAAAGATCAAGGCCATCAGAGACTGGCCATAGCCAAGAAACATGACGGAGCTTCGAGGATTTATCGGCATCTGCACCTATTATAGGAAGTTCGTCAAGAATTTCTCTCAGCTTGTGGTACCCCTTACAGATCTGACAAAGAAGGGGGTATTCAGTTGGTCAGATACTGCACAGCAGGCTTTTGACAGGCTCAAGGAAGTTATGAGCAGCTGTCCAGTGCTTGCATTTCCATATTTTACACAACCTTTTATTTTGGAGTGCGATGCGTCAGGAGAAGGTATCGGTGCAGTCTTGATGCAGGGAGGCCACCCTATAGCCTTCGAGAGCACGAAACTCCTTCCACATGAGCGGCTGTATCCTATTTACGACAAGGAAATGCTGGCTATTATGCATGCATTGGCCAAATTCCGGCAGTACTTAGTGGGCAATATGTTCCGAGTAAGGACTGATCACAACAGCCTCAGGTTCTTTTTGGAGCAGAAACAGCTACAGGAGAGGCAACAGAAGTGGATCAGCAAGATCCAGGCCTATGACTTTGACATTGAATATCTCAAGGGAAAGAATAACGTGGTCGCCGATGCCCTTTCGCGTAGACCAGCCACGTTGTCTCTAATGAGCCTGGATGCAGATTGGAGGGCTCGCCTCTTGGTAGAATACTCCAAGGATAGATTTTCATGTGAGGTTCTGGATGTTCAGGTGACCGACAACAGATATAGGGTGATAGATGAAATCATCTACTATAGAGATAGGATTTTCTTAACAGAGGGCTCCCAACTCAAAGAGAAGATACTTCAGGCATCTCATGACTCACCGTTATCGGGACATCAGGGGTTTAACAAAACCTACCGGGCCATCCGGGAGAGGTTCGCATGGAAAGCTCTCAAGGAGGACGTGCTCTGGCATATTAGGGAATGCGAAGTTTTCCAGAAAAACAAGGGGGAGATGAACCATCCCGCAGGCCTGTTGCAGCCTCTTCCCATTCTGGAGGGGAAGTGGGAGAGCATTTCGATGGATTTCATCACTGAGTTGCCCACGGTGCAGGGCAAAGACTGCATATATGTCGTTGTTGATCGGCTGACAAAGTATGCACACTTCTTTGCCATCTCCGCACATTACACTGCAGCCCAGGTGGCGGAGCTGTTCTTTAAAGAAATTTCCAGGCTGCATGGTCTTCCCAAGACCATCATCAGCGATCAGGACAATCACTTTATGGGCGGGTTCTGGCAGGAACTCTTCCGACTGGTGGGGACGGAGCTGACACCAGGCACCAGCTATCACCCACAGACAGATGGGAAAACTAAAATAGTGAACAAATGGCTAGAGGGCTACTTGCGCAATTATTTTAGTGGGCAGTAGAAAGCATGGCTGAAGTGGCTGCATCTAGGGGAGTATTGTTACAATAACACATATCATATGTCCATTGGCATGACACCATTCTATGCTTTGTATGGGTACCATTCTTTATCTTTTGTTGATATGATGTTGGGTGCTAGCAAGGCCCCGAGGGCTAAATATTGGATCCAGGAGAGTTAAGACATCCTTCGCGCTCTCAAGGATAACATGGCTACAGTGCAGAACCAGCAGAAGCGGTATGCCGATAAGGGATGGATTGCAAGACGGTTTGAGGTAGGGGACTTGGTCTACCTACGTTTGCAGCCCTACCGACAGTCGTCACTAAAACAGAAGGGAGCTGAGAAGCTTAAGCCTCGTTTTTATGGGCCATACCAGGTGATACGTAGAGTTGGACAGGTTGCGTATGAGTTGGAGCTGCCCCAAGGCAGCAAGATTCATAATATTTTCCACGTATCATGTCTGAAGAAAGCATTGGGGTAGCGGGTGACCGTAACAAAGGAGCTGCCACCAACAGATGATGAAGGACATCTGGTATTACAGCCCGAGGCGATTATTGATACCAGGGTCAGGCAACTACGAAACAGAACCATCCGGGAGAATGAGAAAATCTTGCAGCACCCATCACTACAGTTGCTTGGGGTCAAGCAACACTCTGCGGGGGGAGACTGTAATATTCCCAATTAGCATAGCTAATTGGAAATATTAATTTTTGTTAATTCTGTTTTATATAGTTAATCTTAGGAATAAACGTGAGTCAAAGGACCATGACTCACTCTAAAAATAGACGCATATGGTAATTGTGGAGGGCCGAATGGGTCACGCGATATAAATGCACATGGTAAATGAGGAGGGCCGAATGGGGCGCGCAACATCAGAGCGCTACCCTGGTATCACATTACCATGGTATGGTGGGTTGAGGCGGCCGTAGGATTCAGGAGCGGCCGACCCGTATAAAAGGGAGGAGCACTTCTTCATTCGAGGATCATGGAAGTTTGTGAAATCAAAATTGGCCATTGCGACTTGGGCACGCTAGCTGTTTAGCCTGTCTGCAGCGCTATTTAGCGTGTTGAGTGTCTCCGATCGGAGATCTCGCCCTCAGCCCCAGGGGACTTCGAGTGCCTGCTCGGGTGAGGTAGTTCTGTCAGTATCTTGTAGGAATATCGATCCAGCTCTCGTGGTGGGATAGCGCGTTTATCAACTGTGCAGAGGATCAGCGTATTTACTGCTGTACTGAAAAACGTAGCTGCATTTGTGATTCCCAATTGGATCCTGAAGGATCGCAAATCTTGGAGGAGCAGAGCGATTAGCGCATTTAATCGCTGCACAGTAGAACGCAGCTAAACTGGTGAAGCCCCGATTGAATTTTGGGAGGATCGTGGATGGGTATTTACTCGTAGGAATAACTGCGTGCCTTTGAAGAATCTCTGAATCAGCGGGGATCGCATTATTGTTGTTCTCGGACAGTGGGGACAGGAGTGATCGCACAGATCTGCAAGGGATTACGTCGAGTCAATAACACAGCCACCTCTGTAGCAGGAGTGCAGATCTGAGGTGCAGCAGTCCCGCGCATGACATACCATGCAGACATGTCGTGCAGCAATCTGGGAAGAGATCCTGATCTGCCTTATGCAGAAATTTGATACTGTCATTTGATCACCAATTGTACTCCTCTACATTTATAAGATTAATAAAATGGCTCAGCGTCCTCTGATTTCTTGAAGTATCTGTGTATGACTCACATATATATGTGCTACAAATCTTGTTTCTTCCCTTTGCATCTAGATCTCTACACTGTTTGCTGTATTTTAAAAATATTTCTAAATAGGAATATTACATATTCCATGCCTGGAAAACGCATTTTCCAAAAATGGAGGCAGTAGGATTTGATACCAAGACCTGGATCCCATTAGACCAATGTGTCTAATACCAAAATCCAAGGATTGGGATCTATGAAATCCTTCTAGGGTGGTGAGGCAAGCTTTCCACACCTAGTTCCTTTCAGAAATTGCCCAAAGAATGGGGATGCAACAACGTATGAACATACAAGGAATTCTCAGCGTTATTTTAATGAGCCAGCACATATGAAGATACAAATAGCCAATAAAATTATATTGCAGCAGCAATAGAGTACAATGCTTGAGGATTCAATCACTCAAGTTAGGCAATGAAAGCCTCAATAAGTCTTGTACATGAAAATGAAGGCATACTGCTACATAAAGAGAGCCATGACTAAAACTGCACAGTCATATAGAGAAACTGCATCATATAAAATGGAAATACAATGATATGACACTAATAGCTCAATAAATGAGGGTGAGCAAGCTCTCAACCCTTGAAAACACTAATACAACAATCCTTAGGAGGATTGGCTACCATACATGTACAAAATAGGAAAATACAATAATGCCGGAGTTGCTGGGTAGCAGCAACTCATAAAAAAAATAGGAGGAGAGGGCTGGATATGATTTTCAATCTGAAATGGCCTCCTCCAATGGAAATTTGAAGTGAAAGGCTGATCCTTTCACCTAAGATCTCACCCTCCAACTATCTGCTAATCCCTCACAGCAAATGCTCACCAAGAATAACATTGTCTAAGAAAGGGACTGCGCTGCAAGTGATGGTAAGTGGTTCGCCTGGTGCCAAAGATGGTGGAATGAGCTCATGAACCTCCTTTGTTGACCTCCCAAAGAGATGGAAGCTCCTCCCTCTGAAAAACTAGCCAAGGATGGTTGTTGTAGAAAACCTCCTAAGCAACACCCAGCAACAATGCACAATCTCCAGCTGAAACTGCGTTGATGAAGATGGATGATACTTGAACTCAATGTCTGAATATGGGGAATAGAGTTCAATCCTCCAAGAGCTACTCAAGAAGGAGAGGAAATCCTAAACAGGAATTCCCTCAACAATTCTTGCTAACCAGCAAGAAGTTGCAGCAAGTCCACTGGACCAAAGATGAATAATACTCAAGAAGATTTGCAATGGCTACCTTGCCCTCCTTTTAAAAAATTCAGCTCCCTCTCAATGGACCCCACTCATTAGGGTTTCCTTCCTCTAGAATCTTCCCTCCTTATCCCACTGCGTTGGCCCACAATGTTCTCTCCACCTCATGCTACTGCGTAGTTTGACTTGGTCAAACTTGACCTATCCTTCTTGCAAAAGCTCCCTTTCACACATGGAGGTGTGAAATAAAGATCCAAAAGTGATCCCCCTTCATGCTAAGAGGATTTTTGTTCCCTATAGATAAAATTAATGGGTTTCCTACCCATTTTATTCATCTCCTAAGTGCAAATGTCAAAAATTAATATTCCACAAAATTTTGGAATATTACATATTTCTCACAAATTTAGATTAACCATGTATGACATATGATGTCTTTGTGGAGGTGGTGTCACTAACTTAGTGTCATGGGGTGACTTGTGATGAGTGGTTGAGCAAAAAGTTGATTTTGATGCCTCCCTTCAGATAACCTACATGGAAACCTAACTTTACCCTTTCCCCAAAGAACTTTAGAATCACTAATCAATGGATCAACCATAAGTTAGATCAGAATATTTAGACCACACTTCTAAGACTCTAGGTATACTAGAACAATCCTTAAGAATTTGAGCACCCATACAAATATTGCAAAGGTATTTGGGGTTGTGTTGCATGTTGGAGGGTTCCTCAACATTACTAACACTCACGACCGTGGTTGGCTTGTTAGACCCTTTCTTATCTTGCTTCTTCTTCTTCTTAACCTCCTAGTTACTAGCATCGAGACTTTCAACAAGAGAAAAAGAAGAAAGGGTAGAATACATGATGGGTGAAGAAATGATTTAATCATGATAAAAGATTGGACTCTATATGTCCAACAGTCCAATGGTTACTAAACTAGACTAAAAAATTATCTATATATGTATGTATTGATTTCTTTACAATGGACATGAAATTATTTTTATTTATATAATAAGCTGCATTTATCATGAGCTGATATAGTGTGCCTTGTTTACCATATACCTATGTTTTAGGTTTTTTTTTTAAAGAAAGTTTCTAATATTTTTTGTTTAAAAAAAATGATTCTCTATGTATGGCACTCCCAAGTGCATTTCCAAATTGATTTTTCTACAAAATTACATTAATCAATTATTTGTAAAAAAAAAAATGCATAGAATCAATTTCATTAATTCATATGATATTTCGATCAATTTCTCATTCTCATCGTGAAGATCTAGGGAAATGGAGAAGACTACCCTTCCTGGGTAGATGGTGGAGCATTTGGTGATGGATATAGGCATGGTTCAGGGGTGATAGATAAAGGCATGGTGTAAGTGAAATAGGAAAAAGGTAGTTGGTGTGGGCGATGATACACCCCCATTGATTATAATAATAATAATAATAATAATAATAATCCAATTTTAAGGCCATAGCCAAGCTAGACACCAAATTGGTGTATGATACCCCCTTGTTTGTGGGACAAGGGACCCACCTCCACGGTGCGATTTGACTGCGAAGTCTACGAAGGCATACATACTCTACCCCCCTATGGTTTTGAACCTGTGACCTCTTAGGAGGAAACACATATTATTAACCATTATGCCCACTCAAGTTGTATATGATAGTGGGAATCAGTGTTTACATTTGGGCCCTTCGAAGAGGGATCAAAGGGAGAGACATAACACCTCTCCCCAACAAACCCCCAAATGTATCCTGACTGAGTGTATATCAACTCAAGTTGCTAGGCTTTGCTAATGGAATCATCTTTGGAAGCAGGTCGTTGGGTTACCACACCTTTAGAAATCTCTGTCGTGAGAGTTTTCAAGAAAAGGTATAGTAAAACTCGATCGTCAAGTTCTGCTTTGCACAAACTTCGACGTCACTGCCATTCATGGAGATGGTCCGAGATATGGATAGCTGGAATTTGCCTAAAATGGGTGAGTAACTCCATTCCAGAGTCGTGGTGGATGGGTGACTGAAAATATGTAAGGAACGTGGTGGCAAGGGTGTTAAAGGTTCCGTGCAGAGTAGAAGGCTACTCCACATACCATTTCGCAGCTTGTCCTGTTAAGGTGCGCTGAAATAGTCTTAGTCGAATGGCATCATCTGTGATGCTATTTGACGAACACCATGGGTGGAAATCCATTATATGATTTCATGGGTCTTCCGCTTACTTCCCTTCGAACTTTGGTATGTCAAAAGGGAGCTTCGTGGGCATAAGGGGCCAATTGGGATTATGCGCAATGGGATCATTCGTCAACTTTGTTAGGTCGAGAATATCCAATGATGTTAAGAAAGGTAATGACGTATTGACTGCCATTGTGTGATGTGTGACCACCATTGTCTGGGCGGTATGGTTTATAGGGGATGTCTGGGGAATGGAACCCTGTGACGTACTCAGCTGCACGTTTTTTTGGCTCCCTGAAGGGGTACCGCTCCTCTGCCCTCTAGGGGTTGTGGGAGGAGTTGTGTGTGGTGTCCCTCAGGGGGTGTCCACAGGTGTGGTGTTGGGTGACCCTGGGGGTTTCCAACTAAAGATGCCCCGATAAAGGAAGATCCAATAACGGTGGCGGTGTGTCGTCTTTGACGCCTAAACAACAAAAGACCTAACACTCCTCCCTCTAATGGGGGTAGGTCCAAAAAACATCTAGATCGATGAGGTCCCATTGGGTCCATTATGGTATCGACTAGATTTGGTTTTGGAAATATTTTTCTATTTTTTTAATAGGAGAGAGATTATTACAAAAGCAAAAATTGATCAGATACATAAAACAAAGCGAAAAATAAAGGTAAAATTTTCCCTTTAGATTAATCCTATGTGATCAGTCAATAAAAAATGTGGTTTTGGTTGTTTCAACTATGATACTTAAATTCTAGAAGACCTAATTGTCCTGACACTCTCAAATGTAATCGGGCCTTGCAAAGATATCTTGCGAATGCTGGGGCAACATCCCGAAAGAGCTGGCGACGCCTTCCAGTCAACCGAAGAAAAATCAACCAAGGTAAAGGTAAGAGGATCTAGTGTTGCCTGCACCGTCACCTATAGGGAAGGATGCCCTAGATTTGGCCACTAAGTATCGTCGTCCCACATGAGTGTTCGAGTCTTGAGCTTCTTGGTATTCAGCTACCAGTACCGAGTACAAGACGCGTCAGGTAGCCCCAAATAATACCGCACGCATTGGGCCTAAGCTTAACCCCCTCTGAATCGGGTCTCTGTAGCGCTCGGGAAGTCTATTCCGTGGGTGGATAGACAGATTTAAAGCTCCTTGAAAAGTCAACTTCTATGTTTCAAGAATTTAAACGACCATGGTGGCTTATTGGATGCCTACCCCAATGGTCCTAACCTAAACTATTAATTCTTTTGTGGCCCCTGTGGGGAGATTTTAATGAGTTCAATTAATGGTTAGATTTAAAGAGTAAAAATTTGCCTATGGTGTGCCTTTGTGAATCGACAGTAAGAATAGGACGAGGGCCCTAGCTCACTGAAGCTTCGTGTGTGAAATAAAGTGAACAATCACAATGTTGTAAGATGCAAATATACGGTGATCCTTTTCACTCCTTCCTACTTACACTATGTTTGGTTGTTCCTTTCACGAAATAAACAATGTGCATATAATGGGCCGCTTACAACTTGTCCTATTTAAACTAAATGTTTGCACTATAGGGAGATGGTAAAGTATCAAGAGAGAGCGTGCATATGCATACCCAAGGTCACCGTTAGGTGCAAGGGCGACAAAGATTACTTGCTTTCTTTTGCTATTTTAATCTTGGTCCCGAAATCCTAATGCAAAAATTAAAACTCAATTTAATTCAAGAATTTGAAAACTAACTAAAGATGTGTGGACTTGGGCCACTTACTCTTTGTTAATTAACCTATGTGTGTGATATCTACTATCAATAATCAGCTTATTTAGATGACATGTCTAGATATGGGCCACATTTCTTGTCTCCTAATTAAACTAGGTGAGTAAATCATAGTAAACTAAAAATTAGAATGATGCACTAACTACACTAAAGTTCAGCTAACACACATGTCTAACAATCAAGAAATATCAACATAGTGTAAAGCCAATTCAAAGAACACATACAAGAATAGAATCATTAAAGCCAGTTTGTTCTTCGAGATTTTTTTCAAATAAATAAAAATAAGAATGATTAATTACACTGAAAAAATAAGTTTTAATGTTTAATTATATATTAAAAAAAAATTATATAACCCCCCAATATGCTAGTAGCAAAAGCAAAAGGCCTTCTCCTAGAAAATTTGAACTCTCAAAACCTCAAAGTTGATTCTTCATTGCAGCAAGAGGAAAAGAGTTGACTCGGTACCTTTGTGCTTACCCAACGGATTCACAGTATTGAAAAACCCCATCTCAATCCCGAGTGGAGGCTAAGAGATAAGGACGGAACATTCCAGAGTTGGTGGACGAAGCAAGGAATAACTACAACTTTCTTTGATGGTGCCTCCAAGGGAAACCCCGAGATAGCGGGAGCTGGAGGAATTATATACTCTTCCGATGGGAGCATAAAAGAAACCTTCAGTTGGGGACTAGGACAGCAAACCAACAATCAAGAAAAACTTCTGAGTTTGATTAAAGTCTGTCGTGTAGCCAAAGAAAGAGGACACCGAGAGCTGCAAGCATTTGGCGACTCTGAAACCCTGAAAATGATACATTCGAAAGGTTAGTTTAATGACGCTGGCTTAAACAAGAATCTGCAAAGGCTGAGATATATTCTACAAGATTTCACCTCCTTCAAATGTTATCATATCCTTAGAGAATCAAACAAAGAAGCAGACAAATATGCCAACAAAGGTTGTCTCTTGGCCCAAGGAGACCTCAGCATAAATGACAGAGATCCAGTAAAAATTTGTATTCCTTGAAAAAGACAATAGCATGTAATGGGAAAATGTAGAAGTCTTGTACTGAAGGTTGTAAGGCTGCGGCCAATTGGAGTTCCCTATTAATAAAAATCCATACCCGTTTTAGTTTAAAAAAAAATTATATAACATTTTGATATATGTTTTAATTTTAATTTTAAAATTAAATTATTACTATACAAATATTTAATGTTAACTAATAATTCTAATTCTTTTAAAATAAAAATGATATTATTGATAATAATAATTTAAATAATATAATATTTTATTATTAATAATTTTAAAGTATGAAATTTAATATTTAATGTTATTTATAAAATCAAAATTAAATATATATATGAAATGAAATTTAATTAATATTTTGAAATTTTGAAATTTAAAACAATTATAGAAAATAAATAATTAGAGAATAAATTATTTTAAGTAATTTAATTTTTTAAATAATAATAAAAAATAAGTATAGTTATTTTTTGTTGTTGTTTTAATTCAAAGAATTTAAACATTAAATTTTTAGCTTTACATTGTAACAAGGAAATCACCAATTAAACTACACCCAATAAACTAAATATAAATATTTTTATTATTAATTAAATAAGAAAATTTATTACAAAAATAAATTATACTATGATTTTTGTCTTAAAAGATACAACTTATTCTGAATTTTACTTTCCCGAACATTTATAACTTGAAACACCCTCAAACTTTTATAACATGAAAAACTATGCCCTTGAAACTCTCATCTCTTCCAACATTTAAATTTCTACTCAAAAAACTCTGCTATCAAAACTTTGACCACCTAAAACATTTATTACAATAAACAATTACCCTTTAGAAACGTGTTTAATCCCATTGGATTGACATAGAGATCATAAAACTAATAGTGATGATGGTGAGCTTAGTTTAAGGGTTAAGATTCATTTGAACACCATAATGTATTGAATGAGAAACAGATGTTGGAAAGTAAGGTAATCTACTAGAATAAAAGTGTTGTAGTATATGTTAATCATGGTAAACTTTAAATATGTAAACAATCTAAAATGGAAAGGGAAAGTTCTACTTAGCAATATTTCAACTAGAATTACTTATGTTATAACATTGAAAATATTGTTATTTAATAAAAGTTCTATAACAACATAATTGTTAATTTTAATTCAATGAGCACGAGCATCTTGGACAAAAGGGCCAACATATTTTCAAACCTTCATAGAAATGAAGAACAAAGCTTTCAAATATTCATGCAATCTAGATGACAATACAGGCTAATCTAGATGAAAATATAGAAACATAAGGAATTTCAAATTGAGTGAAACTCCACTTAAATGGAGTTGCAATCATTACTGAGCCTTCCTACAAAATAGACTTCATCCTAATCTTCAATACAATGCAATATAAATTGAATCAAAAGCAATAGATTGAATTCATTAGTGATAATAAATTTCTTGTCATTTCTAAAATATTAATATTATATAATAATTAATATTAATAAGTATTAATATTTAAACATAAAATATGGTAAATAATATATAATAGACTTCATCCTAATCTTCAATAGAATGCAATATACAAAATAGACTTCATCCTAATCTTAAATAGAAATGGCCAGATTTAATCTCTGCAACAACAACATCATCTTATCAAATGACCCTCAATTCAATCTGAATATGAGGACAAGCAATCCAATGCCATGTATTTTTCCTCAAATGTCATGCAGTGGGAATTTTTCAGGCGCCTCTTCACAGATGGGGTTGCCATCAAATCCTATCCTCATAGCCCTTGCTCAACAATTTTCAGTAAGTGAATTAAACCTAAAACAGTGCAAAATGGAGCAGACTTCATCTACAATAATAATGATAACAGTGTCAAAATTTCCCATGAGGGGAAAAATTTACCAAATTGATTTTTCTATCATATTTATTTCATACAAAATATTAATTTTTTATTTTTCTTTTATATTATGTTTAAATGATTTTTCACCTACTATGCCAAATGGAGAGGTTAAAAATTATTACTTCTTTATAGAGGCCTACCTTGTACTTAGAACTAGGGATGCATACCTAGGATGACCTATTTATCTCTCAACCTTCAAATGAGGATAACTCTTGGATTTCAAACTAAGATTTGAGACCATTTCCCTCCCATTCTAAAGATGAAAAATCCTTTATTGATGTACATAGTTAACCTACACTAATTTTAAACTATTATTTTGTGAAACAGACCCAAACGTAAATAAAGAAATCAAGGTCCCTTGAAAAGAAATGGGGAAAAAATCCCCAAAATTCGATATATATATGTGTGTGTCTTCCATATGCCGCGGAGTGCATGTCAGTGAACAAATATATCAGGACTCGAGACATGATCAACCTTGCTGTAAAAATGTGGGGAAGGAGACCATGAATTAATTAGCACATTATCAACCTTGCTGTCAAAATGTGGGAAGAAGATCATCAATCGTTATATATCATATTTCCCAATAGCTAATTTAATCTTATGAGAGTAGAAGCAAGAAAAACCAAAATGCTTAACACTTCAATCACTTATATGAAGAGAAATGACTCAAAACATTAATCTCATTTGTAACTGCTATGTAAAGCATGAGCATGAAATTGGAGAGATGCTCATGTTAAAAATATTACTTTTTCACCAAGAAAAAAGAGATATTACAATATAAAAACTGAAAGCTGCAGCCAATTAAAGGTTTTTAGAGTGAACTTGAGCCTGAAGACATTGGAAAAAACTAGGGTCTGTTGACCATTTTTTAGTTCTAGATTGAAATAGAGAGAATTTCTTTGATCCGGGTTTGAACTAAGCATTCCATGATCAAACAAATACCCAGAAAAGGTCATCCATAGAAGCTTCGATATTTTGAAGCTAGTAGTAGGGACTCTTAAATACTCAAAACTAAATATAGAGAAGTAAATTGACCATAGGCATATTTTTCTTCAATACAGGATCTAGATTGAGACAAATGCAAGGCCAAATACTTATAGAGTATACTATACTGAATTTTTTGCATTTTGTAACATCTCTTCCCCATATTTGTGATTGTTCTTTCCAAAAAAGGTTTTCTTATTGACCTTGTGTTTTTCTACTACTTCATTGTTTGTGACTGGGCATGTCCTTGCCTTCTTCATCATCTTCAGTATCGTTTGTGCTAAGGTTGATACAGGAGCACTATTCTAGTGATGTAGAAAAGGCAAAAGCCACAGTGGCCCCTACCCATCCTGCTAGTCAGTCCATTTTTCGACATCCCAAGGTCGTACATCTACTTCTTGAACATTCCAGCGATGACACAGTCTGTAACTTGGCTGTGGATTTCTTGATGCAAACTCGCGATGAAGGAACTTTATTTTTAAGAGTGGCATTATGGTTCAAATTGATAACTATATTCTTCGCCATCTAACAATAGCTGAAAATAACAGAGAATATCGTCTATATAAATGAAAATCTAAGCAGAGAAGCAAAACATCTATGTTTGAAAGATAATCGAAGGGGCAAATCAACGGTGAAATGCTACTTGAAAACAAAAAATTCACGGAACTTTTTGTCCCAAAGAAAAACACTAAATTAATGGGAAATGTCCTCTCCAATTTAAGACACAGAGCAAGCAAATGTTGAAATTGTTTATGGAACAGAAGAACCAGGACAAGGGAAAGTAGAAAAAATAAAAAATGTAGAAAAAATAAGTTTAAAAATCAAGTGTAGCGTAATGCGTAATACCAGAAGATGATATGCATAGATCAAAACACCTGGCCCAAGTTACGGCAGCTCAGGATGGAGGGAGAGACCCTTCGCTCAATTTCTCTGTCGATTGAAGCAGGGTTGGAACCCCGAAGGATGGATCTTACCGTGAGTTTCGATGGAAGAGGGAATCACGGATTAGCTCAGCGGAGGTCTTGCTTAACTCTGCTGATAATCTGGAGAAGAGGAGAGGACCCTTCGCTCAGTTTCTTTGTCGATTGGAGCAGGGTTGGACCCCGAAGGACGGATCTCACCGCGAGTTTCCATTGAAGAGGGAATCACGGATTAGCTTAGTGGAGGTCTTGCACAACTCTATTGATGAATCTGGAGAAGAGGAGAGGACCCTTCGCTCAATTGCTCTCTCGATTGGAGCAGGGTTGGGAGCCCGAAGGATGGATCTCACCGCGAGTTTCGATGGAAGAGGGAATGCAGGATTAGCTCAGCGGAGGTCTTGCACAACTCTGTTGATGAATCTGGAGAAGAGGAGAGGTTATGGAGCTCATAAAAACGTGCGAAAACGATAGATTTTGGTGGAGATTTTCGGCAGCTAGGAGAAATCAGTATTTAATCGCTGCAGGTGAGGACAGGTACTCGGGATCCTGATGCATGGCATGGGCATGGTCATTAGTATTCACCCTATGCATGTTAGATTATTCATAACATACATTTGCATGCACGCGCACGTACACACACAAAACTGAGAAGAGTATTATGTGAACCAATCCCAACATAAGGATATGCCTCTTTAGATATAGCTTGTAATATCACATAGTTAACAACCAAAAACTAGTAGATGCCCCCATGAGTGGGACGAACCTATAGGTGTGTCGCTAGACATCTCAACCCTTGCTAGGTCATACGTTATTGGTATATCTAGCTTGCAAGCTATTGGATTTACTTTTGGGTTATAGTAGCAACTAGTTGATTTGAACTTGGGCCTAGCCTATATCACTCTAATGAGTTACCAATCTCCCATGGTTAAAAATAAAAGCAATCATAAAGCCAAAGATGATTCACAAGGTATAACACCAAAATTGTTGCCAATGTTAGAATCAAAGTGAAATATGATGCATCACGTTATCCTTTGAACTTGCGCCCAAAACTCAACGTCCATATAGACAAAGATAACAATCACAAGCCAAAAATGATCCACAAAGCATGTTAATGATATTAATACCAAAGTGAAAAAGAAAAACTATCATATCAACTTGGAAATCCAATTCACCCTTTAAAAAAATCATAACAATTCAAATTTAAATTATTCACATAATAACACCCCATCCAAATACTTCAACACATAAAAACCACTTCAACATGATTAAGGAAATCTTGAAATAAATTTATATTAAGAATTCAACGTAAATATGTGTTTACCGTAGTTAAGGAAGTTCTGTGATCTTAATTTAGAGTTTAACACTGACGTGATTCTTTATGTTTCCAGAAACATCCACATATTTATTGGGGATCAAACTTTGTAATTACTTGTTATTACAGCAGCCTACCCTTCATATATATGACGAATGGATGGGTGAGACTATCATATTCTTAATCTTCCAATAATAGATATGCCGCAGGTTGTTGTAATTACTTGTTATTACAGCAGCCTACCCTTCATATATATATATATCATATATATGACGAATGGATGGGTGAGACTATCATATTCTTAATCTTCCAATAATAGATATGCTGCAGAACAGTCCACGATTCCCGATCACACCCTTTGCGAAATTGAAACGGCTTCCACTTCTACCGGATAGCCTAAATTAATTCAGCCGCTCGATTTTCAAAATTCATTTCTACCAAATTAATTCAAAATTCATTCCTATCAAATTAATTCAGCCGCTCGATTTTCGAAATTCATTTCTATCGAATTAGTTCAGCCGCTCGATTTTCAAAATTCATTTCTATCGAATTAGTTCAGCCACTCGATTTTCAAAATTCATTTCCACCAAATTCAATTAGCCAAGTTTGAAGTAGATGGCACCTGCTACGGTGGCATTGGGCACTGGTCTTTCCAACCTCCAGAGTATCCATAGTCCGGAAATTTATTTGGCAAGCTTCAACCCTTCACCGGAAATTTATTTGGCAAGCTTCAACCCTTCACCGGAAATTTTATTATATTATTTACATATTTTTTTAAAACCAGTAAAAATAATAAATTGCATTATAAATAGTAAAAGGGTTTTAAACTTTATTCACAGCTTTTAGCCATTAAACCTGCTGAGTTCTTCGACCTTTTTCTATGGAGATACCAGCCGTCTTTCCATCCTCTCTTTTGTTTTTTGCAGTCCTATATATATTTGGGTACTTTTTTGTGTTCAAAAATTGGAAGGGAACAAGCCGTTTCGAAGCCGCATGCTGCGTCAACTCATTCGTCCATGGCATAGTGGCAGTGATTTTCTGCTCCTATGATATTATGACCAATCCATGGAAACTAGATGCCCCCAACACAGATATAGAGAACAAAATAATGGACTTCAGCCTTGCCTATTTTGCTCTAGATTTTATCCATTACTTGCTCATAATCCCATCCGATTATTTGAACATTATTCACCACATTGCTTCCTCTACCTACATGTCATCCTGCAGATACTACGCAGGCCATGGTGGGCTTTCTTCAATTTGTATCATGTTCACAGGGGAGGCCACTACCCCATTTAAGAATGTGTGGATCCTGGCCAGGATGGCTAGAGGGGAGTCTCCATTGGCTAATAAGATTTACACTGGTCTGTCACCCATTTATACTGTGTATTTCACCATAATGAGGTGCATTGTGCTTCCTTATCTTGTTTGGCAGTTGGGTTCCTTCTATTTTCCAGGAAAGGCCGATAAGGTAATCCCTCGAAAACTTGCCTATTTCTGGATGTTTATTGTGATTTTGGGTATAATTTGGAGCTGTGTTTGGGTTTACAAGCTCTGGATTGGGTTGATTAGATTCAATGCAAAGAAGAAAGCTGCAAATCGTGCGGCCAAAATGCAGAAGACAGAGTAGAGTAAATAGCATAGACCTCGATGATTGAAAAGTCACGAGTGGCTGCTGATTCAGATGTATCAAGTGACAGAGTGAGATTCCTGTGTTGCATTGTAGAAGTGAACAATTTCAAATTGATGGATCAAACTGGCTTTTGGCATGAAAACCGTTAGTATTATTCTCTATTATATTATTACTTATTCATGTGTGTTTCCTAGTTCATGGATGGTTGTGCAGTTTTATTCCTCCTGGCTCAAGCATAATTGGATAAGTTTTAAGGTTTTTTACGACATTAATATTTTATCTTTTTCTTTTATTCATAATTTGCATAGATGGATGATGATCTTTCGGGTTCACTAGCTGCATTTTGAGTTATAACATGTATCACTAAATAGCTTGACAGGGCATCTATTTAGGCAAAAATTTGGTGGCTGATATTTGTCATTTTGCTCTGATATTTTTTTAGTCTTTTTTTAAAAGAAAACCTGACACTTGTATTACTAAGTAAGGATGCACTTGTCATCCCTTCTAAGAGTGTCCATGCTAAGCCATCGTTACATCAAACCAACTTTACCTATTGAAGTACATGAGATCTAGCCCTTACATCTAGGTCTTTATAATATTTTATTAAGACAATTAGATGAGTTGAATTGAAGGTTGAATAGCTATAGAGTCTATTGCTACCTCTACCTACATGTCATTCTGCAGATACTACGCAGGCTATGGTGGGCTTTCTTCAATTTGTCTCATGTGAATAGGGGAGGCCACTACCCCATTTCAAAATGTGTGGATCCTGGCCAGGATGGCTAGAGGGGAGTCTCCATTGGCTAACAAGAGTGTCCATGCTAAGCCATCATTACATCAAACCAACTTTACCTATTGAAGTACATGAGATCTAGCCCTTACATCTAGGTTTTTATAATATTTTATTAAGACAATTAGATGAGTTGAATTGAAGGTTGAATAGCTGTAGAGTCTAAATTCAAGTTACACCAAATGTTCTGTTACATCTCTTTTGCTATAGGAAATGGAAAGTGACTACCCTGATTTCCTGCCAGCACCTCCATTCATATTTATGGAAGCACCAAAGATTCTTGAAAAGGATACAACCTACTAGTAAAGCTGTGGCATAATCATATCTGTAAAAATGTATGCCCAAACCTCCATAGAAAATGTGCACATCCATAAACAATGGTGGGCTTCTTCTAGATTAAAGAAAAAACATCAATGCCATAAATTTATTTTATTTTATGAAGACTTCTCATGGAAACTTAATATTCACTGCAATTTTTACAGGGGCTTTTTCAGAATTAAAAATGGCCACATTTTTACACACATTGTATGAGAACATCAAAGTTGTAAAATGTTTCAATTATGTGTCAAATTTCCTTAGCTGATAGTTTTAGATTGTTAAAGATACTCTACCAATTACCTAAAAGAGGTTTCTGCCGTTTGGAAGAAACACACTCTTCTCCCATTTTTTATTATGTGATTGAAGAATTTTTAGGCTTTGTATGCTTCACATATAATCTCACAGTAAGCATTGGCTAGCTGGATTTCTAAAATATGGAAAACAAGGTATACTGGCAACTGTAATGTTTTTTCAAGGTTGAAATTGTTTGAAATTGAAAATTTGTCGCTCCATGTCTTTATAGGCTGGAAGCATTGCCTTTTCTTAGAATCTGTAACCTCGCCTTTTCATTTATTACAAATGTTAGTCATCCATAATTTTCACTATCTGAAGATGACTAAGTATTGGTCCTAGATTTCTAGAAACAAAGTTCATGAACATTGTGAGTTCTATAAATCTCACTGTCTTCATTATCTTAAGATATATATATATTTTTTTTATTATCCTATCTAGTCATGATTGGCCCACCACTCTCGGAAGACACATCATGGGCTCAAGCCATTTATTTTAACCCTAACTTGTCATCCATTTTTCACCATGTCTTGCCTTTTGGCCCAAATCCTCTCTTTTGTTTACCTACAAAATTCCCCACTACCACCTAAACCTACAAATCAAATAACTTTGCCGTCCCTTCCATAATACTCTCAAACATTGATTGTCTCTGCAGGCCCTTTGGATAGTCAAGTATGTTGGATCTTAGGTCTTCAATACACTAAGCTGAGCATGGATCCTATCTTACACTTGTAAAAACTAAATCTAGATCTCAGTCCAAAGTCCAAATCCAAGAAAGCCCCATTAGGTCACCTAAGGTCTCACTTAGTATAGGATGGATTTGGTGCCCTACAAACTATGCCTTCCTACATGAGGAAATTGTATTCAAAGAGGGATAAAATCAAGCAATTTGGTCCAGGACTGGTTAAAACAGTCATTCAAGAAAAGCCTCCCTGGCTTAGAGCACAAATACTACAAGGGACAACTGCCCTTGTTCATATTTTACAATGAATGATTAAGTTAGCCATCAACAAAAAGAAGAAGTAAGGAAATTGGATGCAACCATCACTAGGAGACATCCAAAAACAAGACAAAGGTAGTAGGCCTATTTGTAAAAAGAGAAACAAAGTTTTTTTGATGCAGGAGCATTAGGCTCAAGAAAAATACTTTGTATTTTTATAAAACATAGAGGGGTCTTATGTCTCTAAGTCCTCATGTAATTATTAGTATTTTTGAATAAAATGGTGAGGAATTGTAAATGTTCTCTAATCATTAGAGAGCATGAGAGAAATGATCAGTTGGGAATGTGAAGAGATAAGCAGTTTCAGTTATTTTAGAGAATTAGGGTAAATTTAGGATTTTTGAGAATTTCAAGAGTTGTCGAGCTGTTAGGGAACCTGAATCGATTCAGGTCATCATTTTGCATAAATGTAAGCATGAATGATAGTGTAGAGGTAGAGAGCTAGAGAGCTGTTCAGGACATATTAGTGAAGATAGAAGGGCCACCGAACTGAAAATCTGGCCAGGGACAAACAACTTGTAAGTGGATGCTTTGTATTTAATTTCATGTATATGATGAGGAATTCGGTTCTAAATGAATGTGTCTAGATTGATTAATTTCTGTGTGAATGTCTTCGAATTTCAATAAGAAATTGTGTAAGAACCTGTGTGGCGAGACTTTGAAATTTTGGGGTTTTGTAGTAGAAGACTGGCCGAGAGGTTTCACCTCCATTTTAATAAAATTGGCAGTGGTTCTTAAATTGTAGTTATGTTGACAATCCCCTGAGGATTCTACCTCGTGGTGTCTTGGTTTGCACATGCTGTGTAGGAATCAATTGAATGGTTTTCTGAATAGAGGTTAAAAAGGGTCAACTATGTTCATTAAGCATAGCAGAGTAGCTCTCTATTTTATCAAAGAGCAATGAAGCTATGTTTAAAGGACTGCAACCGTCGAGTTCTATTCTTGTTTGGGATAAATCAAATCGGTGCATAATTGTTGGGTTGAACCACAGAGGTGAATGTTCGGGCAATCTGTAATTGGAGAGGGGACCTTTGAATTGTAAGAGCGAGGCGGAGTTATACAAGTAAATGGGATTAAAGGCGAAGGAGCGGAACCTTGAGCCGAGAAGCGGAACCTTGAACGAATAGTAAAACTGGAGTTGAAAAAACCGGCGGTCTCACGTTTTTCAAAAGCGGTAATTAAATTTTGTGAAAAAAACGCGATACACCTTTGCGGTGGACACGTGGCTTGAGGTGGTATTTGAATACCACGAGTTTCACGTAATTTTGGAGCATTAAAGCTCGGAAGTGAAAAAAACGCGAACTCCTTCAGAATCGTCCGATGGTTAGCCCCTGAGATCTGACGATGGTCACGTTGCGCGATGTCTGACAGTTAATGAGGTATGTATGAATGCGATGTGGGCCTGAGAGTTTAATATACCGGGGTCTTTGGTTTTAAATAAATTCGAAGGGTTTATGTTTATTAAAATTTCGGCTGGTCGATGGTTGGACTATTGGTTAACGCAAAGGTAAATGGGGTAAGTTAATTGTGGGACCCGAAACATTTATATATGTTGATGTTAGCACTTGGGACGCAAAACTAAAGTCAAGGAATTATTATAATGTTTCATAACGATTGATTTGGGGAATATATATATATATATATATATATATATATATATATATATATATATATATATATATATATATATATGTTTATATATATATATTGTTTGGTACGAGATGATGGAACCATATGCATGAAAGATTTGAAGTTGGTCGATAGTGTTGTGACTGAATACACATATGCACATGTAGTGCTTTCACCTATAAACAAGGGTTTTGTGTGCTAGCCGAAGCTTGTATTTTGGGCTTATGGTATAATAGGCGGAAGGTAAATTGATACTGAGTTTTATAAAGCCCGACATTGGTTTGAAGGGAAGCTTATATTTGGGTTATTTGAAATCCAAATAGTTGAGTTAAAAACAATAAGAAGGGATATTTCAATGGTTTTATAATCATTGTTTAAAAAGGTGAAGCTCCCGCATAGAGGATTGAAACCTGGGGTTTAAAATTAAATAGAGAGTTTAAAGCTTCCACTTGATTAGAAAGTCTTTCCAAATTTAAAATTATTTGGGCTAGAACTGAAATGCAGTTTATATGAAAAAAGAGTGTGAATGTGGATTGAGCAGGTAGCCCGGGCATCAAGTGGTATCAAATATGGAATAGTTGTCTGAAGAAAAAGATTTTTTTTTTGTAACTAAATCTGAATGAGTGTATGTGATGAGAGAATGAAGAAGATCAGATTCTTAAATCTGATATGCAAAGATACACAGAGTTGCAATGAATAGAGGTTTTCATAATTGAATGAATGAAGAACAAGATTATGCAGGGGTCTTGCAGGTAAAATAATTTTAAATCCGATTTGAAGATTGTGATGATAGAATTATGGTTGTAGATATGATGAAGACAAAGTTTTGATGATGATGGCAGTGGACCTGATATTTAGCTAAAGGCTGGATAGGGAGGACAATTGCAGTGTTCTCAAGAGAAGGTGAGTTGATGAGTAGTGTTTAACTCTAGTTTGAAGAATTGTTTGCAGAATTTAGATTGCAGGAAATTGAAGAATCTCAGCAAAAGCAGATCACAGCTTTGAGAGCAGTGATAAAAGAGTCCAGCAGAGGATTCTCAGTGAAGAAGAAAGTGTGGCAAAACCTGGAGAATTCCCAACAGAGGTTGGATGAAAGAAGAACATACGTGTTCTTGAGAAGTTGCAGAGTGAAGCCTAGAAAGAGCAGAAGAGAGTGCTCAAAAGGTTCCAGCAGAAGATTGGTGAGGTAAGTTGCAGCAAGAGAGCTTGTTGTTGCAGAGGCTTAGTGCAGCTTGTGAGTGAAGAACTCATGGAGGAGAAAATGGCTAATGATAGCCATAGCAGAGATTACAGAGGTTATGAGAGAGGCCACAGCATAAGAGAGAAAGTAGATGCCAAGACAAATGGCATGAGGCAATAGTTGACTGATGCAGAATATTGGAAAGAGATAGCTGAGATCATGGAGCAGTTCAACAAATTGGTACTGATGATAAAGGAAATCCAAAGAGTTGGTTGGCTCATGAAGAAGAGAGTGAAATGGCAACCATTACAGTTGAGGTTGAGGCAAAAGGAGATTGCCTTACTGAAAGAAGAACTCAGAGCAGCTGAGTTGAGAAAAGAAATCTTTGTTTGTGAAGCAGAACAGAGAACAGATGAAGAATGGAGGTCTGCAAGAGATCTTGTGATGCATGGTGAAGACTTAAAGCAACAATAAGCTTGTCTTGCTCAAGAGGATATCATTGATGATTTCCTGAGTTATTGGACAAGTCCAGATCATCTGGATGATGTAAAGACTTGTGTTTGTGAATCTGACAATTGTGAGGTGATTACAGGTTCTACAGAGGAAGAAGAACTCAGAGTTCTTGAGTCAAGTACGGAATTTGAAGATTCCACATGAAATTGTTTTCAAAGGGAAGTGCTTGAGAAAGCAACCAAGACTAAAAATTCTTGTGGTTTTGAAGCTAAAGAGTTGTGTATGTTTGTAGGTACACCACAGGGATATGAGCAAGCTTTAAGGTTTGTTGAGGAGGAGAAATTGAATCTGAAGTTTGTTCAGATCAATGCTGAGATAGCAAGATCTCAGGAGGAGTTGAAGACAAAGGAGTCCAATGAGAATATTCAACAGAATATTTTGGCAGAGAGAGAAGGATCAACAGATGATTGGTCAAGAACAAGCAAAGGCATAAAAGGTTGTGTAAGGTTCCCAAAATCTACTCCAATTGGACTTGTTGAATTGTATAGGAGGTTGGATTTTCAAAGAAGAGAATTGGAGAAACAGAGGACCTATGCACAAGATAATTTGTTGGGGAAGCAGAGCAGGAAGGTCTTCATGAATGGTGTTCATGAAGTAGAGGATGGAAAAAAACAGAGACTGACTGACAGTCTGATGAAGAATGCAAATGGTGCTGACAGAGGAATTGGAAAGAAACTCAGAACAACATACTGATGTGTTGTCAAAGGAGGAAGAGGTATTGAGACCTTGTAATTTTAGTGCTGAAAGTTCATGTGTTAATGATGCAGGCAAAGAAGAACAACAATTGGAAACTGTCAGAGAATGGAATGAAAGAGAAACTATGTTGGCTGAAAACATAGTGAAGGGTCATCACTTTGACATGGTGATTAGAGCAGTGGAGATAAATTTGGCAGCTGAGGAGAAAGACAATGAAGAATTTCTGAGTCTTGAAACAGACTCAGAACTGTAGAAAGAAATTTTGGTGACTGTACCAACAAGTGAGGCCATTGGGTCTTGTGATTTTGACACTGACAGTTTGATTGTGTTTACAGGTGATGCAGAAGACAATACATCATTTGGAATTGTCTTGAGAGAAGAAGAATTGTTGCAGAAGAAAGAAGATGAGACAACCATGTCTCATATGCAGAAATTTGTTACTGTTAGTGACAAAGAAGGATTGGCTTGTATGATGGGCCAAGAGCAGACTGTGGGGCAGATTTTTAAGAGTGATGAAGAATCAGAATCCTGTTCTGATGGAGGATGAGAATGTAGTGGTTGAAGAACTTGGTTTGATTGCCAGAATCAATCAAGATGATGAAAGGAAATTGCTGAAGATTTCCCATGAAGAAGAAAAAGATGCTGAGACTGAATTACAACATGCCAAAGATGTGAAACAAGTGTAGAAGAGATGGCTGACATGTTTGCTGGAAGCATTTGAAGAAGAGAAAGAAATTGCAGACACTGAAGTAAAGATGTCTGAAGCTGTGAAAGAAATATGGGCATATACTAGTTTGCAGAATTTCATTTTGTTTACTAGTATACTAAATGAGTATGTTACTGCAGGAGTAAAAACAATGTTAGCAACAATCGAAGAGGTGGTAGCTGAGACAACATTGGTAGTAGCAACACCCATGGTGGCAACTGAAGCAACATGGGGGGTGACATTTGCAGGAGTAGTAAAAATGTTAGTAACATGTGGGACAGCAAGAGCAGCAATATTGGCAGTTGAATTAACAGAAATTGGAAGCAGCAGCAGTGGGCAAAGAAATTTCCAGATAGAGGATAAGATGGACAAATAAATTGAAAACATCATAAGACTGATGATGAATGTGTCTCAGAAGCAGCAGACAGCAGCAAGAAAGCAAAGGAGTTTTAACAAAGGAAAGACAAAAGAAGATTGCGAAAGTATAACTGGAGGTGAATTGCAGAACAAGATATGGAAACATGGAGAAGCGAAGTTGAAGGATGATGCAGTTTCTGAACAGAAGCAAAAAAAAGTATGGGATCCAGGAGGCAGAGACTGAAAGCACATGATCACGAGATCATGGTCAATTTGAACCTTAGGAGTCTGATGCAGGAGCATTAAGCTCAAGAAAAATACTTTGTAATTTTATAAAACATAGAGGGGTCTTATGTCTCTAAGTCCTCATGTAATTATTAGAATTTTTGAATAAAATGGTGAGGAATTGTAAATGTTCTCTAATCATTAGAGAGCATGAGAGAAATGATCAGTTGGGAATGTGAAGAGACAAGCAGTTTTAGTTATTTTAGAGAATTAGGCTAAATTTAGGATTTTTGAGAATTTCAAGAGTTGTCGAGCTGTTAGGGAACCTGAATCGATTCAGGTCATCATTTTGCATAAATGTAAGCATGAAAGATAGTGTAGAGGTAGAGAGCTAGAGAGTTGTTCAGGATAGATTAGTGAAGATAGAAGGGCCACCGAACTGAAAATCTTGCCAGAGACAAATAACTTGTAAGTGGATGCTTTGTATTTAATTTCATGTATATAATGAGGAATTCGGTTTTGATTAATTTCTGTGTGAATGTCATCGAATTTCAATAAGAAATTGTGTAAGAACCTGTGTGGCGAGACTCTGAAATTTAGTGGTTTTGTGGTAGAATACTAACAGAGAGGTTTCACCTCCATTCTAATAAAATTGGCAATGGTTCTTAAATTGTAGTTATGTTGACAATCCCCTGAGGATTCTACCTCGTGGTGTATTGGTTTGCACATGCTGTGTAGGAATCAATTGAATGGTTCTCTGAATAGAGGTTAAAAAGGGTCAACTCTGTTCATTAAGCATAGCAAAGTAGCTCTCTGTTTTATCAAAGAGCAATGAAGCTCTGTCTAAAGGACCGCAACTGTCGAGTTCTATTCTTGTTTGGGATAAATCGAATTGGTGCATAATTGTTGGGTGAACCACAGAGGTGAATGTTCAGGCAATCTGTAATTGGAGAGGGGACCTTCGAATTGTAAGAGTGAGGCGCAGTTATACAAGAAAATGGGATCAAAGGCGAAGGAGCGGAACCTTGAGCCGAGAAGCGGAACCTTGAACGAATAGTAAAACCGGAGTTGAAAAAACCAGCAATCTCGCGTTTTTCAAAAGCGATAATTAAATTTTGTGAAAAAAACGCGATACACCTCTGCGGTGGACACGTGGCTTGAGGTGGTATTTGAATACCACGAGTTTCGCGTAATTTTGGAGCATTAAAGCTCAGAAGTGAAAAAAACGTGAACTCCTTCAGAACCGTCTGATGGTTAGCCCCTGAGATCTGACGATGGTCACGTTGTGCGATGTCTGACAGTTAATGAGGTATGTTTGAATGCGCTGTGGGCCCGAGAGTTTAATATACCGGGGTCTTTGGTTTTAAAGAAATTCGAAGGGTTTATGTTTATTAACATTTTGGCTGGTCGATGGTTGGACTATTGGTTAACGCAAAGGTAAACGGGGTAAGTTAATTGTGGGACCCGAAACATTTATATATGTTGATGTTAGCGCTTGGGACGCAAAACTAAAGTCAAGGAATTATTATAATGTTTCATAACGATTGATTTGGGGAATATATATATATATATATATATATATATATATATATATATATATATATATATATATGTTAATATGTATATATATATATATATTTTTTTGGTACGAGATGATGGAACCATATGCATGAAATATTTGAAGTTGGTCGATAATGCTGTGACTGAAGACACATATGCGCATATAGTGCTTTCGCCTATAAACAAGGGTTTTGTGTGCTAGGCGAAGCTTGTATTTTGGGCTTATGGTATAATAGGTGGAAGGTAAATTGATATTGAGTTTTATAAAGCCCAACATTGGTTTGAAGGGAAGCTTATATTTGGGTTATTTGAAATCCAAATAGTTGAGTTAAAAACAATAAGAAGGGATATTTTAATGGTTTTATAATCATTGTTTAAAAAGGTGAAGCTCCCGCATAGAGGATTGAAACCTGGGGTTTAAAATTAAATAGAGAGTTTAAAGCTTCCGCTTGATTAGAAAGTTTTGCCAAATTTAAAATTATTTGGGCTAGAACTGAAATGCAGTTTATATGAAAAAAGAGTGTGAATGTGGATTGAGCAGGTAGCCTGGGCATCATTTTTTATGGTTTTTTGAACAAAAAAGTGGTGATGGGCAAGAAACCATCACAAAGGCCACAAGGACAAAAGCCACTTCAACTACCATCAAATGCGCATTGAAGATTGTTGCAAAGTAATGAATAAAGTTTTGAGAGGCTACAGAGAAACTTAGCAACACTCCTTGTCCTTTCTAAAAAGCCCTAAAAACCTAAGAGTTTGCACAAATTTGGCAAGACAGGTCAATTGAAGATGACAAAGCCTCCTTCTTAACAGCAGAGGGCATACAAAGGTTATCAGTTTAAAAGGAAGAAATGGCACAAAGGGATAAGTTTTTTGTTTGTATAAAATGATAAAGGTCAAAGAAAAACCACCACCTGCAACACCAAACAGTCAAAAGGGCACAGTGAGTAAAAGGTAAACGAACAAAAACATCATCAAAGTGGGTTTCAAATTCTAAATTATTTTTCAAAAAAGGTTATAAAAAGCTTTGAGCATACTTCCCCCCACACCATTTATCATCTCCAAATCGAAGAGAGCCGTTGAGAGAAGATTTTTTTCATTTTTTGAGCAAATTGGGGAAGTTGGCAGTGTTACGCACCTAGGCACCCGCTCTTGTTACACACTTGGCAGTGTTATGCACCTGGAAGTGTTACGCACAGGACCGAATCAACCGACCCGCCTGTTACGCACCTGGGTGCCCACTCTTGTTACGCACCTGGCACTGTTACGCACATGCCCGGCCCGACTGTTACGTTCCTGTGCACCCGACTCACCTGTTACGCTCCTGGGCACCTGACTCTGCCTGTTACACTCCTGGGCACCCGACTCACCTATTACGCTCCTGGGCGCCCGACTCTGCCTGTTACGCTCCTGGCTGTTATGCATAGACAGAGTCTCTTCGAAATTGCTCAAGGAGATCAAAAATTCGATTTTTCTTCACCCTCAAGGCCTCAGCAAAGGACAAGAGCAAGGTTGGTGATTTGATTGGCCTCCTAAACCTCCATTTTTCTAGGAAAAATCATTTTTAAGGGCTCGAATGAAATAAATCCTCAGCTACATTACAGTCATTTTTTGAAAAATATCTTGGTTTAGAGTTTGAAAGAGGAAATTGTTATGTAGACCAGAGGAGGGTGAGTGGCATCAATCAAGCCTCTGAAAACATTGAATACACCCTTGGAGACTTCCATCTTGCCTTCATTTTCTTAGCTTTGCCCTCACTTCACTCATTACTACCTTTTAACCCAAAAATCCCTCAAATAGTTTTAAAGGAGCCCTTTTTTGTGCTAAGAGAATCAGCCACTATGTCTGAAGCAGAGAGCCACACCAGCAGTGATGAGGTTCAAACACCTACCAAGCCTCAGTACAAAGGAGGGAGGGAAAATAGATTTGAACCCTTAGACATAGTCTAGATTACCTCCTCTCCTATGATCCTTTCATGCTTTCAGGATGTAGGGTGTTATCAATTTTTTGAAAAAATCAAACAAGTTGGCAGTCATCCAAACTTGACTAGGTTGTTTTCCTTTAACTTACAAAATCATCAAATTAACCTAGTAGGGGTGTAATTTGAGCTCTTAGCTGAGATTATTTCAAAAGCAACCGGTATACCAGACATTGGTGAAATATGGTTCAAACAAAATAAGTTGCAGTTGAGTTATTATGAGCCCTACCTGAAACCCAACGATCAACAAAATTGCAAGGTTGTTTTCCCTTTCTCCCACTTGTTAGAAAGGTATGTTGCACTAATGAAACAAATTATCAGGTATTTCACCTGTGAAGGGAGATATTCTAGACTCTACTCATATCATATAATGTTGTTGATGCACTTCACTAAAAACAAGACGATGAATCTACCATACTATATTTTCGGGAGCATTGACAAAATGGTCTCACTTGTCAAAAAGAAAAGCTATGACCACCAAATGCCGAGCCTTTTTCACCACTCCCTCATAAAAATGATTGTCCTATATCAGCTAGAGCAGCAAGGAATACCTTGGAAAACCTTCATCTCACATGATGTGTTTACAGACCCTCGGGCCTTCATCCAGTGGAACTTGCCTTCCACTTCACAACCATCTACCTCCACCCATCCATCATCTCCCCATGTGCCTTCTCCACAAAGAAATTCACCTCTTATTTCTTCCCCTAATCTACCAAGTGGAGAGGCTGATAGTAGCCCTAGTGAAGAACAAATAGAGGGCAGCAGTCAAGAGGAAACTGAGATAGATAATGATGGCCATGAAGAAAGCAGTGGTGGCCCTGAAGAAAGCAGCCATGATCATGAATAAAGCAGTGATGATCATGAGGAAAGCATTAAGGAAGAGGATGATGATGAAGATGAAGAAGAAAATGAAGAAGAGGGAGATGGCCAAGAAGAAAGCAACGATGGCCCTGAAGAAAGTAGCCATGATCATGAAGAAAGCAGTGATGATCATGAGGAAAGAATTAAGGGAGAGGATGATGATGAAAATGAAGAAAACAGTGAAGAGGAGGGATGTAGCCATGAAGAAAGCAGTGATGGAAAGGATGAAATTAGTGAAGGCAGCCACAAAGATGAAAGTAGTGAGCATGATGAAGAGGAAAACATAGATGAAAGTAGTGAGCATGATGAAGAGGAAAAAAGAGATGAGAGTAGTGAGCAAGATAATGAAGAAGAGCAGCCAGATGATGAAGAAGAGCAGCATGATGAGGAGGACAACCATCTAAGTGTCCAAGAAAGTCAAGAAAAGAGTCATGACTGTCTTGAAAAAAATCAGTCCATGGATGACAAAGAAAATCAAAGTGAGGCAAGTGCAGAAGATGTCAAGCAAATTGAAGATAAAAATAATGATAGCACTGCCTTTGAGACTCCCATTGTTGCCCCTCTCACATGCACATATCACAGAGGGAGAAGAGATGTGTTTGCTGCCTCTAAAAGGCAAAGGACCATCCCCTCTCAAACTTCCAAAACATTGGACAAGGGCAAGGAAAAAATGGAAAATTTTTAGCAGAAGATACAAGTTAGAAGGAGCAAAAGGATCAAGAAGACTTCTCAAGGGCCTCTTTTCATTGATCTAGAGAGTGAAAATGAAGACCAAGAGATGAGTAATAAGTTGCTTCTCTTAGAAAAGGATGCACAGCTTCGAGAATGGGAAAAGGATTTTGAGAGGGCACAAAGTGTCATATACTATTATAAATAGGAGCATAAACATTTCAAAGAGGTGAAGAGGGGCCTTGCCCTACAGAAGAAATTGGTCAGACACTATGCAAGGAAGAGCATGCTTGCTAATGCCAAACTGAAGCAAGCCCTCATAGAGCTAGAAGAGATAAAAAGGACCAAAGTGCATGACAGCCTCGGGATCTTCGCTGATGCTTCTCAGCAGGTATCTAAAACCCCTTGAGGGGTCTACACACCAATTTTGAGGCAAATCCGGAAACTTTTTGTTTTTTCCAAATTTTGACCCCTAGGAGTGCAGCACCCTAGATGTTACGCAAAAAATTCGGGCATCCTCAGCTGCTGAAGTTTAATTTTTTTGATTTTTCACATCACCAATAGTCTACCCACAAAATTTTATGTCAATTGGAGCATTTTTGCCCCCTCAAAAGGTCAAAAAACACCTCAAATTTGACCTTTCTGCCTCTTTTAAGGAAATTAAGGCAAGTAAAAGGAATCTAGCTTTTATATTTAGGTTTTTATAATCTTTTATAAAGAAAATCAGATGAGTTGAAGTGGAGCTTGAATGGCTATAAATTAAAAAAAATGAGAATTTATCAATTTTAGTTATCCTTTTGTTGGAAAATTGTCAATTGTTCTGTCACATCTCTTTTGCTATAGTGGAAAGTTGTATTTAGGTTTACAAAATTGATTGGATTGATTAGATTCAATGCAAATAATTCTGCAAATAGTAATTCACATCTTTTGTTATAATGGGGAGTGGTATTTGGTTTTACAAATTCGAGTGGATTGATTAGATTCAGTGCTAAAGGCATATTAAAGTGAATAGACTAGGATTATTGGCTTTCACACATGCAACCAAACACCCATTGGAGTGCCCATGATACTTTTTCAATCAAGGAAGGCCAAAATTCCTATCATTTATGGATCTATTCCATCAAGGATTGCGCAAGCAAGGCAGGCTATCTGGAGGCTGAGAATTGGCTATGTGTTGGTGAGTTTTGCATATGATAGTGTGAGACAATTAGCTGAGTACTTGAGGGCTCTTGTGATAAGAGTTTTGTATGTAATTGTTTCATGATCCATGCTTAATATACAATAGAATATAGTGGGATTTTTAGCTGTAAGCTTTCCCCAGGAAATTATCTGTGTTGTGTGTGATTGATCTTTCTTCATGTTCATGTGATTAGTGATTGTGTTTTTTAACTCCACAAAATATTTGTAGAAGTGATTCAATATTTAACTTTAGAACATTGTTATATTGGGAGAATCCAAGATATATATGCATGTTGTATAATTTATACATGGTATCGGGGCACAGGAAATTGCAGAAGTGAAGTAGACACTGAGTTTGTGACATGATAGAAATCGAATTTGCAGAAAGACTTTCTTGGTGCTACAGCTGATTCAAGATCGAAATGGCTTTCAATGGCTTGAGGTTAGAGTATGCACTTGAGGGTAGCTCAAAATATATTGCTTGGAAGGACAGGATGGAGGCAGTACTTGAAGACAATGGCTTGAAGGAATTCATTGACAATGATGTTCCTAAACTCGTTATGGCAGATGCTGCAAATCTTGATGCATGGAAAAAGAAAGTGGAAAAGGCGAGGAGGATCCTGTTGGAGGGAGTACGATACCACATTGTCTCAATCATCCATGGGAAAGCCACACCATATGAAATGTGGAAGGCTTTGATAGATATATTCCAAAACAACAACGACCATAGGAAATTGGCGCTCAAAGATAAACTCAGGAAGATCAAGATGGAAAAGAGCGACACCATTCCAAAATATCTAACAAAGTTTGTCCAATGTCGAGATGAACTGGGGAGCGTTGGAATAACAGTCGTTGATGATGATTTGATGAGCTTGGATCTCCTAGGACTTCCCAAGAGTTGGCATAGTTATCAAGACTCTGTTAATGGAAGGGAAAAATTTCCAGATTGGGAACGAATGTGGTCAGATTTGGTGCAGGAGGATGTCAGACGGAACACCAAAGATGGATATTCATCTAAGAATGAGGATGAAGAGGATTGTGCTTTGGCTACCAAGGCGAGGAAGGGGAAGGGAAAGAGATTCCATTCTAAATTTGAGTCCAAGAATGGCAAGAAGCAGGACATGTCCAAGGTGAAGTGTTTTCACTGTCACGAGCATGGGCATTTTGCTACTAAATGTCCACATAAGAAGAAGAATAGGAAGGTTGGAGTATCTGCAGCTGGTGAGGCCCTTGTCTCACAATTTGAGCTTGACTTCTCGTTGATCGCATGCATGGTGTCCAGTGCATTGGATCTGTGTGGTATTTGGATTGTGGCACTTCCTTTCACATGACGGGAGACAAGGAAATTTTTAGTGACTTGGAGGAGAAGGATCTCTAGATGCATATTGAAATAGGCGAATGATGGGCGGTACAGTGCTATTGGGATTGATACCATTACCTTCCAGAGGCAATCAAGTAAACCCTTTCAATTAAAATATGTAATTATGTACTAGGTATGAAGAAAAATTTGGTCTCATTCGCAATGTTGGAGGATAGAGGCTATGATGTTGTTTTTAGTGAAGGAAAAGCTTTCCTGCGACATTAAAAAAAAGGGACAAGCCAAGAGGATAGGGATTCAAGTTAAGAATATCTACAAGCTAGAGGTAGATGGCTATGCAGAAATGATGGGAAAGGCAGATCAAGTGGTGAGTCGAGATGAGGGCGAATTATGGCACAGGAAATTGGGCCATCTTCACCATGGAGCCTTGAAAGTCATGCAGCAAATTTGTAGTGGTCTTCTCAGGGGTACACTTGCGCAATCAGACACATGCAAGGGATGTACTATGGGAAAATATGTAAAGGCCGCCTTTCATGAGAAAGAAAATTGAGATTTGGGGATCCTTGAGAGAGTTTACACAGACGTGTGTGGTCCTTTCTCTGTTTCTTCAACAGAAAAACATAAGTACTATGTAATATTTGTTGATGAATATTCTCGTAAGTGCTGGATCGTCTTCATGCAGAAGAAAGATTAAACATTATATAAGTTCTGTGAGTTTAAGGCACTGGTGGAGAAAGAGTCGGGGAAGCAAGTGAAGGCTCTTAGGAGTGATAACGGTGGAGAATAAATCTCTAACGAATTCAAGAACTTCTGCAACGAAGAAGGAATTTGAAGAGAACTCATAGCACCTCATAACCCACAAGAGAATGGGGTCGTGGAGAGGAAGAATAGAACTAGTGTGGGTGCAACACGAGTAATGTTGCATGATCAAGTCCTATCGATGCATCTATGGGCATAAGCATGTAACACAACGGTACATGTCCAAAACTGTTGTCCTCATAGAGTACTTGGCATGAGTACACTTGAAGAGGCTTTCACTGGTAAGAAACCTGATGTTTCACACTTTAATATTTTTGGCTCATCCGTTTATGTGCATGTGACCAAGGGCGCTATGAAGAATCTGGAACCAACAGCTGAGGTTGGGATTTTTGTGGGGTACACTAAAACACCCCATAATTATCGTGTGTATTTTCCAAACAACAGGATGACTAGTGTACGACGGGATGTAAAATTTGATGAGGATAAAGCCATGCGGTTGTCCCTTGAGAGGGAGTTGGACTTGCATGCAGAGGAGGAACTGTTGGTTTCCCAAGGATGAGCCTCAAGATGTGGATCAACCACATGAGGAGATTCATGGAGTGGAGGAAAACACTCATGAAGAGCCATCCATCACAAATGGCAAAAGGCCCACCACGGAAGCTGATAGATTGAGACTTGATGCTGTGGAGAATGTAGGAGCCCCTACTTCACAGCGCAGAAAAAGATAGTCTCCTGACCGATTTATTGGATACATGGCTCTTATGCGCAAATGTATTGTGACTGAACCATCTTCCTTTCAGGAAGCAGTGCAGCAACCAACTTGGGTTGATGCAATGGTGGAGGAGTATGACTCCATTGTCAAGAGTAGTGCATGGGAGATAGTCCCAAGACCAGTCGACAAATCAATGGTTGGAACGAGATGGATCTACAAGGTAAAGCAAGCTGCTGATGGGAGTGTGGAGAAATACAAGGCCAGATTTGTGGCCCGATGTTTCTCACAGATCGAGGGGATAGATTATGATGAGACTTTTGCACCTGTTGCAAAGTACTCTTCCATAAGATCCATCCTTGCACTCTCAACGCAGATGGGCTGGCACATTCATCAGATGGATGTGAAAACTATGTTTCTCAATGGGATCATTAAGGAAGAGGTGTACATATAACAGCCTGAAGGTTTCGAGATCTTCAACAGTGAGTCGCATCTGTGCAGACTCAAAAGAGCACTATATGGGCTGAAGCAAGCACGTCGTGCTTGGTACACTTGGATAGACAGCTATTTCACCGAACTGGACTTCACCAAAAGTGAAACAGATGCAAACCTGTACCAGATTGTGGTTGAGGGTAAGCTATTGATTATTGTTCTATATGTTGATGATCTAATTTTGACTGGTGATGAGCAGCTGATACACTCATGGAAGGAGGATCTCACAAGGGAGTTCTAAATGAAGGACATGGGGCTCCTTCATTATTTCCTTGGATTGGAAATATGGCAGTGGGATGGTGAAATTTTTGTGTGTCAAGGAAAGTATGCAAAGGAGGTACTGAGTAAGTTTAACATGGACAGCTGCAAACCCATGGATACTCCTCTTCTAGGAAATTGGCTGAAAGAGGATGCTACTTCTGGATAGGTAGTCAATGCTAGTGTCTACAGGCAGTAAGTGGTTCTCTAATGTATTTGGTGAACACGAGACTGATCATTTTCTACGCAGTTAACCAGCTGAGTCAAGCTATGGTTAAGCCTACCAAGCTCTTTTGGAAGTCGGGGAAGCATGTCCTGAGATACCTAAGGGGCACATCAAAGTATGTTCTGTGGTATAGACAAACAGAGGGAGTGAAGCTTCAAGGCTTCACGGATGCAGATTGGGGGGGAAGTCCATCAAACAGAAAGAGCACATCATGATGGATCTTTAGCATTGGATCGAAAAAAAATTCCCGGTACAACAAGAAACAACGATCTATGGCACTCATTTCAGTGGAAGCGGAATACATGGCAACAAGTCAAGCTGCATGTGAGGCTATCTAGATTAGAAATATTTTGGTTGGTTTGTTTGGTTCTCAGATGGATCTGAAAGTGATTCATTGTGATAATCAAAATTTCATTAAACTCTCGATTAATCATGTGTTTCATTATAGGTCCAAGCATATAGATATCTGGTACCATCATCTCAGATATTGTGTGCAGAGAAGGATCATGTTGCTTCAGTACATTCCCATGGAAGATCAGGATGCAGATATTCTGACGAAGGCACTCACCAGAAGAAAATTCGAATACCATAGAGACAAGATCGAGGTGAAGGATAATCCCTTTCTTGTTGAGAGGGAGTGTTGAGATTCAACAAGAAAATTTCAGCACCCACGCCTAGTTGCATTAAGCACCCAGACTAGGGTGGGGCCCATAGTGCTATTATTGGGTGCATGTCTGTTTTGGTTATCCCTTAATTAAGATGGACATTAAACTGTAATCTATTCTCAATGTTGACTTGAAACAGTTAACTGAAAGTGATAAATTCAATTAGCTAGTGGATTTCGAGTTAGAGGTAGTTGATGAGGCATGCAAAGTAATTCTAGTTGTAACAGAGTTCGAAGTGCAGTGATGCATGAGTTAATGCAAGTTGTAAAAAATTTAACTCAATTAAGTAAGTTAAAATCAGTTGTGCTCGTTGTAACTGAAGATACACTAGTGAGAGATCAAGTGAATTAAATATTAATTAATTCACAATCAGTGATCTCACATGCAACTGAGGATTTACTATTATTAGTTGCATGCATGTAGGATCTAGTGGAGACCCAGTTGAGTTCTAGGTGAAAGGGAAGTTGACTATCTGTTGTAGGATTATTGGCTTGCACATATGCAACCAAACACCCATTGGAATGCCCATGATACTTGCGCAGTCAAGGAAGGCCAAAATTCCTATCTTTTAGGGATATATTCCATCAGGGATTGCGCAAGCAAGGCAGGTTGTCTGGAGGTTGAGAATTGGCTATGTGTTGGTCAGTTTTGCATATGACAGTGTGAGACAATTAGCTAAGTATTGGAAGGCTCTTGTGAGAAGAGTTTTGTATGTAATTGTTTCATGATCCATGCTTAATATACAATAGAAGATAGTGGGGTTTTAGCTGTAAGCTTTCCTTGGGGAATTATCTGTGTTGTGTGTGATTGATCTTTCTTCATTTTCATGTGATTAGCGATTGTGTTTTTTAATTCCGCAAAAGATTTATAGAAGCGATTCAGTATTTAACTTTAGTACATTGTTAGATTGGGTGAATCCAAGAAATACATGCATGTTGTATAATTTATACATTTTGATTGGGTAGCAACAAAAAAAGGTTTTGTGCTAGCCGTAAAAACTTGGGAGCTTCTGGATACAGAATACTGGGGTTGATCAATCATTTGCATCTGCTGAGAAGGAAATTATTCTTTCAAGACAACCGGTATCTCGGGTGCAGCTTTAAGAAGACGGGAGACTTCGACACGCTGAGGAAAATCCTTGGTGTAATGACCCTCATCACATATCATGCAATGATACTTGGGCTTACGCTTGGAAGCATCGTCGACAGATGACTTAGCGGAATCCTGCTTGGGGGTGTCGTTTTTAGATTACCTTTCCCCTTCTTTTACCTTTTGAGGATTTTTCTGTTGTGGTAGATTGAACAACATTAACCTCAAAGGTTGTACCGGGATTCTTTGTATTATCCCAAAAGGGAGAATGCAGTAATACTAAAACACAATAGATTAGAATGCAGTAATACTAAAACACAATAGATTAATTGTGACTAAGTAAACAATAAATCTAAATACAACATCAGAATATATAGAGAAGCTGAGCCCTTTTATTATGTGGAGAATTTACAGTTACAACAATGTAAAAATAGAGGCACTCTAGCCAAAGAAGTGGCCCAGAATGACCCTGCAAACATGCTACAACTAGCACTGTGTAACTGGTGAGCTACAGGAAGCAATACTGCACTGTCCCGTTTGTTGATGATGTACATGCAGCTGCTACAAAGGGAAATGCAAATCTATGGAGTTCAGGAGCTCTGATGATGCCAAGATTCAAGATCTGGCCAATGTGATGGGAACCCAAGATAGCCAAGAAAGGATTTTCCAGATCTATGAGTTTGGAAAATCACCCTCCTAGGGTTTGATCCTTTAACTGCTGGGTTATGAAGATCTGAAGCTAGATTTGATCCAAAGATGGCTCAAATGTGTTGTAAAAACATATCTGAGCTTTGTGGGTTGATCCCTCCTTTGGATCTCCAATCTAGAAGCTTGAGATCTTGTCTCTTCTTCCTCCTCAAAATGAAGCAACTGGAGATGCTGCTCTTGAAGTGGAAAAATAAATTACCAAGGACTTAATGTAGAACAACCAATCTCCCTGAATTTTGTGTTCGGTGTATCACGTCTACAAGGCGACCGACTCAGTTACTTATGGTAGGTTTGCAACCTATTAGGATCTTCCAAAATATACTCAACGGTACGTGGGAGCTCAGTCCGTAGTAGCATTGTCTAATGTGTAACCTTTCGATGAGAGTGCCCCCTTGTACTTTTCATACGTGGAGCATAGTCCTATATACTTCCATATGTGGGACATGATATCACCGTCATGATGCAACACAGGATGTTAGCGAAAACTGCTATGATTAACGACACCGAAACACGTCTCTAGCCTAGACCTCTAGATGTTTGTGTTAATTCCAAATACTCCTTAAGGTTAATTGAATAAATTTTAAAGTTGATATTTGATTATTTTTCAATTTTAGGCTCAAAGAAATTTCACCTGAATCCTACAATGCATCTAAATGAAAAAAAGAATTCATTTTATTTCAATGAACTCTAAACTAATGAGCGAGAAAGTGAAAGAAAGAACGCAACAAAAAAGTAACGCAACAAGCAATAATGCCCCCCAACTAACTCAAAATTACTGAAATGAAACTTTAAAACAAATTCAATTTCAGTATCCCCAAATGCAATCTTACTGAAAATGAAATCACTTATTTCTTCACTAAGATGCACCAAACATTTTTTTTTCTTTTCACTTTAGATGTTCAAATGCAAACTAATGAAATTGATGAACTAATCAAAGAAAAAACTAACCAAACAAACAAAGAATTGAAATGAAAATTCCTTTCACTTTCTCTTTTTCAAATGGAAAAAAAATTGCTCTAAAAGTACTTGACTGAAAATGACTTTCACTTTTTCTTTTCAAAACGAAGAATCAAAACAAACACACACTCTCAAGCTCACAAATCAAACAATCATAATCTATGTTTGACAGTAAATCAAAGGTGATTTCAAAGTGCAATAATGAATTAGTGTGAATTAAAGAATCGTGAAATAGTGTTTGGGATGATTGCAATAAAGCTCTCAGACAGATCCAACCAATCTCTTGATGATAGACACAAGCGACAAGTGAATGAAAACTGAACAAGAAACACTAGTGGGTGATCAAACTTCACTAAAACACAAAACAGGGTCGAACAGACAAATTAATAACTTAAGAAAGGCAATCAAGCTAAATAAGGTGGTATCATATCATATCAAACCAGAAAAACACCTGAGAGGCCAAGACACACTGGAAACTGAAAGGGAAACCCTGATTTTTCTTAATCTCTGGGATCAGTGCGCCTGTGAAAAAAAATATCGTGCTGAAAGGTAGATCAATGTGATTGTTTTATATAAAACAACGCTAGTGATGCTTTTGAAAGGACAAAAAACACGTTGGGCAAGAAATGAAAGAAAAAATAAAAAGAATTTCAACAATCAAGCCAAGCTTGACACCCCAAAGAAAAAAAAAAGCACTATGTAGATCTATAGAGACATAAACAGACACATATCTTAACGATCGGTCAAACTGATAAAAAAACCAAATCGGAAAAGGAGAGACAAAGAGGCTATAGCTCCCTAGTGGAGTCACCAATTTTTTGTGAAGACAATCCCCTCTGCGGACAGAGGCGATATCTCTAGCCCTAGAGTGGGTCTAACAACACACGAGACTAACTAATGAACCCTTTCGTAGCTTGTATTCAAAGTGGAAGAAGAAGCAGAAGAGCCTACCTCTTCCTGATGCTATCATATAGTCCTTTGAAGAAGATCTTTATTCCACAATCCTTTAGGCTTGCTCCTCGCAACTTGTGGCATTCAAATACCAATAAGATATCAAATGACAACAACAAGAAACATGATAGAATACATAGAATACATCAAATACAAACTACCTAATATATCAAGGGGAATTAGGCTACTTGCATAGATATCTAGAAAAATATGGAAAGTGAAACATCAAATGTATTATTAATTATAGAAAGAGGAAGCATACAACCATGGCCTTGATTTTGGAGACCTCCTTTTGGTGATGTCCAAGTCCAAACCGAGGTTCTTCAAGTAATCCTTTTGAAAAGTGACAAATTAGGCATAGTCACAGCATAAGGATGCAAAGGATTAATGATCAAGTAACACCAACGAGTAGTGGAAGGATGGGATTCAATTTATAGGCATGGAGAAGGAGTTAGGAATCCATAAAGGAAGGAGGAAGGCCCACTTATCTAGGGAAAATTCCCTAATGAAAGGATCAAGAGCTCCAAATGAGAGAGCTCTACCATATCTCCACTGAACCATATCCAACTCGTCATTCTGGAAGCTTCTAGTGCACAAAGCTTCTTCTCCATTTGAGGAAACATTTATAGAAATGGTTTAGCGTGGTTTTTCCCATAAAAATCGTGTTGGCAGTGCTAGGTCAAAGTATTGAAACTTTCCATCAGCAAGGGCAGGCAACTGGCAAAGAGCGCTGACATGGAAATTTAGGTTTTGAGCTGATCTTCTCCAGAAAATCTTCATGACAACTTTATATTAGTCATAAAGGGATATCATGATGTATTTTCCATGGTGGATATATTGCACAGTAGTCATCTTAGGGCACTTCAGGATCAGGGACATGAAGTAATTAGAGTGACAAATTACTGTGTAATAAAGAGGGAGTGGTCTATAACAACCCTGGGTTAAAATTTCATGTAATAAAGGTTAATAAAGGAAAAATAAGACCAAGGTCATGAGACACGTATTCCAAGTTGAATTTTGGGCAAAATATCCTAGTGGGCATCACTTGATGTGTTTATGGCTATAGGGAAAATGGAAAAAACAATGGAAAAGGCTTTTAAAAGGAAAAGGTATTTTAACATATTATTTATGAAAATAATGGAAATTAGGAGAAAAGGAAGGTGAAAGGTCACATGTTGCATGTGAGGAGGAAAATGAAGAAACTAGAGGCATCAATGATAAAAATGATTCTAAGGATCAGTTCACAACCTTTGTTCACTTCAGTTTTAGAGTTAGTCTCATAGAGGAGAAAGAGGACTAAGAGGAGAAGGAAGGGAAGCAAGCAGAGGAAGGCAATGATCAAGAAATAAAAGTTGGATCAAGCAGCTTCAACGGAAATAAGTGCAGGTAAGAGGTTGCATGTATGATTTCTTAGTTTGTTTTGACATGCATGGTATGTGCATGTTGGTATTTGGTTATTTTATTGTCATTGACATGGGTTTTGTTGGGTTTCAACACTGGATTTTAGCATTGCCTTGCCATTTCCAAATAGCCATGGTGTGATGGGATTGTTCTCATTTTGATCATGGGATTTTCAGAAAATTTTGGATCTGGTTGAGGTGGTCTCAAGAAAATTCCCAATGGCCTAGGAATCCCTTGACTTGTAATGGAGGGATACACGGTAAAGCATGAGGGTAGAGACAAGAAAATTCCTCAAGGTATTGGAGAAGAAATTATGAGGCATCCAAGCTCGGTTTGGTTTTGTGATGTCAACACTAGTTTAGGTGAGATCACAGTTGAGGGTGGAGATGGTTTAACCTATGGATTCCCTTGGTTTTTTATTGGATTGGTTTACTCCATGATATCCCACATTTATGCTTGGAATATGGCACGAGGGTGATTGGCTGGAAGAAAGATTTGGTTTAGCCAATATATGGTCATGTTGTACATGGAAGTCCTGAAACTGGTTGGATTTTTCCTATGATAATAAGAGCTAAGTTTTTCTTGCTTTGATGAGGAAATGTACTTGTTATTATGTGCCTTTAATGGGTGTTCTCTTATTGTTATTTATCTGATTATATACTGGTTATAAGCATGGTTTATGACAAACCCTTGTTATGGTTTGTATCATGTTTGGTTGATAAATGACCAGTTAATGAATGCATTAAATAATTGGTATTATGTAAGCTATTGTGAGAGGGCATTAGTCCTTCTTCGTAAACCTCAGATAAGTTTTAGATCTCTATTTTGAGATATGCATTCATGACCTATAGATTTCATGTTCTTTGTGTGTTTAATAGAATGTTTATCATGGTTAGGCTTGGTTAGGTCAAGCCCTTGATCAAGTTTTGTGTTAGAGGCTTTTTCTTGGTGTCATTTATTGTGTTTGAGGGTCTCATCAAGTTTTGAGCAGTGGTATGGATACTAGCCCTGAAAAAGTGACTTAAATCTCGCAGTCTCTAGCATAGAATTGGCTGAAAAAAACTTTAGTCTCTCCCTTGTAGGCATTATGGGAGAGATTGGAGGTATCCAGTCACACGAAGTCCTTTTCATGTGAGTGACTGGGGTTTAATTCATTGAAAGGCTAGGTTAACTTAGGGGTTGGGAACCTGGAGTGGTAGATTAGCTCTTGGGGGTCCTGTAGCACCTGAGGAAGGTTTGTAAAGTGTTGGTTCATCTGTTCCACTTCAATAATTGAACTTAAGGAGTTGAATCATACCATAGTAGTCCTCCACTCAAGTTTCCCCGGGCAAGTAGGTGAAAGTGGGTATATATGAGAGGTGACATTACACCTGTCTTGTGGGTCTGCCCCGTGCTAATAAAATGATGCCTCAGATCATGTGGAGGCCATTGTGTCTCGGTCTAACGACATCCCTCTCCTTTAAAAATGCTCTTTGCCTTTGAACTATCGGGAAGTAGCCTTTGGGCTTAGGTGTCCCCATGGGCCAGTCCTCTACGCAATTAACACTCATGATTGGTGCATGAATCTCATTCCTACGTAATAGATCTGATGTCTTTGCTATGCATGCAATCTCATAGAAGGAAATGACAACGACACACCTGGGTCCATCCCTACCACGCCATTTTGACGTTGAGTCATCCCAACCCTTCGTTAAGCACAATGTATGGCTACAATCTGAGAGACAAACTCCGGGATGGAAAATTTAACGTCGTCTGATGCAACCAATTCTCGTTTATGTGAGCCTCAACGCAAGCCTTATGTCAACGTGATACTCCTTTGGCATGGTTATTTTTCCCTCCCTTTGACTAATGTGAGGGATCCAACTCACCCCAGTTGCTTCCATGTAAATGAAACCACTAATTCATTTTGATCCTGGTCATCCTAAGCTCCCCTTTTTGCAATTTGTTATGAACTCCCAAGGTCGTGACCTCCAAGGCACATCACCCTAGAATATTAATTTCGAGTTGTTGATCTCTCTTGATCAATCTCAGTCGTTCGAGATGCTAGCATCGCTCATGGTGATGTGTTACAGTTGTATTTTCTAATAACCTAGCGATCAACTAACTTGCAAGTGGTCCAGTAAATTTCGATACAATCAAGAGAGAAGGTTATGAAGGTAAGGTAAGAGGTAAGATCTTTCTGCCCACTCTTCACTATGATCCTTTTTGTGAAGGGGCTCGACCATGGCTCGACAATAGTGTTTTTGCGAGAGGTTGGACTTGTGCCAGAACTTAGCCATGGCCATCAAAGTTTTATGAAGCACACGTTGGAGTTATCCCTCCTTAGCTTACAACAAAATTACCCTCTCTGGGTTCTCGATTACTCAAATGCATAACATAGTCTAGGGACTTAACCATTCATCCTCTCTGAGGTCTGCGGTCCCTTTGAATCTTAATGATTTGTGGGAATCAGGTCTATATCGTTCCAAACATCCTCAAGTCCCTTTTAAGGAACAAATACGCACAATAAAACTTATAAAGGTAACCCAAAAGCATATACTACCCAAAAAATGTCATAGGGAAATGAACATTCCACAAACAAACATGCATTCCCCCCTTTCAGTTCAATCATAGACACAAACCATACATTTAGACACATACTTAGTATTATGATAGGCCTACAATCATCATATTCAAGCGGATTCAATTTTCAAACAAAATACACACAAATGGTCATAAAATATTCAGTGCTACATGCCTGAGACACATAATGAACATAAAGTTCTCATCCCACATATAATGATGCTATTCAATGCATACATCACTCATAGAGGTGGTTACACTTGTGTATTTCCTGCATAAATGGCATTAGTGCAACAATATAACAGCAAGGCACACATTCATCAGAATTTCCGTTCCAATCACAATGAACCAAGAATAATTCATATGGTGAATGCCACACCATTGTAACAATTTAACATGAACTCAGTAATCAAAAATGAATTTACAGATAATTATTTGAATTCAACACTGGATTTGGCAACTGAGATCGAGACTACAACTCTCCACCCAACCATAGATGAGATACAACCACTATTACTTGTAGCTTTCACCCTAAGCCAAATTCCAAAGCTTGAGGTGGAGTGCTTTCAAAGGGAAATTAAAGCAAAGCAATCACTAAAACAAGCATTAGGGGAATTTTGAGGTCTAAAATGGGCCTCCTAAGGAAATTATAAAATAATAGTGGAAAAAATCTAATAAGATTTGATGACATCATCAAATTTTAGAGAGAAAAATGAAAAAACTACTTTTTCAATTCATATTTTCAACTTATCTCCCAAATGTTTTACTCAAATTTCGAGCGGAAGTACTCGTTGGATGCGAAATTTAATTCCCCATCCAAGGAGTACCCATGTTGCATACTTTCGATGGGTCCTACTACACGAAAAATGAGAAATACATAAAAAAACGTGATTACAATCACATTTTTTATGTATTTCTCATTTTTCGTGTAGAAGAGTTCATCGAAAGTATGCAATATGGGTACTCCTTGGATGAGGAATTAAATTCCGCATCCAACGAGTACTCCCGCTCAAAATTTGAGTAAAAATTTTGGGAGATAAGTTTAAAATACGAGTTGAAAAAGTAGTTTTATTATTTTATTATTTTTTAATATTTTTACTTTTTTACTCCAAAATGGTGAATCATCCATTATGGATGACATCATCATCTTGAATCCTATTGGTTGTTATAAAGTTTATTTTTGTTGTACATTTTTCTTATGAGGCCCATTTTAGACCTCAAAATTCCCCTAATGATTTCTCAAGGCCACTATGCCTTCATCCACTATCTACATAAAATTTTCGCCCAGTCCCCTCAAACTTTTCATACACTATGAACATCCATGCTAGGATATCACAATACAGAGATTTCAACTCACTTTCAGTAGAAGAGAGTCCACAATAAGGAAGTTTCATCAGGTGATTCATCACGAGACAAACACCAGAGCTTCGACCCCAAGGAAAATCCTGGTGGTTCACCAACCTCACATGCACCTGAGTGATTCTTCCAAATACACCCGGTTCTTTAATCCCAAGATTTTGGTGGGTTCTTCAACCTTTCATGCAAGCCTTTGTTCTCTATGATATTTTACCCAACAAGCCTCTCTCAGAGGATTCCACAGTTGGTGCTCCTAGTCAGTCTAATGACAAAGATCACTTATCTCTTCTTTCAACTCTACACTCTTACACAACAACTCTGGATGCTTCCTTCATTACATATGCCTTTTTTCATGCATGAGAGTGTATGAGAGCACATGTATGAATAATAAATAAATAAATGTATGAAGGTCCTCCTTTTATCAAACAGACTAACTACCCATCCTTCCCCCATTATCACACAACATTCAATTACCTAACATTGCAACCCATGCTTGTCTTTAAATTTTGTCCTCTTCTTGCTTGTGGTTGTGGCTAAAGGAGACCTATACCTATCCTCATTTTTTCAGTTAAATTTAATGTAAAATCAACTCATTTAACCTTCTCGTCCAACCATGGATGATATTTAAAAACATCCATTTCATCAAGCAACCTCCTACCTAAAGCAATGGAATTTGTGTCCCTCTCTCAGCTAATTAACATAATTATGATTATTTACATTGAGAGAAGTATTTACGGAGGGGATATCACAGATTTTATCACTTCAACTTGGATACTTACATGCCATTATAAAAGAAGACAAATAAGGAGACAGGAAGATGCATATTAATATGTAATGAAAATCATTTTGATGGGCCTCCAAATTAGACATAAATTAAGGCCCATCTGACCATCCTTCAACACATTAAACCTCTCTTTTTGCATTAGATGACATAATTTTAATTTTAATATGTTCATTAGGAATGTTTAGAGATAACTTCATATGTGTGCTTAATATTATTTATTTTCTTAGAATATTGTGAAAATATTGAGCAGATTATGAAGATTTGGAGGAGGAGATAATCTAGGGACTTGCCCTCTGCTATAGGAGGATCAAGAAGGGATGAAAATGAACAAAATATCATGAAGTTATTGACAAATTCTAGAGCTCCACCTATTGATAAAATCCAGCAATGTGTTCCCTATCATTTAATGCAAATTCCTACTGTTGGGAACTAGGTCTACTTTTTGATGGATTTTGGAGGGGAAAGTTGCCTCCTTTAAAGGATAATGCTTCCTCGTCACTTTGTATAAGTTCAAATTCGAATTTTCCTCTAGAGGCAGGTATTTCTTAGTCTTATTGGGGAGAAAACTTGTTATTTAGTAGCTCCACTTTCATTTCTAAAAGGGATGTACTTGGATTGATTCAAATAATGAAGTTTGGTGCCATTTTTAACTTCTAATACTTGGTTTCGTTCATAGGAATCTGAGTATCCTTGGGCTTGGCCATCCCAGGAGCCTCAGATCCCTCTTCTATAGTTTCTGTATTTTCTTTGAATGTCTTTTTCACTCACATCTCTTATTTCTGCATTTAGTGTTCATGCCTCTTTTGTTGTAAGTTACATTAGTTAAATGATCGAAGTGAATTTTTTTGAAAGTTATTTATAGATTCACAAGCATGATGCATCCTTAGAACAAATTTGAAAAGTCACATTCATCATTGAGCTACTTGGATTGGTTTACTAGTTCACAAATCTAGAATTCCCGGAAGTTTCTTGTAGCAAAATAGTAGTAATTTTCTTCTATTTTTTTGAACGTGTTAATGAGCATCATTTGAGTTGATTCCACTTGTGTTGAGTCATAAAATAATTCCAGTTAATTAAAAATTTTACTCCATATCATTTTCACTTTATCAGGTTAGGCATTTGATAGGTTATCTAGCTCACTAATTTTTGAATTTAGAGAAGTATTTTTCTGCTATTTTTTTAGCATGTGTTAATAGGGGTATTCTTGAGGGATTCCACTTGGAATGAAGTCCTAGGACATCCTACTTCATAATTTTTTTTTCCCATCTCATTTGCATCTGATTTTCTTGGGAATTCGACAAGTTATCTCAAGGAGTAACACTCTTGTAGCAATCATGTCACTCATGTAGCAATCCTCAAACCTGTAGCAATTTTTTTCGAGATTTTCCTGGGCCTAGATTCACTCCATATTCATGTTAGAAGTATATTTATAGCATATGAAGGCTCTGAGGCCAATTTGGTTGAGCCAAGGCTTGGTTAGACCAACATTTAGCTCTTATATTTCTTGCTTCTTGAATGTTGATTTCTGCAATTAGTCTAGATTCCTTTTCCACAATTTACTTTATGTAAAGTGTACTCTAGGGATTTCCTTTCCTGCAAAATAGAATCGATCTCCTTTAAATGTCATTTCATTTCCAGCAAGATAGATTAGATTTTCTTAGTTGTCATTATGCTTTACATTTTTTCAAATAGAATAAATTTCCTTCATTCCATTTACTTTCCAAGTAGAATATATTTCCTTATTGTTATTTACCTTTGTAACTTAGGATTGAAAAATTACCTAGATCTTTGCTCATTTGAGGTTGTTTAATTGTCTTCTTTCACTTGCATCAAAGGGAGTCGTAGTATAAAGAGGAAGGTGTCTGCTACACATACAATGTCAACCCCTCTTAAGTTTGTATGAACCTCAAGTTGATAATTTAAGTCGATAGCCCGAGGAGTTGCAACATTCTTGTTGCAATACTAGGGCTCATCACATTGAACATATGAATTTAGCCAAAGATGACCCACAAGACATGACATTTCAAAATATCAATGATATTGGTATGGGGATGCTCATTTAGCCAAATATGACCCACAAGGCATGACATTTGACAATATCAATGATATTGGTATGGGGATGCTCTTATTTCAACTTGTGGAGGGAAAGTTTCTGATGCAACAAATCTCTTATAAACCATCCCAAACTCATAATTACTATGGATGTGGAATTATTTACAACTCACAACCCATATCATGTAGCGAAAAACCACATGGCAATAACTAAAACCATTGAGAATGATCTTAGGGGCTGAAAATCCAAATCCAACTTCCAAATTGACGCAATTTTTGATGTCAGTGGTGCCTTATTTAAAATATTTTTCTCACAATTGTTATGCATGTGGGATTGGGTGCAAAACTAGCTTTTGAATTGGTAAAGGTTTTGGTGTAAGTAATGCCTTATAAACCATCACCATTTCACAATTGTATTGCATGCAAAGTTATTCATAACACACACTCACCCTATGCATGTTAGATTATTCATAACATACATTTGCACACACATGCACGCACACACAAAAAACTGAGAAGAGGAGTATTATATGAAACAATCCCAACATAAGGATATGTGTCCTTAGATATAGCTTGTAATATCACATAGTTAACAACCAAAAACTAGTAGATGCCCCCATGGGTGGGACGAACCTATAGGTGTGTCTCTAGACGTCTCAACCCTTCCTAGGTCATAAGTTATTGGTATATCTAGCTTTCAAGCTATTAGATTTACTTTTGGGTTATAGTAGCAACTAGTTGATTTATGTAATGTTCCAAAATTTTAGCCTCCAAGCTAAATGAAACATTAGAGTTAGCAGAAGCTCTAGCCGATGAATAAATGGGAAGAAAAGCCCATAAGTCTCCTAAGGAGGAATAAAATACTCCAAATGTGAAAGGGGACACTCTTTCTAGCTCAATAAAACACCTCCATGTGTGAACATGGTTGAGATCAAGCTGCTTTGACTAAGTCAACAGCGCAGTTTTAGTGGAGGAGGAATCCAAGGAGGAATAATGCAATTTTGGAGGGAGATGTATCTTTGGATAGATATGACCTAATTGAGTGTGGCCAAGGGAAAGAAAACTCATATATTATATAAGGAAGAGGATGGCAGCATTATTATTCATGTTTGCTCATACTTTTTCTCCCGTTGCTGCTTAGCAGGGTTGCAGTGCTGTTTAGCACCGGGTGTTCCCGAGCAGGAATCCCACCTCTTTCCATTGAGGAGCCTCATTGGGAGAGTTTGCATTCAATATTCCACATCATGTTTTCAGGCCAAGCTTCAGCCATCTTCATCAATGCATTTTTTCCAGAGATTGTGCAGTGTTGTCGGGTGCAACAGTGGAAGGGATTGGAATTTCGGTTTCTGAGCTAGTTTCTCATTGGAGGAAGGTTTCCTTCACTTGAGAGACCTGTTTGGAGAGCTCTAGGGCTGATTTCAGATCTTTGGTATCAGAACAAACATTTCCCATACATTCCCAGCACTGTTCTAGCTAGGGAATGCGTTATTTTGGAGGCAGTGTTCAGTGCATGGTTTGGTGGCTTCGTTGTAGTGTTTCCTTGTGATTGAGAGGTTCATCCTTTCATGGGAGGAATCCCTTGAGGGATTTACAGAATATCATACATATTTTAGCCTTATACACTCATTTACTTCAGTGTTGCAGTGGTTATTCAGTAAACTACTGAATTTCCCATTTTGTATGAAGAATGTTTGACAAGAAACCCTTGCCAGTTTCTTTTGTATTTTGTATAAGGAGATTAGATCTTTGTTCTTCAGCATTATTTCTAAATACATGAGTAGATATATTGTTATCCTATGATTTTATGTGTAAACCCTCTCTTAGACTGTGCAGTCCCTTGAGCAGAAACTCCGTTATTTTGCAATCTTGGGGTTTTAGCACTTTTGGCCATCCTAGGTGTGAGAGATCTGTTTAACCCACCTAGTTTGCTTTGTTTCAGCTCTAATATTGTATTTATGTTTTATATTGACTGATCTATGGAATCTAAGAGTCCATTTCATTTTTTTATTTCATATGTTGTTGGAATTGCGTTTCTTTATGCATGATTCATGAGTTGTTCCTAATTTGGAATATTACAGTGGTATAAAAGCATGATCTCTGGCTCAGCCTGTGAGATCTAGCTATTAGAGGAAGGAGAGATGGAAAGAAGCCAGAAAGCTTCAGTGTGTGAAAGAAGAAAGGAATAAAAGCTCACAAAACTTCTTCCAAAATCTATGTAGAGCATTCAAGGAGAGCTGAAGAAAATGAGATTGGAGATGGGATCTCCAAAGGAGGTTGAATCTAGAGATGAATCTAGATTTGCACATGGTGAGTGTGAGAATGCAGCTACAAACCATGATGCACAGTGCATTCAAGTGCCCAGATATATCTTGAGATGGATAGGAGGAGGAAGAATGCCTAAGAGAATGACTCTTAGTGATTTGTTGCAAGAGTATGAATCTCAAACTGAGAGGTTTAGAGATCATACTGACTTCCAAGAGTTTTGCAAGATCCAGGTGGAGAAGAGAAAGCAACAGGATGCAAATAGATTTCATCTATCTAGTTTTTCTGGATCAGCTAGAGCTTGGGAGAAGGAGCTAGATTCCTATTTGTAGCTGCACCACATTTCCGAAGATGAAGCCATCAGAGTTGCAGCGCTGCATTTCAGAGGTAAGGCTCATGCATGGTGGATTTTTGAATATTTTTCTTTGAAGAATGCAAACACTTTATCATATGGAAGATTCATAGATACTTTTACGAGAAGGTTTGGTGAAAAACTTCCTAAGACACATGAGCAAGGAAAACTTGAGAAAACAAAACCCTTGCATGTAATGGAGGAAAATCCACTTCAGAAAACCATGGGAGGAGTTGATATTTTCCATTACACGTTGCCGGAAGAAAAACCTCCAGTTCATATTCTTGAACAAGAGGGCATGGGGATCTCCTTTTTACAGGAGGATCCATCTGTTGAGATGTTGCCCATACACATTGAGGGAGATGAGGGCAACATTGTTGTCACATCTAGAGCACATCCAGTACCTCATGCAGAGGGAGGAGGAGCACATGCTCTAGCAGGAGAGATTCCTATATGTATAAATTATATAAATTATGTGTTATATATCCAATATTCTCCTGATCACATGCTATTTAACTTCATGCACAATATAGAAACTATTCCACCATTGATCGTCACATGCAAAAATTAAATCAATTGCAATGCACACATGAAACCATAAAAATTCACACACATTAACACAATGATTTAACGGGAAAGCTTGAAGCTAAAAACCCCAATTATATGTATATAATATATGTCATAGAGATCATGTAACAATCCTCATACATAGCTGAACATGTCAAGCTCTCAGTACAATATAATCGCTACACACTAATCAGGCCCGATCTAGCAAATCCATGCACCGATCTCTGCCACCTGCTAGCTTGCCTCTACTATGCAATCCCTGCTGAAGAATGGCTCTAAATGAACTCGAATCCACCTATATTGCACTGTGCAATCCTCATTGGCATCTCCACTGAGTGTTGGATGCAATCAATGCATCACTATAGTCACAACTGATAGTCTATCTTGCCCTTTCACCTATCTCTCCACTGGTCTCCACTGAAACTGCCATGCACTGTAGTTAATTAATGTATTCTTCAGTTGATTAATGAGTTATTATTTAGTGAATTAATTATTAATTAATTCACACCACTCTCACTAGTGTATCAATCAGTTAGACTAGATACAACTAGCTCAACTGAGTCTAACTAAGTTAAACTGATCACAACTCCATCAACTACTTCTATAACTCCACCAAACTCTGTCACATGAGTTCTAACTGAAGTCCTCATGCATTAGCTCTATTAAACCCTCAGGAATAGTGTAATTCCTTCTGTCAGCTGCTGTGCCACATCTGTGCACTTAACTTAAGTGCTTCAAGAGGATAAGATAATGTTTAGAGTCCAAATATTATTAAGAGCTAATAATATTCGACATATCTAATTTTAGACTGGAAATATAAAAATAGATTCCGTCCAATATGTCTAAAAATATAAGTCCATCTATTTTTCCAACTTGACCAACCATCCACAAATAGCATCCTTCAAATCATAGAATATGATCGACATGTCTAAAAATAGACATAGTCTAAAACTATACTTTGTGCCAAAAATAGCCTGCGGGCCCACTTAGTGAAGCCGACTTTTTTCACTAAGCTCATCATCTTGTTGAATCTCAACACTCCCTCTCAACAAGATAGGGATTATCTGCCACCCCGATCCTGTCTCTATGGTATTCAAATTTTCTCCTGGTGAGCGCCTTCGTCAGAATATCTGCATCTTGATCCTCTGTGGGAATGTAAGAAAGCAACATGATATTCCGTTGCACACAATCTCTGATATGATGATACTGGATGTCAATGTGTTTAGATCTATAATGAAATACTGGATTAACCGAGAGTTTAATGCAACTCTGATTATCACAATATATCACAGTAGGATCTGAGTGTGAACCGAAAAACCCGACCAGGATCTTCCTCATCCATATAGCCTCGCATGCAACCAAACTTGCTGCCATGTACTCGGCCTCCGCTGAACTGAGTGCCACGGATCTCTGTTTCCTGCTATACCAAAAAACTACTGTAGAACCGATACTGAATATCCCTCTAGATGTGCTCTTTCTGTCCATTGGGCTCCCTACCCAATCTGCATCCATGAAGCCATGCAGCTTCAACTCATCTGACTGTTTGTACCATAATCCATATCTCGATGTGCCCTGAGATACCTCGAGAGATGCTTGCCTTCCTTCCAAAAGAGCTTGGTAGGCTTAACCATAACTTGTGAAAGCTGGTTAACAGCATAGCATATGTCCGGTCGTGTATTGACTAGATACATGAGCGAACCAACCAACTGTCGATAAACAGTGGCATCCACTACCTCTGCCGATGTAGCATCCTCTTTCCTCCAACCACCAAGAAGAGGAGTGTCGATAGGCTTGTAGCCTTGCATGTTGAACTTCTCCAGTATCTCCCGAGCATACTTGCCTTGAGACACAAATAGTCCACCCTTCCACTGCCAAATTTCCAATCCCAGGAAATAATGAAGGAGGCCCAAGTACTTCATTTCAAACTCCTTTGCAATATCTGCCTTGCATGATTGTATCAATAGTTCATCACCTGTTAGTATCAAATCATCTACATAAAGTACAATGATCAGCAACTTACCCTCCACCACAATCTGGTATAGGTTCGGATCCGCCTCACGCTTGCTGAATCCAAGTCCGGTCAAATAATTGTCTATCCATGTGTACCAACCACGAGGTGCTTGTTTTAGCCCATACAGCTGCACTCTTTTGAGCCTACACACATGCGACTCACTGCTGAAGATTTCAAATCCTTCAGGTTGTTCTATGTACACCTCCTCCTCCATGACTCTGTTGAGGAACACAGTCTTCACATCCATCTGATGAATGTGCCAACCCATCTGCGCTGAGAGAGCAAGGATGGTCCGTATGGAAGAATACCTTGCGACAGGTGCAAAGGTTTCTTCATAGTCGATCCCCTCGCTCTGTGAGAAGCCCCGGGCAAAAAATCTTGCCTTGTACTTCTCGACGTTCCCGTCAGCAGCTTGCTTCACTTTGTAGATGCATCTTGAACCTACCACTGATTTCCCTTCTGGCCTTGGGACAATCTCCCATGCACTGTTTCTGACAATCGAATCATACTCTTCCACCATGGCATCTACCCATGCGGGATTTTCCACAGCTTCCTCGAAAGAGGATGGTTCTGTCACGATACACTTGCTCATCAGAGCCATGTATCCAGTAAATCGGTCAGGTGACTGTCTCTATCTGCGCTATGATGTAGGCGCTCCTACATTTTATGTTGCATCAAGATTCAGTCGCTCAGCTTCTATAGTGCACTTCTGCCCTCTGATGTTTGGCGCTGCATGAGTGGTTGCTTCCACTCCATGAACCTCCTCTTGTGGCTGATCCACATCCAGAGGCTCATCTTTAGAAACTAGTAGCTTCTCATCTGCATGCAAGTGTAGCTCCCTCTCAAGAGATAACTTCATGGCTTTCTCCTCATGAAATTTGATATCTCGTCGCACAACAGTCTTCTGACTCTCTGGAAAATACACACGATAATTGTGGGGTGTTTCTGTGTACCCCACAAATATCCCAACCTCTGTGGTTGGCTCCAGCTTCTTCCTGGCATCCTTCGTCACATGAATGTAAACAGGTGAGCCAAAAATCTTCAAATGAGAAATATCAGGCTTCTTACTAGAAAATGCCTCTTCGAGTGTACTCATGCCAAGTACTCTATGAGGACAACGGTTTTGCACATAAACCATAGTGTTGCATGCTTCAGCCCACAAGTGTATGGGAAGGCCCTGATCATGCAACATCGCCCGTGCAACACCCACGATCGTTCTGTTCTTTCTCTTCGCAACCCCATTCTACTGTGGGTTATGAGGTGCTATGAGCTCTCTTCGAATTCCTTCTGCGCTGCAAAAGTCTTTGAATTCACCAGAGATGAATTCACCACCATTATCGCTCCTAAGAGCTTTCACCTGCTTCCCCGAATCTTTCTCAACCAATGCCTTGAACTCACAGAACTTTGAGTATGTCTCGCTCTTATTCTGCATGAAGAAGATCCAGCACTTACGAGAAATGTCATCAACAAATATCACATAATACCTGTGCTTTGTTGTCGAAGCTACTGAGAAAGGTCCACACACGCCTATGTGAATTCTCTCAAGGATCGTCGTGGCGCGACTATCCTTCTCATGAAAAATTGTCTTCACAAATTTTCCCAAAGTACATCCCTTGCACTGATCTGACTACGCAAGTGTACCCTTGGGAAGCCTGGTAGAAATCTGCTACAAAATTTTCAAAGTGCCATGGTGAAGATGGCCCAATCTCCTGTGCCACAATTCACCCTCATCTCGGCTCACCACTCTTTCTGCTTTGCCTGCCATTGTTGCGCAACCATCTACCTGCAATTTATAAAGGTTCTTAACTCGAACCCCTATCCTCCGGGTTTCACCAGTTGCTTTACTGTGCAGGAAATCCTTTCCCTTGCTAAAAACAACATCATATCCCTTATCTTCCAACATTGCCACAGAGATCAGATTCTTCTTCAATCCTAGAACATGCGTGAAATCCTTCAATATGAAAGTCTTTCCAGACTCCCTCTCAAAGGAAATGGTCCTGATACTAGTCACACTGTATCTACCATCATCGCCCATCTCGATGTGCACTCCAAGATCCTTCTCATCCAAATCAGTAAACAAATCTTTGTCTCTGGTCATATGGAAAGATGCACCACTGTCAAGAAACCACACTGATCCCATCACACTTCAAACCAAGCATGCGATTAGCGAAAAATCCAGCTCAAACTACGAGGCTAAGGCCTCTCCAGCTGTAGATCCAGCAGCCTGCTTATTTTTCTTCTTCTGTGGACAATTAGTGGCATAATGTCCATGTTGGTGACAGTGAAAGCACTTCACCTTGGACAAGTCCTGCTTCTTGCCTTTCGCACCAGATTGAGAAGGATTTTTCTTTCCCTTCCCTTTCCTTGATTTGGCATCCAAAGCGCAATTTTATTCATCTCCATTCTTCGATGAAGATCCATCCCTGGTACCCCGCCTTATCTCCTCCTGCACAAGATCCGACCAAAGTCGCTCCCATCCCGGCAGTTTCTCCCGACCATTGACAGAGTCCTCGTAGCTATTCCAACTCTTCGGAAGCCCAAGGAGAGCCAAGCTCACCAATTCCTCTTCATCTGCAGTAACCCCCACACTTCCCAGCTCATCCCTGCATTGGACAAACTTTGTGATGTACATGGGTATACTGTCACCTTTCTCCATTTTTATTTTTATGAGCTTGTCTTTAAGTGCCAACTTCCTCTGGTCGCTTCTGCTTTGGAACAAGTCTGTCAAAGCTTTCCACATCAAGAATGGAGAAGCTTTACCATGAAGGCTGGACACTATGTGATCCTTCACACCTTCCAACAGAATCCTTCGACATTTTGCTGTCTTCTTTTGCCATGCTTCAAGTGCGATTGCATCGCTAGAAGCAGGTTTTGGAATTTATGCATCTATGAACTCCTTCATCCCATTATCATCCAGCACCGCCTCCATCCTGTCCTTCCATGCAATATAATTTGAGCTTCCCTCAAGGGAATACTCCAATCGCAATCTGTTGAAATACATTTTAATGAATGCTCAACTTTGACACCAAGAAAACACTGCAGCAAATTCGAATTCCACCAGCACAAAACTCAACCACTTCAATAATTGCAATCTGCTCTGATCAATATCGCTCTGATACCATGTAGAAATTATATAAATTATGTGTTATATATCCAATATTCTCCTGATCACACACTATTTAACTTCATGCACTATACATAATCTATTCCACCATTGATCATCACATGCGAAAATTAAATCAATTGCAATGCACACATGAAACCATAAAAATTCACACACATTAACACAATGATTTAATGAGAAATCCTGAAGCTAAAAACCCCAACTATCTGTATATAATATATGTCATAGAGATCATGTAACAATCCTCATACAAAGCTGAACATGTCAAGCTCTCAGTATAATACAATTGATACACACTAATCAGGCCCGATCTAGAAAATCCATGCACTGATCTCTGCCACCTGCTAGCCTGCCTCTACTACGCAATCCCTGCTGAAGAATGGCTCTAAACGAACTTGAATCCACCTAGCTTGCACTGCGCAATCCTCATTGGCATCTCCACTGAGTGTTGGATGCAATCATTGCATCACTATAGTCACAACTGATAGTCTATCTTTCCCTTTCACCTATCTCTCCACTGGTCTCCACTGAAACTGCCATGCACTGTAGTTAACTGATGTATTCTTCAGTTGATTAATGAGTTATTATTTATTGAATTAATTATTAATTAATTCACACCACTCTCACTAGTGTATCAATCAGTTAGACTAGATACAACTAGCTCAACTGAGTCTAACTGAGTTAAACTGAACACAACTCCATCAACTACTTCTATAACTCCACCAAAATTTGTCACATGAGTTCTAACTAAAGTCCTCATGAATTAGCTCCACTAAACCCTCAGGAATAGCGTAATTCCTTCTTTCAGCTGTTGTGCTGCATCTGTGCACTTAACTGAAGTGCTCCAAGAGAATAAGATAATGTTTAGAGTCCAAATATTATTAAGAGCTAATAATATTCGACATATCTATTTTTAGGCTGGCAATCTAAAAATATATTCCACCCAATATTTCTAAAAATAGAATTCCATCAATTTTTCCAACTTGACCAACCATCCACAAATAGCATCCTGCAACTCATAGAATATGATCGACATGTCTAAAAATAGACATAGTCTAAAAATAGAATTTGCGCCAAAAATAGCCTGCGGGCCCACTTAGTGAAGGCGACTCTTTTCACTAAGCTCATCATCTTTTTGAATCTCAACATTGTATCCTTACAAGAAGTTCCCCAAGATCTCATACATGGAGGTCCAAGCAAAATCAATGAGCAGCATGATTGTGCATCATTGCAGCCAAAAGGAGGAGGTGGAGAGGAAGAGCATCATCATTTGATGAGAGGCACACACCCTTCTCTATTTCATAAAGCTAATGAAAGGAAGAGGCGGACTTATTTGCATTATAAGGGCAGGGGCAAGGTTTCCCAACCATATGTGCAGTCTACTCTTGACATTTATGTTTCACTATATGGAGGCATTCCACCCGGAAGGCCACCTGATCGGGAGTTGATGAAAGACATCTTGTCTTTGGATTCACCACTCTGGGTTTTTGGAGAGGTGAAGAGTTTGGAGAAATACTTTGGCATGAGGGATGTCAAAGTAGCAGGTAGCAGCATGAGAGGAGCTTCACATGCCAGATCACCAGCGCTGTCTCTTAGGAGGATTGATCCTTATTGGAGATCTCAGCTTTTGGTAGAGTGCTCCAAGGATCTTGGTGTATGCATGATTCTTGATGACCCAGATGGAGATGATAGATACATGGTGGATGATGTGTTCATCTATTCCTATGGCAGGATCTTCTTAACTAGATCTTCTAGTCTTAAGGAGAAGCTTCTACATGCAGCACATGAGGACTTCTCTTCTATGCACCTTGATGCATATTTCCAGTTGATGGAGGAGTTCACTTGGGAGGGCATTCAGCATGACATATTTCAGCATATGGAGAGATGCATAGCCCGGATGGTGAAAGAGAGGATGTCACAACCACCTTCCTACTCATTGGGAGTGAGGGAGAATTTCCAATTGAGCCATTTCAGCTCAAGACCTCAATTACATGATGGAGGAGGTATAATTTCACATTTTGTATTTTACTTCTTTTCCTTGTTTGAGCAACATGATGTAACAAGAATAATTATCTCTTCTTGCATATTGTATGATGATGTACTTGCAGCTACTTGTAGCTTTGATCTTGGCTATCTTTTTGATGGTTTGTGGGGGAAGCCACATGATTCTTGGTGTGCACCATTGACACCATATTGTAACTTCATGTTTTCATCTTATGAGATGAATGTGGCAGCAAACAAGTGGCTGGAAAATCACTTGTTATTTCTTATTTTGATGCAGGCCAAAGATGCACTGCGCTGGTTCCATGAGAGGGACCATGATTCACTCTCCGGTTGTCACTTGGAAACTTTTTCTCATTGTACTTTGTTTCCATATGTTTCTGATATGTGTATGTTCATGGGGAGCTTTGTTTGGAGAGTGCGATTGAGATTGGAGGTGCCCATTGGGAGCATGATTCTCCCCCCTTTATATGATGTACATTTCAGGAGGCACTTCATGGTTGAAAAATTTGTTGGGACATCATACAAGTTGACCATCGTGATCCTACTCTATGGCTTGTATGAGGGAGAGATGAGGCAACAACAAAGGTTTTTGTTGCTATGGTTGTACTTGGGTGAGTATGGGAAAAATTATTCCCATACTTTTCATGAGATTCCTAAAGAGAAGGAAGGCACATTCATGGTGCAAGGAGGCTACCCTTCAACATTGAAGGATCATGAGAGGCTTCCATGTAGGAAGAAGATATTCTCACATAGTTGCATGATGGTGGATGGCTTTGGCATATGGAATGTCAAAGAGAGGAATCATGGAGCCTTATTTCTAAGGCCTACAACGTTGTCACATGGGAGTGTGTTCTTATTGATGGAGTGTTCCAAGGCGTATATGTATCCCTTCTTCTTGCAGATTTTTATGAGAAGATCCTCATGGGGGAAATTATACATGGACCTCACTTTTAGCCTACTCACTATGCATGGTAAGAAATACATCTTTGTACTAGTTGATTACTCCATTGAGTATTTGTATCTTCTCACCATATATGATTAGTGCATTGCTCCACAAGAGAGCAAGAGTATTTTTGGGTTTCATGGTCACTTTAGGACCAATGTTTATGATGATAGTAGCCCATCTGTACATGACTTTGGGCAAGTGTATTGTTATTTTATCTATGTACAGCTGATGGACATTGATGCTTACTTCCCCATGTTGGGAGAACAAACATATACAACTTGTAACTTGTTGCAGAACCACTTGCCACTTGATGCTTTGAACCAGCAGTTGAAAGGACTGCGCTACATCCACCAGAGAGACCATATGTATCATCCAAACTTGTACATAACCTTAAGCCATTTTCTGATTTGGATGCCATGTGGTGATGATGTGACATTCATCTTGGATGGAATGGTTTTGGTTGACATGCCTCATGACTTTGGAGGGAGAGTCCTTGGAGGCTCAATATTCTTCTTTCCATTGGAGGGCAATCATGTTGTAGCCTGAGATCAATATGCCCTCTACACTTATCAAAAGTGGAGAGGAGGATAGCATGGGATAGGCCCTCTTGCCTATCATGTTCTTTTATTCAGCCCACCTACATTTCCAGAGCACAAGGTGGAGGATCTTTTTCATGAGTTACCATGTTGGAGGGTGAATCACTTCATTTGGATGATAGCATGGGTGAGGGAGGCACTCATTCACCATGTTGGTCATCACTCCTACTTTTTGGAGGCCATGAGACAGCAAGCAAGTTTCCATTCACACTTTCCACCTTTGATTGATGTGGACCATTTGGTTTTGCACACTTGGGAGGAAACACTATATCACAGTTTATTTGCAGAATCTCTTGATGCAGTGATGGAGGCTATTGATGGGAGGCCACATAAGGAAGAGGGGAGAAATTTTGTTCTCCTTATGCATTTTCTTGAGGACAAGCAAAGATTTTGGAGGGGAGGACTGTAATGTTCCAAAATTTTAGCCTCCAAGCTAAATGGAACATTAGAGTTAGCAGCAGCTCTAGCCGGTGAATAAATGGGAAGAAAAGCCCATAAGTCTCCTAAGGAGGAATAAAATACTCCAAATGTGAAAGGGGACACTCTTTCTAGCTCAATAAAACACCTCCATGTGTGAACAGGGTTGAGATCGAGCTGCTTTGACTAAGTCAACAACGCAGTTTTAGTGGAGGAGGAATCCAAGGAGGAATAACGAAATTTTGGAGGGAGATGTATCTTTGGATAGAGATGACCTAATTGAGTGGGGCCAAGGGAAAGCAAACTCATATCTTATATAAGGAAGAGGATGGCAGCATTATTCTTCATGTGTTAGATTATTTTTCATGTCTGCTCAGACTTTTGCTCCCGTTGCTGCTTAGCAGGGTTACAGTGTTGTTTAGCACCGGGTGTTCCCGAGTGGGAATCCCACCTATTTACTTTGAGGAGCCTCATTGGGAGAGTTTGAATTCAATATTCCACATTAGGTTTTCAGGCCAAGCTTCATCCATCTCTATCAACGCATTTTTGCCAGATATTGTGGAGTGTTACTGGGTGCAATAGTGGAAGGGATTGGAATCCCGATTTCTGAGCTAGTTTCTCATTGGAGGAAGGTTTCCTTCACTTGAGGGACCTGTTTAGAGAGCTCCAGGGCTGATTTCAGATCTGTGGTATCAGACCACACATTTCCTATACATTCCCAGTGTTGTTCCAGCTAGGGAATGCGTTATTTTGGAGGCAGTGTTCAGTGCATGGTTTGGTGGCTCCGTTGTAGTGTTTCCTTGTGATTGAGAGGTTCATCCTTTCATGGGAGAAATCCCTTGAGGGATTTATATAAGATAAGACATATTTCAGCCTTCTACACTCATGTACTTCAGTTTTCCAATGGTTATTCAGTAAATTACTGAATTTCCTATTTTGTATGCAGAGTGTTTGACAAAAAACCCTTGCCGATTTCTTTTGTATTTTGTATAAGGAGATTAGATCTCTGTTATTCAGCATTATTTATCAATACATGAATAGATATATTGTTCTCCTATGATTTTATGTGTAAACCCTCTCTTAGACTGCGCAGTCCCTTGAGCAGCAACTTCGGTATTTTACAGTCTTGGGGTTTTAGCACTTTTGGCCATCCTAGGTGTGGGAGATCTGTTTAATCCTAGTTTCTTTGTTTGGGCTCTAATCTTGGATTTATGTTGTATATTTATTGATCTATAGAATCCAAGAGTCCATTTCACTGTTTTATTGCATATGTTGTTGGAATTGTGTTTCTTTATGCATGATTCATGAGTTGTTCCTAATTTGGAATATTAGAGTTTGAACTTGGGCCTAGCATAGATCACTCTAATGACTTACCAATTTCCCATGGTTAAAAATAAAAGCAATCATAAAGCCAAATATGATTCGCAAGGTATAACACCAAAATTGTTTCCAATGTTAGAATCAAAGTGAAATATGATGTATCATGTTATCCTTCGGACTTGCGCCCAAAACTTACCGTTCGTATAGACAAAGATAACAATAGCAAGCCAAAAATGATCCACAAGGCATGTTAATGATGTTAATACCAAAGTGAAAAAGGAAAAAATATCATATCAACTTGGGAATTTCCACTGCAAAACAAACTTCCAAATGAACAAAGCTTTTGACAAAAAAATAAAAATAAGTTATCAATATGGAATGAAAATTCCCATGTAAAAATATACAATTATAAAAATAACATATAATATCATGTAAATACTAAGCATAAACCAAAAAAACCACAAAATAACATAATAACACAATTAATAATATTAATATTAAAATAAAAATTACAACAACAATTCCCTTCCAACAACAATTAATCCTTTCACAACCACTCAAACTAAATCCAATTCACCCTTCAAAAAAATCATAACAATTCAAATTTAAATTATTGGCATAATAACACCCCATCCAAATACTTGAACACATAAAAACCACTTCAACATGATTAAATAAATCTTGATATAAATTTATATTAAGAATTCAACATAAATATGTGTTTACAGTAGTTAAGGAAGTCCTTTGATTTTAATTTAGATTTTAACACTGACTTGATTCTTTATGTTCCCAGAACCATCGACATATTTATTGGGGTCAAACTTTGTAATTACTTTTTATTACAAGAGCCTACCTTTTGGGTCCATCCAGCATAAAAATAAATTCACCATGCAATCTCATGGAAAGCCTTATTTTATGGGCTATAGGCTCATTAATACTCTAAAAATACCAATGGCCATGCCATGGTCATGCAAACCCCGAAACGCAGTAGTAAATGATATGCCTGGAATGATATGCGCATACGCAGTAGTAAAAAATATGCCTGGAATGATATGCGTGTACTCAGTAGTAAATGATATGCCTGAAATTATATGAGCGAGAGTAGAATTGTCCTAACACTTAGGTGTGATAGAAATGATATACCTGGAATGATACGCGCGGCAGTAGAATTGACCGGAAACTTAGTGTGATGGATTTCGGCACGATTGAGGGCCCGATGAAATGAATTCACTTTACGCTCAGGGATGAGTCAAATCACAAAGATCTCTAGTTCCATATTATATCGTGTGTTTTAATTAAGTTATATCGTGTGTTTTAATTAAGCTACTATTTATGATTTTTTAATAAAAGTATTTTATTATATTTTATTTTAGATTTTGTGAAATGTATGTGTTTTAAGTCTCACTCAGTATTACTTTTTACAATTATATTTAGGTTTTAGATTTAAGTAGTTTTACATTTTCGAAGCTACCATTTATGATTTTTTTAATAAAAGTTTTTTATTATATTTTATTCTAGAATTTGTGAAATGTATATATTTTCACGTTGTTTTAATTTTTACAATTATATTTTGGTTTTAGATTTAAGTATTAGGAATTTGGCTTCTATGATCCATAAAATGTGTATAAAAATTTTAGGTGAAAATCACATGTAAGAAAATTTTGTCTACTCCTTTTGGACTATAATGTGGGGTTTATATTTTATTTTAGGTTTTTAAAGTTTAGATTCTGCTTTTAATATTAGGATTTTCATTTAACTTTTAGTTTTAATATTAGATTTTAGATTTGAAGTTTTAGAGTATGTTTAATATTATATTTTAGGTTTTATATTTTAAGTTTAGATTTTTTTTTTTAGGTTTTTAAGTTTAAAATTTAGGTTTTAATATTAAATTTTAGGTTTAAATTAAAACCATATTAAAAAATTTTGAAAAGCTAGAATCATCACGCTCCTCTTTGCGCACTTGACCTAGCCGCGTAGCTCCAGTTCTTGTGGCCGCAGGCCAGCCATGGCCCCTCCGGACGGTGCTACAGAGGGGGCCGATGCTCAAACAACGTTCTCTGCCCTTGTTAAATCACTACCACTTCAACGCCCTCGTCCATCTCTTTCAAAGTTTGTCAAGAAGCTGGATGGTCTGCAAGAGGTCCTCCTGCCTCCTGCTCTGCCAAGAATGGCTTCTCTCTCACTTGATGAGCAGGGGCTCATTGGGCAATTCACTGGTTTATGGCCATCTCCCAAAACTGTTCAACGTTGGATCGAGAAAAACTGGGTGGACAAAGTCAGTGGCAAAATTTCCATTCGCTTCTGTGGGAAAGGTTACTACACATTTCATTTTGAAACAAGAGCTGACAAGGACTTAATCTTCAGAAACGGTCCTTATTTTATGGACTCCAGAGGGCTGTACTTGAACAAATGGACTCTAGACTTCGATCCCGAGCTAGATGTCCCTAGTGCTGTCCCGGTCTGGGTCCGGCTTCCGCATCTCCCGCTCCATTGCTGGGGAGATGACTCGGTTCGAGCCATTGGCAATGCTGTGGGGAAGTACATCGATAGGAGCGAGCCCAAGGACAATATGCAAGCTTGTGCACGTATATGCATTGAAGTTGATCTCGGAAAGGGTCTCCCAGAGGCAATCAAGCTGAAGGTGGATGACTGGACACACATTCAACAGCTAGACTACGAACAAATCCCATTTAAATGCAAGGTATGTCACGAGTACGCTCATTTTGCCAATCGCTGCTCTAAAATTGTTAATGATGAAAATGTTCAGCCCGAGAAACAATGGGAAACTGTCAAGAGGAAAAATATTGTTGTTGTCCCACTAGCTGAAGCTCCCCCCAAATCTGCTCCCTTCAAACCTAATCCTTCCTCCTCGTCGACTCCTCCGCCCTCCCCACCCAAGAAATCCTTAGAGTCTTCTAATCCCTTCTCCTCCATCTCCCTTGATGATGACCCCCCCATCACTCTACCTCCATCTCAGGATGGCACTCTTGCTCCCACTCCCCCGGCAAACCCTTCTCCTTCATTCTCCCATGACCCTCCTCCATCAAGATCAACCATAAGCTCTTCTAAAGAACATGGGGCCAATCTGGACACTCACAGGAAACAAGGACTAGGTAGGAGATTGACCAAACAGCAGAGAGAAGAAAACGCCCAAAAGGATATTGCCATGGGCACTCAAAACCCTATAGAAACTTACATTTTGGGGCAAAATAGTAAGGACACGGCATACAAAGATTAGGGAGGGCGATCAACTCTCCGTACCCCTCTCACCCAATGATGAAAGTCCTATCCTGGAATAGCAGGGGATTAGGGCACCCCTCTAAAATCACTGCTCTGAATGATTTGATAACTCAGGAAAAACCAAGAATATTACTGTTACAAGAAACAAAGCAAGGACACCAAGAAATGAGAGGGATTATTGATCGCCTCATGCAATATGAAGGAAGCATCTGCGAATCTAGGGGAGCTTCAGGGGGAATCGCCACCCTTTGGAACCACACTGCCTGGAAGCACCAAACCGATACAATCAACCAATTCTGGATTAAAGTTATTCTAGAGAATCTAATGAGCAACAAAAAAATCGTCATCTACAATGTCTATGCTCCAAACCACTACAAGGACAAAGCATAGTGTTGGACTTCTCTCCAAAATGACATTGATGAAGAAGAAAGCAGCAACATCATACTTGGAGGAGATCTCAATCTCATACTCCACGCCAATGAAAAGAGGGGGGGTTGTTTCACACATGACCCTTGCAGAATGCAGCTGGAAATTATTATGCAGGACCACGATCTCATAGATGTTGTCCCAAAAAATCGAAGGTTCACCTGGAATAATCGTAGATTGGGCAAAGACAATATAATGGAGCGGCTAGACAGGATATTGGTGAATGTCTCCCTCCTTTCCTCCTACTCCATAGCTTACTATGTTGTTCTTCCATTCTCAACTTCCGATCATTACCCCACAGCGCTCGTGCTTGAAGCTCACAGTTCACTAGGTCCCATTCCGTTTAAGTACAGCCCACTATGGAGCAATTTACCCATTGTCGATCAGATTGTCAAACACACTTGGTGCCATCACATTGAAGGATTACCGGGGTTCATTTGGGAAAGCAAACTAAAAAGGACCAAAAGCGCCTTAAAAGACTGGGCACGAAATCACTATAAGGAGCCGGAGAAAATCAAAACAGAAATCAAAAACAAATTGGAGAAGATCCACAGCACTATAGAGGAACAGGGACTGTCCCAAGAAACCAAAGCTAGAGAATGTGACCTTTACTTCCAGCTTTATCGTGCCAATCGTATCGAGGAGCAGAAATGGAGACTCAAATCACGCCAGCTGTGGCTGCAAGGAGGGGACAAAAACTCCACCTTTTTCCATAAGAAGACTACAGTCAGAAAAATCAGGAACAATGTCACCTCCATCACTGATGATGAAGGCCAACTCCAAAATTCCCAAGATGCAATTAAAAAGGCAGCCTCAAAACATTATAACGTGCTCTTAACTGAAGCCAAAGAAGTTGCAGATTATTCAAATCTGCTTCAATATCTGACCACAAAAATCAGTGATGAAATCAATGCAGATCTCACCAAGGATATAGAATAATAAGAAATACAAAGAGCCATTTGGGCACTTCAGCCAGACAAGGCCCCTGGCCCAGATGGCTTCCCCATCAGCTACAAATCTCACTGGGGGACAATCAAAAAATATCTTGTCAAAATGATAAAATGGGCCCAATGCAAGAACAAAATCGGAGGCTACACCAATGCCACCCATCTTGCCCTTCTCCCTAAAGAAAATCAACCCTCTACTTTCTCCCATTTTCGGCCCATTTCACTCTGCAACTCCTCATACAAAATCTTGACTAAAATCATAGCTACCCGGCTCAAACCTATCCTCCCCTCTCTCATCTCTGAGAATCAAGGAGGTTTTTTAGCCAACAGACAAATTTCGGACTCCATCCTGCTTGTGCAAGAGGCTATCCATTCCAGCCAAGTTAGAAAAGAAAAAGGTTTCATTTTAAAACTGGATTTAGCCAATGCATTCAACCGAGTTAGACACTCCTTCCTCCTTGTTGTCCTAAAGAAAATGGGATTTGCCTCACCTTTCATCAACCTTGTCCAAGCATGCATCTCTGGCCCTTGGATCTCCCCCCTCATCAATGGCAGGCCAAGGCCATCCTTCCAATCTTCTCGTGGATTACGTCAAGGCTGCCCCCTTTCCCCCTATCTTTTCATCTTGATGGCTGAATCCTTCAGCGGGGCTCTTGATTACAAACGTCGCACCGGTCTTATCACCGACATTAAATTTGGGAATGGAGTCAAAAATATAAACCATTCTCAGTTTGCTGATGACACCTTGTTAATGGGAGGAGCCTCCAACATTATAGATCGCCGTTTCAAAACGCTCTTAAACAGATATATGAGTTACTCCGGAGGCATGATCAATTACCTTAAGAGCTGCATTTATGGTTGGAACACAACTGCTCAAACTCTCCAAAGCATTGCCAGCATCTTCGGGGTCTCTTGCAAATTAGATTGGGGGCATTTCTCTTACCTGGGCATGCCAGTGAGTGTGGGTTCTTTGAAAGCTGAAGTTTGGGACACCATTATCGACAAAATGAAAAGGAAAGTGCAGCAATGGGGCTCCTTTTGGCTTAACCCAGCAGGGCGCCTAATCCTCTTGAAATCAGGCCTCTCCTCTCTACCCTTGTACCAATTCACGCTCTTGCAAGCTCCAGCCAGTTTTCATCATAAAGTGGAAGCCATCCTCCGTCACTTCCTTTGGAAAGGGGGAAAAACTGAAAGAAAGAAATACAACCTCATAAATTGGAAGCAAGTTATTCAACCTCATGAATATGGAGGGCTGGGGATCAGATCACCACAGCTTCTAAACCTGGTCTTTGGTGGCAAGATAGTCTGGAGACTCATCAATGGAGAATTTGCTTGGTGGAAGAATGTGCTGGAAACCAAATATCTAAATTCTCTGAGGCAGCTTCTATTAGACCACGACATACCTCTCAGAGCCTGCACCAAAATCTGGGGGCTGTGTAAAAAATCAATTCCCATCCTTGCTTCAAATATTTCTAAGGTCCCCAAGGGAGGCAACAGCACTAGAATAGGGGCTGATAAAATAATGGGCCAGCTACCTATCAGCAGTAAGCCTGGAACCCATCAGATCCTCACCTACCTTGACAATAAGGGGATTCACAGCTTGAGCCAGATATCCAAATGGGATATTCACACTCATCTCTGGACAGGTTGGCATTTCCCTGATATACCTGACGAGCTACGTTCAAGCCTGGATAATCTGCAGACTCAGCTCCATGGTATCGCCCCCACCAAACAAAACGAAGATGATTGCTTCTGTTGGGACCCTTCATGCACCAACTATACAGTCAAACCTGCCTACCGTCAAATCTGTAACAGTGACTGCCCCACGCCCATATGGACTCAATGGAAAATTGCTTGGAAATCAGAGACTCTCCCAAAACTTAAATTCTTCATATGGGTTCTTCTAAAAGGGAAAGTGCTAAATTCTGATAATCTGAAAAAGCGTGGTATTCTTGGTCCCTCCCGCTGCCCAAACTATCAAGCAGCTAAGGAAACTATTCAGCACCTTTTCATAAATTTCTCCTTCGCCACTGCTTGTTGGAAAGAAGCCTTCCTGAAGGACCAGCTCCCCTGGGGTTCCCACAGCACCATTGTCGAACTCTTACACTTATGGAAGAAGAATTACCCCTGGCAGCGCAAGAAGAACAATGTGGCAAGAAGAGTCTGGAACGCTCTCCCTTATACTATGCTGTGGCGCATATGGCTAGCACGCAATCAAACAATCTTCAGAGACAAAAAAATCGAAATTAGGAAGCTATATAACAAGACAAGAGGACTCGCTTTGGAAACAATAGCTGTCAAGTGTCAAAGGAGCATTGACGCAGCTGGTCTCTTCGTTGAAGAACGGAATTATATAGGATGTCTGCTCGATCAAAGCAACAGGGGCCAATATTATGGCCAAAACAGAAATGACACCAGCAATAAACAAATCTCTAACAGCAGTTGGAAAATTAGAATGAAGGATAAGGAGTTTGCAGGCTGGATAAGAAGTTGTAACACGCACTATCTATTCTTTGATGGAGCCTCCAAGTCTAATCCTGGCAAGGCTAGGGCGGGCGGAATTATTTGTAACGCCAATGGAGACATCATCCTTGCATACGAATGGGGATTAGGCCCCCTTTCCAATAACAGAGTTGAATTCCTCGCTCTATACCAAGGTCTCCTTCAGCTCCAAATTCTCAGCATTCGCATAGCAAAAGTGATCGAAGATTCGGAAATCATCATCAGCTTAATGGTCCACAATCGAATAGCCACCAATTTAGCTCTCTAGCAAATAATAAATCGATGCCATGCGCTCACCCAGCTAATGCAAGAAACTCAATTTATTCATGTCCTTCGCTCCCTCAATAAGGAGGCCGATGCACAAGCAAACAGAGCCTGTTCCAAACCTCTCGGCAGCCTCAAATGCAACGCTTTCGAGTCTTTCTGTTTTCTGCCATGAACAGGACAAATTCTCTTAGATCGCCTGCAGAGGCATTTGTTGTTCTCACGCCCAAGAGTTTGATGGCAACTAGGAATTTTTTTGGAAACATTGAGCCCAGTTTCAGCACAGCTAATGCAGGATCTACAGGCCTTGAAGGCAAATTATCGCAGGATTTACAGGCTCTAAAGACAACTTCTCTTTAACATGTTTTACAAATGTATTTTTTTATTGTCACAGTTTGTCCGAATCTACACTAGATCAGCTTGTACAACATTCAAGCATAATCGGAGTGCAGGGGAAACTGGCCTTACTGATGTCCCTCTCTATCTCTTTTTTCAAACATATTGCCCTGTAACAATGGAGCCTAGACTACCAATTTTTTCTTTTTGAATACAAATAGCACCCGATTATGTCCAAAAAAAAAATATTAGATTTTAGGTTTAAGTTTTAGATTTACTTTTTGGTTTTAGATTTTCTTTTAGAGTTTTTAAGTTTATAAAGCTTAATATTAGGATTTTACGTTTAGGATTTAGATTTAATATTGGGTTTTAGATTTTAAGTTTTGAAATAATGTTTAATAATAATATGATTTTTAATCTTTACATGACTGTAATGGTTAGTAACAATATTATTATTATTATATATTATTTACAATATTTTAAGTGTAAATATTGATAAAATTAATATTAATTATTATATAATATTAATATTTTATAAATGACAAGAAATTTATTATTATTGATGAATTCGAACTCAAAACGAGAGATATAAATTTCTTCTACAATCTGTAGAATAGAAAATCACAAGATAGAAACACATGCAATGACATGCAACCATCAAAACACAAGGAAAAACTAAAGTCTATTTCTATAGTTCCCAAGGGAAAAATTGCCGCTTTAGTGGGGTTCGAGTGGCTAGCATCGAATGGAGGCAGTTTCTTAGGTGGTAGCATGAGAGAGGCTCGAAAGAGTCCACGCTAGGAATGGAATGTGTGTGTATGCTTGTGAGGGAAATTAGGCAATTGAATATTTGACTACAGGGATTGAATCATAACACTATGTGCTTGTGAGGGAAATTAGGCAATTGAATCTTCGACTACAGGGATTGAATTGTAATGCTAAAACTTGTGGTGGGTTTTAAACGTTTAGTTCACTAAACACTTCTGATCAAAATATTTTTACTTGGAAAATGAAGAATTACGCTAAATATTTTGCTGAAAATGTAATGCTAGAGGCACAATTAGGTAGTGGCTAAAATGACCATTATGTACTCTCGAGATTCATAACAAATGTTGTCTTAAATAATATAGAATACTGAACACTCACCTTGAAATCTATTAGTAACAACACTCTAAAGATGGTTGGTGTCAAAATTAATGGTAGAGATGCACTCATCAGCCTTGACAAGAAGATGAAATGCATTAATGTTTTTCTATGATTTGAGAACACCTCCATTTCTTCAATGGAGAGCCCACAGCTAAATACAGTAAGAATTTCAGGGTTCTATCTTCCTCAATGGCGTTCAAATTCATTTCATTGGATAAGTTGAAAGCTATTTCATAGAAAGGTTATTGATAATGGAAACTCAATGTTTAATACATATAATTTTTGGTTAACCAAACTTATAAATGGTGAAAAGATGATTGTACATGTGTTTTTGACATTGGTGAGTTGAAATGTTATACAAGGGATTGCTATAGGAAATCAAAATGAAAGTTAGTATTGAGCTTAAATGGTGATTTCGAATGTTGGTGCTACATATTCTTAATTGATGTGAAATCTTCATTTTTTTGGTTTTTTAAGGTTAATTTAAAGGATGAGTTTTATGTTTTATAAACATTAGTTGTTTAAAAGCTCAATGTGGTTATATGTTTTATAAACATTAGTTGTTTAAAATCTCAATGTGGTTATAAGCATAGTTGATTTTCTTGTACTAAAGTTTTATTAATTAAAAATAAAAATAAAAACATGTTATTTTAAAATTTATTAAAATTTATAAATAAATTTTTTTATTTTTTTATTTAGTAAAAAAAATTCAAATTACGATATTATTAAAGAAATGTTCACTTATTTTTTTCCAATAGAAACTAAAAAAATCAAGTTAATTAATATATTGAAAAAGTGTTTAGATTATCTCTTTCAAAATTCCATTAATTATGTCATCTAGCTTTGTAATGTTTGATGCAACTACCATTTTGCATGCAAATGTTTGTCATTACACTATAATTCAACACAATTTACACTATAAACTAATACCATGACTTTAATTCGATGTTTGAAGTTCCATTCTCATTACTACTTGACATATGGAATGATTATTGGATTTAATATTTATAGGTAGATTTACATGAGAAGAATATGTTAATGTGTGTATGAATGGAAGACAAGTTTTGAATATAAAAGGATTGAAATTTTTATTTTTGAGATGTACACATGTGTGAATCTAAAGTAATAAAAATATTTAATTTTATTATTTTCAAATTAAATAGGTTTAATCATAGTTTGAGGCACAATTAATGTAATAAGGGGCAATGGTGATTTAAAATATGACATTAAAATAATATTCTATCGTAAATTTAACCTCGTTATGACAATTGCATTCAAAGAATCCATAGTTCTATCTAATAATAATATCTTGAATTATTGTAAGTATGATGTTTATAACAAAAGAGATTAAAAATGATTTTTGGCATGCCTTATTGTAAGTATAATGTTTATAACCGAAGAAGTACACACAATAGGAATGATGGAGGATTAGAGTTTCGCAAAATAATAGTTTAAAAACAGTGTAGGTTAACTATGTACATCAACAAAGGATTTTTCATCTCTAGAATGGGAGGGAAATGGTCTTAAATCTTAGTTTGAAATCCAAGAGTTATCCTCATTTGAAGGTTGAGAGATAAATAGGTCATCCTAGGTATGCATCCCTAGTTCTAAGTATAAGGTAGGCCTCTATAGAGAAGTAATAATTCTTAACCTCTCCATTTGGCATAGTAGGTGAAAAAACATTTAAACATAATTTAAAAGGAAAATAAAAAATTAATATTTTGTATGAAATATATATGATAGAAATGTCAATTTGGTAATTTTTTTAGGATGATATATACATATTATTAAAAAACATGCTTAGCATCCATAATTTATAAATGATTCTCTCTTGTTATTATACAATAATGTAAGTTTCATATGCCTCCTTAATTATTGCAACAAAAACACTTGATCTAATTAAAGCATACTATGATTTTTGGATTCATTGGATTTCTATATTATAAGTGAAAATAATGTATATATGTTATTTCCACTATATATGTTGTTTCCACTATATCCTATTTAGTTACATCCTTTTGTTAACTTTCAACATAATTCCAAATGAACTAAGGACCAATTGATTATCATTTAATTCCATCACAACTTTTCTATTCTTAGGTGAACTTTTTGTTTCTTCACTCTCAATAACTACACAAATTTCAACATTTGTAAAATAGAATGTTTGAAACATGTAGCTACTATTATTATTAACAACCACATTATTAGTAAAAAATCAAAAAATATATTATTATGCTTGTCATATATATATATATATTTTTTATAATTAATAATGATAATAATAATTTTTTAAGTAATAATTTAGTGAACTTTTAGAGTAGATGGTGATAGGGTGTTATGTTAAGGAACTTCATGGTGTAAAAGTCACATGTTCAAAACTATGTGGAAAAAGGCCATCCACACTAAGGTGAACCCACATCTCAAAAAAATCTTACACACTTCTTTGTATTCTTACCATAAATATGTTTTGTACCCTATTTAAAGATAAATAAAGGAATTGTTAAAATATATATAAAACCAAAAAAAAAAAATAACTTAATTAATACTACACCACTTATCAATAATGTTTTCATCTTTAAATGTTAGTATTAAAGGCATGTATACTGTACTTTAAAACTTTAGTTTTCCTTTTCATAAATTCAAAATTAAAATAAATATGAAACCATATATATGCTCTCTTCATGTACATGATACATCTATTATTATAACTAACGAGAGTTCCATGGTAATGATATGGTTGTCCATGCATGCAACATTGAGTAACATATAAATTTAAAAGTAACTTAACTTGCAAACTTGATAATTTGTAAATGAAACAAATAAATCCATTCTCACTACATTCATCAAAAGTAATGTAACATTGATATAAGATAACATTAAATCCACATCATGAATTTAAAAGCCAATGAAGACATTGTCATATACACAAGTTCAAATTCTTGTACTTGTATTCCAAATTGGTCTAGTTATACATTTTTCTCTTTTACAAAATGGAACTTCATTCCCAACATAGATAATGGAAGGTCATGCCCATAAATGACATAATGGAAAAATGACATCATGACTGATCTATCAATTGGGTCTCTACGTCACCCTCGCCACGCTTGGCACTCCCAAGTGCATTTAGAAATTGATATTGTTGCAAAAATTCAATAACCAATTAGTTGTAAAATCCAAAATGCATAGAATCAATTTCGTTAATTCAGGATAAGATTTTGATCAACTACTCATTCTCACCATGAATATCTAAGGCAATGGAGAAGATTTTCCTTCCTTGACATATGGTGGAGCACTTGGTGATGGATATAGGTATGGTTCATGGGTGATGGATAAAGGCATGGTGGAAGTGGAATAGAAAAAAGGTAGTGGGTGTGGGCGGTGATACACCCCCACCAGTTGTACGATAGTGGGAATCACCCTAGGGGGGGGAATTGGAATGTCAAGGGTGGATGATTGAAACAATGAGAATGGTGGATGAATAAATGGTAAGGGTGGGAATTAGGAAGGGTTTGGGGAGGTGGTTATAGGCATGGGAGAACTTATGAAGGAGAAAGGTGGTCGGTGTGGGTGACAATACATCCCCATTGGTTGCACAATAGGGGGAAGCACCCTCGGGGAGGAAATGGGATGCTAATGACTAGAGCAGTGTTCCTAGTGCTATAGTTTTTTTCACCAACATGCACATCGAATAATTGAAGTCGAAATGCTGGAACATTGTGAGATGTGGGTCCCTCGATTGTAACAATAAAAAAGTTCATATAGTTATGCAAATGCATCGAAAATGATAATATATTGTATTTCACATAAAACAATGCATGCCATTAAATTTCCATACCATTTTTCTGTATAATAGAATCTTGCATTAACTCAGGCATGTGGCCCACATTTCTTTGGTGTTGAGAATATAACTCCAGTTGCTCATCCATGTTTCTTTTTTTTGCACGAACTTGTCCAACCTTTTCAAAATGTGGTTTATCTTTCCCTGATTTTGACTTGTGCCCACATTGCCTTTTCTTATTGACTGGGCTGAAGAAAATATGTTTTCTTTTAGTAGTAATCTTAGATGGAGTTATAGTATTGAGAAACATTCTGTTGTATTCTTGACATGCTTTGTCTACCAAATTGTTCAATGCATTTGCTTGCTCCAAATTTGTAGGTATTATGGATCTCAATTTCTCATGAGTTAATGAGTTAACACATTTCATCTGATCATCCTCAAATAATGCACTATCTCTTCATACATTGGTTGATTCAACATTATCAATGCTTGTTTCATTATAATAATTTATATTGGGAGGAGAATCAAAGCATGGCGGAAGCTCCGTTTGGATTTCTAGGCCCAATATAGGTGTTTCATTCAAATACAAATAAAATTGTAGGCCTTTTTGTAGTAGGATTAGTGACATTAGGTAGTACATTTTCACCCAGACTAATGTTACTCACCAACATCTCAATTTTCAGTACATGTTTACAAAAATTTCCATTCAAGGCCCAATTGCAATCACAGAAGTGTAGATTGGAACTTTTATATATGACATTGTACCAAATATCACATGTATCCTTATTTTGGCTAGGAACCCAATAACCATTGTTACTCTTTTCATCAAGCACACAATCTTCATTTGGGATTTGGATAGCTCTACACTTGGATGAATTCAATTGTTCCTTGATTTTTCTAGGTCGTACAAAACCAGCTTCTTTTAAATGTTGCATATGATTGAAATATAATACAACCTTTGTCAACAACACATTTATTAACCAATCAACACGTCTATGACATGCATTATTCTTTTCGCTTAGGTACCTTTCCTTGATATGCCGATGATAAGATTCAATGGCATTATTTTTATCCTGATTAGAATGTGGAAAATTTCTATATTCTTTTGCCCACATATCTGTAGAAAGAAATTAATTAGCTATGAATTAATAATACATATGACATCAAAAATAGAGCCATTAAATCCACTTACAAGAAACTTACATATTTTGTTGTTGGCTAACCAAGTTGTTTTAAATATTCCAAAAACCTTGGATGGTCACTAAATCTTTCAAAGAACCTTTCAACTATCCTTTTTACAGATTCATCATCTTCACATGTGTGCATGATTTCTCCTAAAGGACGAAAAATGTGGATTTGGTTTTCCCTTACTTGGACTTTATTTCCAACATTCTTCAACCATGCATGACGAACATGCCACACACATAATAATATTTTAAACTTGATTGAATACCTGGAACAACACAATTTATTAGAGGGAATATACATTAACAATTTTTTTATGTCTCTTAAAAAAGAATAAACACATCACCTTAATGCTTCAATTTCAGCAGTAGCATCATCTATTATGAAGGCTTGAACGTGCCAATCTGGTCGCTCTTTCTTCCCAATGGCAAATAGGGTTGACATCCATTTAGAAATATCAACTATAGTATTGCGTGATGATATCACCCAAGCTACTAGAACCCCATTGCGATGTTCGTTGAAAACCATTAAGGTGTACAGTTGATACTACATTACAAACAATGTACATAATTATATCTATATAAGTTACATGCATTAAAATGAAATTGAATATATGAATCAAAATTAGGATAAATTTGTACTCACCCCATACTTATTTGTACTAAATGTTGAATCCATTGAGATTATATTATTGTGAGAATATTTTAGCATCGATGAGTGCATCCACTTTTTTTGTATGCCTATAATAAAAGGGATGTTTTCAACAAGATCTTGCTTCTGGTAGAAGAAAAATCTCTCAGGGCGTTCCTTATACCATCATTCTACACTGTTTGGATCACTTTTATCTTTAACATACTCTAGCCTTGTGGTATCATTGTAAATGTTTAACATATCTTGTCTTGTCATATATGTATCTCGAGATGTCCCTGTGTATAAATCACCAAATCCATCCTTCACATTAGAGATGAACTTGTCCCATATCATTGTAACATTAAAACCGCTTTGGATTAAATGTTGGACAATAGATTGCATATCCCTTGTTAAATTTGGTGCATAACTAAATCTTATAGGCCTGTCGATTGCATCTTTTCCATGACAAAAAACATTGGATTTATCAATATGCCTACATGCAGTATATATTATTACAGCATTGTCTGGTCTAAGTGAAGATGTCACACAATGAAGTGACATTGGCAAACAACTTTAATACTTTCCTGGCGATTGCATTTTTTTTTTGTTTTTTAATTTGAGGATGCACTCACAGTTTGGTTTTTGCACGATATAACATATATGCATACTGTAAAAAATTATACGTATATTAAACAATATGTTTGTTTGATATCCTCTACTTTAAGATGAAATTGAGAGGGCGCAGATTCACTTGATTCCTCTCCTCTTATAAAATCATCAAGTCGACAATATGGAATAATTGCAACTTGGTCCCCATCAATATTTTTCCATGTTAAGTCTTCTGTTGAAAATTCAGCCATATCCTCTAGGTCTTAAAATTCCAACCCATTAATCCTCTCACACTTACACATTCTTCAAATATCTGTACACATTCCATTGAAAACGATTTGGTTTGAGTAAATATTACGATCTTGATTAATGCATATCACTAAGCATGGAAATCACATTTTTAGGTAAATATTTTATACTTTTTAGATAAACCACTTTGGAAAAAGTAATATTTGGGTCATTAATCAACTTAGACATTTCTCACAAATTTAGACTAACCATGTATGACATATGATGTCTTTGTGGAGGTGGTGTCACCAACTTAGTGTCATGGGGTGACTTATGATGAGTGGTTGAGGGAAAAGGTGATTTTGATGCCTCCCTTCAGATAACCTACATGGAAACCTAACTTTAGAATCACTAATAAATGGATCAAACATAAGTTGATGAGAATATTTAGACCACACTTCTAAGAATCTAGGTATACTAGAACAATCCTTAAGAAGGTGAGCACCCTTACAAAGATTGCAAAGGTATTTGGGGTTGTGTTGCATGTTGGAGGGTTCCTCAACATTACTAACACTCATGATCGTGGTTGGTTTGTTAGACCCTTTCTTATCTTGCTTCTTCTTCTTCTTCTTTTTCTTCTTCTTCTTAACCTCCTAGTTTTTAGCATCGAGACTTTCAACAAGAGAAAAAGAAGAAAGGGTAGAAAACATGATGGGTGAAGAACTGATTTAATCATGATAAAAGATTGGACTCTATATGTCTAGCAGTCCAATGGTTATGAAACTAGACTAAAAAAATATCTATATATGTATGTATGGATTTATTTACAATGGACATGAAATTATTTTTCTTTATACAATAATACCATCCACCTTAATTTGATTAAGAACCTTGCACTCCATGAAATGTTGAAGTGCACCTCCAATGAGATCTCTTAATGAGACCTTCTTCTCATCAGTGGCCTCCCTAAACCAATGAGGTTTTGGATCTGATGCAGGTATAAGTTTCTCTTTGAGATATGAGATGCTCATTGAGAAAGTGTCATCTAGAAAGGGGAAAAGACTGCCCATCTCAAGATGTCTACCATCTATCACCTTTCTCTCCATTGCTTCATGAATGAAGCTACCATATGCTTTCTACCATGAGGAATGGCTCCTCCTCTTCTCATTTCTGCTCCTTAACAATGTTTTAGATCTGCAAGGTGATACATATGCTATCTCAAGGCAAGGCACAATGTTGAATTCATAGCCAGCCATTGTACATAGGATCATGCTTATCCCATCTTTTGAAATTCCACATTTCAACTCAAAGGGTTGAATGTAGTTTAACAATGACAATCTGGGATAGTTTTTCATCTCCTCCTTGATTAGATCAAGGGTCCTCTGCGTAGTGATATGTTTTTGCTTAAAATCAACATGTTGTTCTAACCCCTGGTTATGCGTTGGCCTTGATGGCACGTTTCCATAAGTTTCAATAAGAGGTACTGAAACAATATGAGATGGAAGTGGATGCATACCTTGGATCAACTTATGTGTGGGAACCTCTTGCAAGACCACAAGAGTTCCTCTAACCGGGACAATGGTGTCTCCAACTGCTGGTAGGAGTGATGGCTGCTCTTATATCAATGTACCAACATTGGAATCTACCTCCTCTTCCTCATGCATCTCCTGAATCATGCATGGGACTCTATATGTCAAGAGCTCAACACTATCTTGCAAAGATGCAAGTGTCTCTTCTCTGAATAAAAGTACTTATAGTTGGTGGTGAATGTAGTGACCCTTTGTCTAGAGTGACAAGAATGACATCCTCCCTTGTTTCCTTAGGAAATTTCTCTTTGTGACACAACTCTAGTTTTCTCACATTAAACTTCCTTCTCAACTTGTGAAAGAAATATGAATATTTAGTCACCTTTTCATGCTCCATGTGACCAAACCACCAATCATTGGCTTCACCTTGAAGATGAAGTGTTGCAATTTGGACAACCTCTCTTTCAGCTACAGGATTTAGTCTGAAAAATGTATCTAAATATTTCCTCCAAGCTTTAACAGTGCATGAGGAAGATCCATCAAATGTAGGCAAATAAAACCTATTGTGTCTCTTTCTTATATTGCTACTATAGGATCCTCTTTCTTCTTTGATTTCGAAGAATTGTTGGAGAGTTAGTTTCTCCTTGAATTCTCTATACTGTGCTTTGTACTCTTCAAGATATAGACTGAGAGTCTCATGAGTCTCAGGCTCTTTCCTTTCTTCATTTATATACCATTCACCTTCTTCAGAGAAAGTGGGCATAGTATATCTATGAGGAGATCTATGATTCTTCGGTCTTCTTTGTTGCTGATAAGAAGTAATAGGACCTTCTTCATCTAATATTCTTCTTGGATCCTCCTTTTTCCTTCCTCTCTTCATTTGTTTGACCTCTTTGGAGAGATATTGCTTGGATCTAAAGAGAAGACTGGAAAAACTGCAATCATTCTTCATGATAGATCTCATCTATCTGCTTCTTCTCTTGATGCAAAAGATCTGAGCCAAATATCATGCTCTGATACCACTATAATATCCCAAAAGGGAGAATGCAGTAATATTAAAACACAATAGATGAACTGCAACTACATAAAAAATAAATCTAAAGATAACATTAGAATATACATAGAAGCTAAGAATTTTTATCATGTGGAGAATATTACAGTTACAACAGTGTAAAAATAGAGGTACTCTAGCCAAAGAAGTTGCCTAGCATGTGTTAGCCATCAGTAAATTTTGTCACATCAAATGATGGCTAAAATAGGTCTTGAGCCTTCAAGAGATTATTTTCATAGAAAACCATTCATTCTTGAAGTTTGTTTTTCCCTAAACAATACTGTTCCTTATGTGTTGTTCCCTAAACTGTTGTTCCTTAACAGCTACTGTTCCCTAAACTATTGTTCCTTAAAACAGTGTTGTTCCCAAAGAAATTTGTTTCCTAAAAAATCATTTTCATCATTTTATTCCCTCCAAATTTTCATAAAATGCCCCCTTTCCTCTTCATTATCCTAAAAAACCTTCAAAATTTCCTTTCACTTCATAAAAATCCATTCTTATGGCTATAAAACCCTTTGTTATGGTTTAAGAGCTTTTCCTTTTTAACTATCAGAACTTGGAAAAATCATAAAAAACCCATTAAAAGACCTTTACAAAGCTTTTCCGAACTTTTAAGAGGTTTTAGCCGCATTTCGTTTTGGCCCCGCCTCCTTTTCTTCATAAAACCAAGCTCGTGACCGAGCGCTAAGCGCTCATTGCATCACAAAGACCATGTCACATCAGCATATCCATAACATCCCCTTCCCCTTCCCCCCTGCCGATGCGATAAACCCCTTTCTCCTCCGCTCTTGGTCACATGCCCCGCCTTATGATCATACTCCAGGCCCTATCTTAAGCCCCATCGCATCAGCGTTACTGCTTTTCCTCTCCCATTCCATTTTTTTCCCCCGCCGATGCGATAAGCTCCTTTACCTTTGGACCCTGGTCACCTACTCCTTCATGGGACCACTGCCCAGCGCTTCGCCTTTATCCCCTTCTCCTTTAAATTTTCCTCGCCATCCTTATTACTCCACAGATGAATCCTAGCCGTAGATCATAGGCCTCAAGCCTTGATTTAACGACGCTAATACTTTCCCCATTTCCCTTTCCTTCATTCCTGTTCCACATTACCACTTCATCAAGTAATCCCGACCGTTGATCTTCAAAGATCAACGGTCATGATGCTTCCTTTTCTCCCCCTACCCTCCCAACGAAATCCCATCCATTCATCCTATAAATCAAATCTCTTTTGTTGATTTGTTTGATCCCACAGTCCTAATTCAATCTGACAGCCCGCGCACCTTTCCCATCGCATTCTCTCCCGACCGTTGGATCCATCCCTCCTCATCCAACTGTCGTTATCTCATATCACATAACTTTTGCGTCTAAGATTTAACGTTCCAAAATCATGTGATACCAGTGGTATTGAAAAGGCCATGCGGCGCGATACAATTGGATCGCGTTCCCTCAAGGAAAAACCACTTACTTCCCGAGGGTCACGCGAAACCACCCATGGTATTTCAAAAACCACTTTTGCCCAAATTCGCGCCAAATATAGTTTTGAACTAGATTTTCGTTGTTTTTCCTCAATAAAACTCCTTTGCCTGCATAATCATCGCTCCTCCGTTCCTCCAGCCTCCTAGGCAATCAAACCCCTTCATCGCAGGTTTTTATAACCTTTTTTTGGGTTGTTTGTTGCAGGTTTTTATCATGGTTTTTTGGAGTGGAAACCCTGTCCACAGCTCGCAAAGGGACAGAGCCAAAGTCTTCCATGTTTGAAGGCTAAATCACGAAGGGAGAAGGCTGCCTGGTTTCATCCGAGGGTTTTGTCAGTGTTGTGTAAGCGCTGGTCATACCCTTAAACCCTCCACCGCACTATAAACCACTTGCACACAACAAAGAAGAAGAACGGTGAGGGTAAAGCTTGAAGATCAGAGATTAAAGACAAAAGCCAGAGATTTGAAGATTTAACCAATGAATTAAAGGTTAAAATAATGGATTAAAGGGAAAGCCATCGAACAATCAAAGTGAAAAGGATTAATGCATAAAGGTGAAGGTTTTAAGGCTTAATCCTGTAGTTTAATATTTAAATGCAGTTGTAAGATGGGTACAGGCAGTTAAAGGAATAGGTTTAAAACCACTAAAGCTGACAAGGGCCTCTAAATGCCACATCATTGAGGCTATAACACCTCAAAACTGCCACTTGTAAGCTAATTTCATCTAAAGACTACAAATTAATGACATGGTTAGGGATATTTTTAAAGACAGCTCAAAAATAACTACCAACCTACCAAAAACCCCCAAAGTTTACAAAAGTGACTAAAGGTGATGGAATTTAATGTAATATTAATTAAAACAGATATAAACATCTGAAAACTTCTTCCTTAAGCCTCCCAAAGGTTGAGAAACCATTACTGTGTATTAATTTCACGAAAGGACTCTTTTTTACACTCCACCTCCTCATTCTTCCATAAATACTTCTATAGAATACAGTATAGGGTTTGTCTCTGGATACTTGTTGAATGTAAATAGCTGTTGAAGCATGCTATAGCTCTATTTTGTAATAGAAGATACATAAGCTGAGATGAGAAGTTTGAAGCTGTAAAGACCCACTGGACTTGAAGTTTGTAAATGGTTTGAGAATCAAATACAATAGTTGATTTATGGGATCGTGGTCTATGTTAATGGTGATGTGTTTCTCACTGTAATTTTTATTTTCTTTATGTTTACATTCTGTCCATTTTTCTGTGATAAAGAACAAAAAATATAGATTAGGATTTACTTCTGAAGTACCCTAAATCTCACTGATAAATATTTATCCTTTATGTTTTCTTCTAAATGTGTTTTGAAGGTAATTCAATAGATTATAACCAGTGAAAATGTTGGTAAGCCCATGTTTCCTATGTACAACTTGAGATATTGTCTTTTAATGTTCTTGATAAGTTTGCTAATTAAATATTGAGCTAGAGAAGTCTATGGTTAGCCCTATCCTCTAGTTTCTTCTGCAACAGTTTCTTTGAAAAGATTCCTTAAGAGTATGTTGAAAGCAGGATAGTTTAAAAGTACTTACCTGATCTTAGACTAATTTTTATGTTTATCATGAATGTTTTCCTTTGAATATGCTGAAAGTAGGCTAATTTAAAAGTCTTTACTTGATTTTAATTTGTTCTCTGTTTTTAAGTGTTTTCTCTTGAAAGTATATCAAAATAAGGCTAGTTTAAAAGTACTTACCTGATATTAGATTAATTTTGTGTTTTTCCCTTTAGTGCATGTCAAAAGCAGGCTAGTTTCAAAGTACTTACCTGATCTTAGGTTTCCCTTTGTTCTTTCATGTGTTTACTCCCTTCACTTCATTTCTTAAGTGTTTCATTCCATAAAATCAACTTAAAGAGATCCTTTGACATAGATGGCTTGCCCCATGGACCACTCTTGAACCTTGTTGTGCAATTAAATCTTATTATGACTCCATAGCCCAATGGATTGCTGATGTTCCTCGCTTATCTTATCAGCTGAACCATTCTGTCACTTACTCACACCTTCACCCTTCATACAGACTTCCTTCATCTTCATGTTATCCTGCCCAACCAAAAATAAACAAAAACCTTGTTCTTCATAACTAGCCTAATATCTTATCATAAAGCTTAAAGAAATATCCTTGAAAGCACATACATAGATAGATCCCTCTCTGAATATAGGATGGCTAGATCCTCAGATTCCAAATTGGTTTTGATGTAGGCTCTGCAACGTTTGTATTTGCCAATCTTGCAAACTATGGAGACCTAACATACTGGCGACCATACTAGGGAGTTCTGAGTAAAGTCCTTAAAACAAAATACTCAGCATTCACTTAAGAAATATCAGCTTTCTTAAAGCACTACCAAGCATATTGGTGATCATAATAGGACTTGTCTTAATCAGTGGAAACCTAAGTACTTCTTAGGATTCCAACAGACCCTTATCAAACCTTGGAGAAATCAGCTAAGTAAGCCACAGAGTAAACTCTGTTTGTCTCATCACCGTAGCTAAGTGTTGAAATAGATATAGGACACTCCCATAACCCACAGGACTATAAAAAACTCAGAAAACCCAAAAACATTTTAGATTGGTATTCAGACCAATTAGTGGTGGTGGACCATAAAACATTTTACCTCCCAAACCTAAAAAATTCCACCTGGCGACTCCACAATTTTGAATTAACTTAAAGAATCTACTGGGAAACCCATTTCTATCATAACATCATACAAACTCAGTCAAGGAAACTTTGATGATTAAGTGTTCTTGCCAAAGATCAGTTATCCTATTAAATATTGTCATATTTGGTTGAAATTTTCTTATTATTGGGTCTGAAAGAACAACATAGTGGATTCTAGAAGAATTTATACTAGAGCCTATCGTGACCCAAATCCTCCAGTGACAGTTGATAATCCAGAAAGCATCCTTAGAAAATCCCCTAAATCTAAAACTGCAACTATTGTCAGACAAATTCGTAGAGCAGATTCTGTTCCTGAAAAGCTTACAGCTCTACAAGATACATAAGTTGACTTACCATTCACAAGAAAACCATCTAGGACTAGGTCACTTGATGATATAGATCAGATAGACTTTGAGTCTCCACACTCACCCCTTCATAGTGGTGAACATCCTGGTAGTAGAGAAACCACTCCACTTGACCTTCATTTCATTCATAACTTTGGTTTTTCTCATCCTAGATCTGCTCAACAATATTTTGCTGGTCCAAATACTACTGTTACCCATACAGCCACTATTCAAACCACTCTGTTCCATCAACCCCCTCCTATCTTACATCCTCCAACTGTAAACCCCCCCTTTTTTCCACAACCTCCTATCATGGCGACATGGTATGCTCCCCTAGTCCTTCATTTACCTTTAGTCAATCTTCCACAGGACTATCAGTCTAAAATTCCATTATATGATTCCAATGGTGCTACTACTGCTTCACAACATGTGGACAAGATGAATGACTATTTTGATAGAAATGAGATAGATGATGAAATTGTCAAAATCAGATTATTTGCTCAAAGTTTAGGGGGAGAGGCAATAAAATGGTTTAAAATCTTAACCCCTAACACTATTAATGACCTCAAAGCTCTCCATCATTCATTCCTAAACAAATGGGAAGTTAGAAAAAACCCTCTCCAAATACTTTCAGATTACAACAACCTCAAAAGAAACACTAGGGAAAGTGTTCAAAATTATTGCACCAGATTCAATAGTGTTTATAATGCACTACCCCCAGACTTGAAACCTCCAAAAGGCTCAGCTTTGGAACAATTTCCTGAAGGATTTGATCCTAAAATGGCCTATCAGCTAAGAGAAAGAGATCCCTTGACTTTAGAAGACATGTAGAAAGGTGCTCTTGTTGTGGAAGTAAATCTGATTGAAAAAAGAGCTAGGATGAAGAATGAAAAGAAAGAATCATTTAGGGAGGAAACTACGCCTTCCACATCTAGCTCAAAAATGGAGAGAATGATGGAGGAAATGATGAAGAAAATGAGCATACTTGAGAGAGCACAATCTAGAGAAAATAAATCAGCTCCCCAAAACAGAAATCAGTCTCAAAGTTAGAATCAGAACTTTAGGAGAAACCAACCTCAAAACAGACAAAGAGAGGATGATCAACAGATCAGACCTCCTCTCCAAGAAAATTATTTAAATGAGGATGAAGAAACCAATGAAAAAACAAAGGATGACAACATAAACATGCTGGGAGTAAGCAATGAGGATTTTGTTTTCCTCCATGAAAGAAAACAAGGTCTATATACACCTTATGATGAGAGAAGACTAGAAACTGATTATTATGAACAATACTCTGAAAATTCCATCATAGGATAACCTAAACAATATGACCTGAGAAGTAAAAAGAATCAAGAGACCCTCAGGATCAAAACCTCTGACAAATCTGCCAAAAACACCCTGAAAATGTTTCCAAAAAGACAGCATAAACTCATAAAAAAGTGGTTGTAAATTATGATCCAAATAAATTGAAAAACACCCAAGCCAATGAAAAAAAGAGTGTTAACCCTAGCAGCACTAGCACCTCAGCTAATGCTCCTGAAAAAACTATTTTAACTACTATAAATACTAAAAATCAGCAAGCTGATTTTGCTGAACAAGGAGTGACTAACAAGGCTGAATCAAACATTTTGAAAATCCAGATTCCTTTTAGCCTAGAGAATGAAATATCCAAAATCAAAATCTCTGTCCCACTCACTGAATTAGTTACTCAAAATGTATATAAAGGTCAAATTTTGAAATCTTTGAACATAGAAGATGTTCATGACACGGTTAACTTAAATGATGATACCCCAGAGCTCATATTTGGACCAAAAATTGAAGGAAAATTTCAAGAAGGAACTACCCCTCCATTTTACATCAGTTTGAACATCCATGATAATATTTTACACAATGCCATGCTTGATTCAGGAGCATCACACAACCTCATGCCCAAGGTTATAATGGAAAGATTAAGATTAGAGGTGACTAGACCCTACAAAGACTTATATTCCTTTGATTCAAGTAGGGTGAGATTCCTAGGCCTAACAAAGGTTTTGTGTTAACTTAGCCCAAATACCAGCCAAAAGCTTAGTAATGGACATTGTAGTGGCTGATATACTCCCCAAATATGGCATGCTCCTTTCAAGATCATGGGGGGCTAAGTTACAAGGTACCATGCAGATGGATATGACTTATGCCACCATCCCTGTCTTCAGTCAACCTAGAAGACTCTATAGGGAAACACACATGAAATACATGGTGAGTAATCAAGAAAGACCAGAGAATTCTCCTCTCTATTCCATACACACTGACCTTGACTCTTTCATTCTGTATAATGATGATATTCCTAATAAGTAAGAGTTAGTCAATGAAACATTATCAAAGGTAGTGGTCACTACACTTCCAAACATAGTGGTAGAAAATGATGAAGAGAAATTTAAGGAGGAAACTAAAAAGCAGTTTGCTGATTTAGAAATTTACAGCAAACAGATTAAGGATCTTGAGGTCCAAAACAGTCATAAAAATAGTACCAATCAAGAAAATCAAAAGATGAATCTTCAACAAATTGAGAATATTGAAGGAAAAACCAAAAAAGAACGTGGTACAGACCTTTGTACAGAATATAATAATGAAAAAGACAAAGAGAACAACAATAAAATAAATGAAAAATTTGAAAACAGTCCTCTTTGGAGCATGAATTTTGATGGGTCATGCACTGAAAATGACGCAGGAACAGGCATATGGTTACATAACACTGAAAAAAATCATGCTGAGAGGCATTCCTATAGATTAAACTTTCAATGTACAAAAAACATAGCTTAGCTGAGTATGAGGCTCTCCTTTTAGGCCTACATTTATTGAAAAAACTACAAGCCAAAAGGATAAAAGTTCATGGGGATTCGGAGTTGATTATTAGGCAAGTAAATGGGGAGTACAGTGTTAAACATCCCAGACTTAGAGCTTATAGAGATGATGCCATGGACTTGTTAAAAAAAATTGATGAATTTCAACTTATCTTTGTCCCAAGAAACCAAAATTTCCTTGCCTACGGTTTAGCCTTTGCTGCTAGAACTTGTCTAACACCTTATGAAACCAAGAAATGCACCACCCAAGTCAAATTTAGACCAGTTGTCCCAGATAATGAAAGATATTGGAAAATTTTTTATGGAGATAAACAAATAGAAGACTTCCTACAGTCCAAAAATGAATTTGAGACATCAAGCTCAAATTCTGAGTATGAACAAGATTGTCCTATTGAAGAAAACCCACTTGTTGAAGAAGAAAAGTCTCCCAAGATTGTTGAAATAAATCTGTTAACTTATGAACCCAATCATAAAATAGAGAATAGCACAGATTTAGAAAATGAAGACTTAGAAGTGCTGCAATCTAAAGACCAAAGCTTGCCAATAGGACTGGTCCCATTAGAGGAATTATTTGACTTGAATGATGTTGCCAAAAAGCCAAAACTGGAACCCATAGAAACTGAAGTGGAAGAATGCAACATAGGCAGTGAGGAAAATCCAAAAATGATCAAACTGTCAAAAACACTGCCAACTCACACTAAACTGAAATATATTGAGCTTTTTAAAGAATTTTTTGATGTGTTTGCATGGAGTTATGAAGATCTGAAATCATATGATACAGAAATAATTCAGCATAAGATACCCCTCAAAGAAAAGCATAAACCTTTTAAACAAAAATTGCGCAGAATTAACCCTGTGCAGTTACCTCTGGTAGAGAAAGAAATTAAAAAAATGTATGATGCTGGAATTATTGTCCCTGTTAGATACTCAGAGTGGGTATCTAATCTTGTATCAGTTAGGAATAAAATAGGAGAGATAAGGCTTTGCATTGATTTTAGAAACTTAAACAAAGCCTCCTTAAAGGACAATTATCCCTTGCCTAAAATGGATCATATCCTACAAAGGGTAGTTGGTTCTAGAAGAATTTCTTTGCCAGATGGCTTCTCAGGTTATAATCAAATATTGGTACATCCTGATGATCAACTTAAAACAACCTTTACTACACCTTGGGGTACTTTCATGTATTTTAAAATGCCCTTTGGTTTAATGAATGTTGGTGCCACATTTTAGAGAGCCATGGATATTTCATTTTCAGAAGAAATAGGTCACTTCATAGTAATTTACTTAGATTACATCACTGTCTATTCTAAAACAGATGAAGAACACTTAATAGACTTGAGAAAAGTCTTTGAAAAATGCAGAAAATTTGGACTATCCTTAAATTCAAAGAAAACATTGTTTGGTCTCCAAGAAGGTAAACTTATTGGGCATATCATATCTGAAGAGGGTATAAGGATAGATCCAAAGAGAATTAATGGTATATTGCAAATCAACCATCCCAAAAACATCAAGGAACTTCAATCTTTCATTGGAAAGATTAATTTCTTGAGAAGGTTCATACCCAATTTAGCTGAACTCCTTAGAAACATAACAAACATGCTTAAAAAAGAAGAAGGAGTTAAATGGACATTTGAGCTGGTAAAACAAGAACTTACCAAAACACCAGTTCTTATTAGTCCTGATTTTTCAAAGGATTTATTCATTTTTTCATTTGCATTAGAACATACAGTAGTTGTTGTCCTATTACAAAATAACTTGAATAGACAAGAGCAACCCATTGCATTTTTCAGCAAGGCATTGAGAGATGCACCTCTAAAGTATAACATAATGGAAAAACAAGCCTTTGCCTTGGTCAAAGCCTTAAAATATTTCAGAGTCTATATTTTACATTCCCACACCATAGCATTTGTGCCTCATTCAGTTGTGAAAGACATATTAACCCAAGATCCAGATCGCAAAAGAGGAAAGTGGATTGCTGTAATTTTAGAGTATGACTTAGAAATAAAACCTACTAAACTCATAAAAGGTCAAGGACTAGCAAAACTTATGGCTGAATCCAACTTTCAAGCTCTTGATATAAACATGTTTAATGCATTAGATGAAGAAGAGGAGTTTTCAACTCCAATTTTTGAAGATCATTTTTTGAATTCATCTTGGTATGCTGACATTTTGTATGTTTTGCTCAATCTTAATGTCCGTCCTGGTTTGTCTAAAACAAAGGCAATATTTTTAAAATTGAAAGCTGTAAATTACTGCATTTTGAATAAATTTTTATATTGGAAAAATTCTAGTGGATTATTGCTTAAACTTTTGCCTGAGAATGATGCAGATAAGATCAAGCATGAGTTTCATGAAGGAGAATGTGGAGTCCACCTCTACTAGAAATCAACTGCCAACAAAATCCTTAGAGCTGGATATTACTGGCCCACCTTCTTCCAAGATGTTCATAAGATGATTATTGCCTCTCAAAAGTGTCAAATCTTTGAAGGCAAAAGAAAGTTACTTCCCTTACCTCTGCAACCAATCACTGTTGAAGCTCATTTTCAGCAGTGGGGTCTAGACTTCATTGGGGAAATCCATCCTTTCTCATCTGCCCAACATAGATGGATCCTCACAGCAACAGACTATTTAACCAAATGGATAGAAGCCGTCCCCTCTAGGAATGCCACAGACTCAGATATCATTTCATTTCTTGAAAACCATATACTGTCTAGATTTGGCTGTCCTAGAAAGATCATAACTAATAATGTTGCTGCATTTGGGTCTAAAAATATGGTATAATTATGTCATAAATATCAGATTATATTGGGTCATTCCATAGCTTACTACCCTCAAGGTAATGGGTTTGCAGAGTCCTCAAATAAAAGTTTGGTAAACATTATCAAAAATTTGCTGGAAGATAATAAAAAATCATGGCACATTAAGCTAGTACATGCCTTGTGGGTAGACAGACTAACCATTAAAAAATCCATTGGAATGTCTCCCTTCCAGCTAGTTTATGGAACTGATGCAATATTTCCAACCAGGTTAGGAGTGCCAGTCATGAAGTTGATCCAGGAAGTACAGTCTGAAGATGATGATGTGACAAGGAGAATAAACTAGACTATACATTTACAGCAAACCAGAGAGTAAGTATACATCAGAGCCTAGCAACTACAAGAAAACATCAAGAAGTTGTTTGACAAAAGAACCAAGGCAAGTGATTTCAAGATTGGTGATAAAGTTTTGAAATGGGATTCAAGAAGAGAAAATAAGAGCAAACATGGAAAATTTGATAACTTATGGCAAGACTCCTATCTTATCAAATCTGCTATTGGAAACAATGCATTTTTCCTGCAAGAGTTGGATGGAGCTGAATACATTGGAGGTTCTATCAATGGCAGGGTTCTCAAACATTATTTTTGTTGACTGATATTTTTTCTTTCAAATCTTTTACTCATTGTATATAACACTGCTTTTAATTTGAAAAAAGGAAAATACCAAAACAATGAAAAAGGAAAAGAGGGCAGAAATAAAAGAGAAAGGTACAACCCCATACCCAAGAAAAAAAAGAAAGGAAAAATCTGAAAGTGTGCAAGCTTAAATGACACTACCAAAAATAACACTGCTATTTTAGTCATACAACCTAATCATGACTAAGGTAGATTTCAATTTTCTGCTGATAGATTAGTGAAGAAGATTTGTCAAATTGTTCAACCTTGGCTTATCAGTGGAATAGATTAGGATAGAAATATAGTGGTTCAAACAAGTCTAAATCCTGAACTTGTAAGTTTGATGAATAATTGGTTCTTATATGATCAAAATTTGAACCAAAAGAATAGAAAAAGAACAGCTCTAAAAAAAAAAAAATCAAAATCAGAGCTGAAAGAAAAATTAAAGGATGTTTTTAATTTTTTCAGATCTTAAGCCTTCACAATTTTGTTTAAAAAAAAAAAAATATCTGCAAATAAAGTCTATGTGTAGCTTGTACATATAGCCATAGACACCACAGCAAATCAGACAGTCTAATCCTCATTTGACTGTGTTTAAATTTCTGTTTTAGAAGATAGAGAACAAAATTTTCCAGACAGTCTAATCCTGGTAGATAGTAGCTTAGGTAGAGAATTTATGAGTTCAATAGTTTAATATGAACTCATGGAAGAAATAAGGGTAGATTTAGATTAGTTTTTCCTACTTTCAAAAGAATAAAATGTTGATGTTTAAGGTCTGCAAGTCCAAATGCACCTGCTGAAGAAAAAATGTTAGGAAGTAGGCTATGTAGGTAGTTGTTTTGGAAATAAATCATTCTATTTGATGTAAGTATTGATCATATTTTAAAGGTAGCATGATCAAAGAAGAAAAAGGTGTTCAATGGATAAGGCACAGGTCTGCATCCAAAAGATGAAATTCTAAAGTTCTTGACACCTTCAAGGAGCTTCCATCCCCAAGTGGAGTCACTGTTAGCCATCAGTAAATTTTGTCACATCAAATGATGGCTAAAACAAGTCTTGAGCCTTTAAGAGATTATTTTCATAGAAAATCATTCATTCTTGAAGTATGTTGTTCCCTAAACAGTATTTTTCCTTATGTGTTTTTCCCTAAACTGTTGTTCCTTAACAGTTGTTGTTCCCTAAACTGTTGTTCTTTAAAACAGTGTTGTTCCCAAAGAAATATGTTTCCTAAAAAGCCATTTTCATCATTTTATTCCCTCCAAATTTTCATAAAATGCCCCCTTTCCTCTTCATTATCCTAAAAAACCTTCAAAACTGCCTTTCACTTCATAAAAATCCCTTCTTATGGCTATAAAACACTTTTTTATGGTTTAAGAGCTTTTCCTTTTTAACTATCGGAACTTGGAAAAATCATAAAAAAACCCATTAAAAGACCTTTACAAAGCTTTTCCGCACTTTTAAGAGGTTTTAGCCCCATTTCGTTTTGGCTCCAACTCCTTTTCTTCATAAAACCAAGCCCGTGACCAGGCGCTAAGTGCTCATTGTATCACAAATACCATGTCGCATCGGCATATCCATAACATCCCCTTCCCCTTCCCCCCTGCCGATGCGATAAGCCCCTTTCTCCTCTGCTCTTGGTCACATGCCCCGCCATATGATCATACTCCAGACCCTATCTTAAGCCCCATCGCATCAGCGTTACTGCTTTTACTCTCTCATTCCCTTTTTTTCCCCCACCGATGCGATAAGCTCCTTTACCTTTGGCCCCTGATCGCCTACTCCTTCATGGGACCACTGCCCAGCGCTTCACCTTTATCCCTTTCTCCTTTAAATTTTCCCCACCATCCTTATTACTCCACAGATGAATCCTACCCATAGATAATAGGCCTCAAGCCTTGATCTAACGGCGCTAATACTTTCCTCATTTCACTTTCCTTCATTCCTGGTCCACATTACCACTTCATCAAGTAATCCCGACCGTTGATCTTCAAAGATCAACGGTCACGATGCTTCCTTTTCTCCCCCTACCCTCCTGATGAAATCCCATCCATTCACCCTATAAATCAAATCTCTGCCCTTGATTTGTTCGATCCCATGGTCCTAATTCAATCCGACAGCCCGCACAGCTTTCCCATCGCATTCTCTCCCGACCGTTGGATCCATCCCTCCTCATGCAATGGTCTTTATCTCATATCGCATAACCTTTTCATCTGAGATTTAAAGTTCCAAAATCACGCGATACTGGAAGTATTTAAAAGGCCACGTGGCATGATACAATTGGATCGTGTTCCCTCCGAGCAAAACCACTTACCGCATGAGGGCCGCGCGAAAACTACCCATGGTATTTTGAAAACCACTTTTGCCCGAATTCACGCCAAATAGAGTTTTGAACTGGATTTCCACCGGTTTTCCTCAATAAAACTCCTCCACCTGCATAATCACCTTTCCTCTTCTCTGCTAGCCTCCTAAGCAATCAAACCCCTCCATCGCAGGTTTTTATAACGTTTTTTTGTTGTTGTTTGTTGCAGGTTTTATCATGGTTTTTTGGAGCGGAAACCCTGTCCACAACTCGCAAAGGGACAAAGCCAAAGTATTCCATGTTTGAAGGCTAAATCATGAAGGGATAAGGCTGCCTAGCTTCATCTGAGGGTTTGGTCAGTGTTGTGTAAGTGCTGGTCATACCCTTAAACCCTCCACCGCACTATAAACCACCTGCACACAACAAAGAAGAGGAATGGTGAGGGTAAAACTTGAAGATCAGAGATTAAAGACAAAAGCTAGAGATTTGAAGATTTAACCAATGAATTAAAGGTTAAAATAATGTATTAAAGGGAAAGCCATCGAACAATCAAAGTGAAAAGGATTAATGCATAAAGGTGAAGGTTTTAAGGCTTAATCCTGCAGTTTAATATTTAAACGCAAATGTAAGATGGGTACAGGCAGTTAAAGGAACATGTTTAAAACCACTAAAGCTAACAAGGGCCTCCGAATTCCACATCATTGAGGCTATAACTCCTCAAAACTGCCACTTGCAAGCTAATTTCATCTAAATACTACAAATTGATGACACAGTCAGGGATATTTTTAAAGACAACTCAAAATTAACTACCAACCTACCAAAAGACCCCAAAGTCAACAAAAGTGACTAAAGATGATGAAATTTAATGTAAGATTGATTAAAACAGAGATAAACATTTGAAAACTCCCCCCTTAAGCCTCCCAAAGGTCGAGAAACCATTACTCTGTATTAATTGCACAAAGGACTCTTTTTTACACTCCACCTCCTCATTCTTCCATAAATACTTCTGTAGAAGACAGTATAGGTTTGGTCTTTGGATACTTGTTGAATGTAAATATCTGTTGAAGCATGCTATAGCTCTATTTTGTAATTGAAGATACATAATCTGAGATGAGAAGTTTGAAGCTGTAAAGACCCACTGGACTTGAAGTTTGTAACTAGTTTGAGCATAAAATACAATAGCTGATTTATGGGATTCTAGTCTATGTCAATGGTGATGTGTTTCTCACTGTAATTGTTATTTTCATTATGTTTACATTCTGTCCATTTTTCTCTGATAAAGAACAAAAAATATAGATTAGGATTTACTTCTGAAGTACCCTAAATCTCACTGAGAAATATTTATCCTTTATGTTTTCTTCTAAATGTGTTTTGAAGGTAATTCAATAGAGTATAACCAGTGAAAATGTTGGTAAGCCCATGTTTCCTATGTACAACTTGAGATGTTGTCTTTGAATGCTCGTGATAATTTTTCTAATTAAAGAATGAGCTAGAGAAGTCTATGGTTAGCCCTATCCTCTAGTTTCTTCTCTAACAATTGCCTTGAAAAGATCCCTTAAGAGTATGTTGAAAGGAGGCTAGTTTAAAAGTACTTACCTGATCTTAGACTACTTTTTATGTTTATCATGAATGTTTTCCTTTGAATATGCTGAAAGTAGGCTAAGTTAAAATTATTTACTTGATCTTAAGTTTCTCTCTGTTTTTAAATGTTTTCTCTTAGAAGTATATCAAAAGCAGGCTAGTTTAAAAGTTCTTACCTGATCTTAGATTACTTTTGTGTTTTTACCTTTAGTGCATGTCAAAATCAAACTAGTTTCAAAGTACTTACCTGATATTAGGCTGCCCTTTGTTCCTTCATGTGTTTACTCCCTTCACTTCATTTCTTAAGTGTTTCATTCCATAAAATCAACTTAAAGAGATCCTTTGACATAGATGACTTGCCCTATGGACCACTCTTGAACCTTGTTGTGCAATTAAATCCTATTATGACTCCATAGCCCAATGGATTGATTTTGTTCCTCACTTATCTTATCATCTGAACCATTCTGTCACTTACTCAGACCTTCACCCTTCATACAGACTTCCTTCATCTTCATGTTATCCTGCCCAACCAAAAACAAACAAAAACCTTGTTCTTCATAACTAGCCTAATATCTTATCATAAAGCTTAAAGAAATATCCTTTGAAAGCACACATATAAAGAGATCCCTCTCTGAATCTAGGATGCCTAGATCCTCAAATTCCAAAGTGTTTTTGATGTAGGCTCTGCAACATTTGTATTTTCCAATCTTTCAAACTACGAAGGCCTAACAGAATGACCCTGCAAACATGCTACAACTAGCACTGTGTAACTAGTGAGCTACAGGAAGAAATATTGCGTTGTCCCCTTTGCTGATGATGTATATGTAGCTATTTCAAATGGAAATGCATATCTATGGAGCTCAGGAGCTCTCATGATGCCAATATTAAATATCTGGGCAATGTGATGGGAACCCAAGATAACCCAGAAAGGATTTTCCAAATCTATGAGTTTGGAAAATCACCCTCCTAGGGTTTGATCCTTTGACTGCTGGGTTATGAAGATCTGAAGCAATATCTGATCCAAAGATGGCTGAAATGTGTTGTACAAATAGATCTAAGCTTTTAGGGTTGATCCCTCCTTCATATCTCCAAGCTAAAATCTTGAGATCTTGTCTCTTCTTCCTCCTCCTCAAAATGCAGCAACTGGAGATGCAAATTTTGGAAAAAAATGTGTTGTACAAGAGGGAGAGACTCAATGCCTACTGAAATGTGCTACAATAAGCTCCAAGCTGATGGAAATGGTGATGGAAAGGTGAGGGGATGATCCCTCATGGGATTACTAGCTGGAATGCTAGCAAATTCCTTCCTCCTCTAGATCTACAGTGATGGACTATGTAATCCTTGATGGGGTTGCTACTGATAGGAGGTCAATAAATTTTGGCTTGATGCCATATCTGAAATGAGGCCCTAGTATTTCTAATCTTGAAGTCCAAGGTGATAGGAATAATCCTCCACCGGTTCTCCAGCTGATATACTGAAGATAACCTCCTCCTCCCAAACTAATCTTCAGAAATTGCATAATTTTTGAAAGTATATGTTCTGCAGAGAGTGGGAATAGTGTGGCACCAATGCCTGATAATGAATGGCAGCTCAGAATAACCTTCCCAAAGTAGGTACACAAGTCCCCTATGGGTAAGGGTGGGATTCCCACTCGAGAACACCTTGTTCTAAACAACACTACAAACTGAGCTAAACAACATAAGAATGCATGGAGATGTCACCTGAAAAATCCTGATCTAAACATACCATCAAATCATAAATTAAAGCATGCCTCTAATGTTGCCTTCATCTCCTTTATATACAAAGTGAGCCTTCCCAAGCCCTAGCCCACCTCTAAACTGCGTTGTTCATGTGGACATAATCCTCCATGGTTGATTGCGCTGTCTCTCCAAGTCCTCCATCATGTCTACATACAATGTGAACCCTCTCTATCATGTGTGCATTAAATGCACTACTTCCTCCATCACTTCATCATGAATGCTCTATGATCTTACATTAGATTCCCTCCATGATCCCAGTTGACTACTTCAACCTCCATGATCAATCTCATTAATGAGACGTGATCTCCACTCCATTCACTTTAGTAGTTGCTCCACTATTCCATTATGTATATCTATTCTTAATTAATCCAAATTCACACATAAAAAGTGGATCTTATTCATCCTTGAGGATTATGAGTCCCTCCACCCTTATATTTACTTAATTAATTAACAAAATTAAGAACTCTAATATTCCAAATATCATGTGAAAATTTTGGGAATATTACATTCTTCAAATTGTTCGAAGAAATGGAGGGTGCAGTGGCAAAAATATTCTTAAGACTTCAAATAATCCTTCGGTGTAATGTTATCAGTATGGGCCTCTATCTGAATGACCTCATTAACATGATGCGTAACAGGATATTGGGATGATGCTCGGTCGGTTGAAGGTCGCGGTGCATCAGGTAAAAGCTCATATAAAGTTCCAGATTGGGAATAGACCAAATTTAGATATTGAACATGGGCGATGACTTCCTCTTCCTTCACACAACCACCCATAGCGAGATATTTGGTGATTTTAGGAACAAAATATTTTTTGAACCACCCAATAAAAAATTGATCAATGATCTTGAATTTAATAAGGCCGTGCTATGCCTCCATTTATGAATATGATCCAAAATATGAGTAGTAGTTGACTGCTTCAAAGATGTCAAAATATGGATGTCGGTCTCATGCCGGACAAGAAACTGGAAATGGGTGAGGAAGGCCATGGCCAAGGTATTGAAATTGTAGAAGACTCCACGAGGAAGTTTAATGTACCACTTGGAAGCAAAAACCATCAAATTGCGCTGGAAAAGACGTGCATCAACCCAAGAGTTGGAAGAGCACCATAAATGGTGCATCATGACATGGGCTTGGGGATGTTCCCCAGATTTTCCTTCAAAATTTGGACTATCTCCGGGAGTTTTAGTTGTAATTGGTGGCCAATGAAACATGTGTTGGATGGGGTCATTTGTCAATTTAGACACATCCGACAGTTCGAACGTAGTTAGGAAGTGAAACGGAAGGTGATGAGGAGAAAATGGTATTTGGAAGTTACCCATCTGTGGGTTCCAACCTTGTTGGTATGAATTTTTCCCCCATTGGGGCTGATTCTGACGATACTTCCCAAATGGTCCCCATTGTTGTTGATAATGTATATATGGTTGATAGGGACCTTTTTGTGGTTAGGGTTGCTGATAGGTACCTTGTTGCAGTGGTTGTTGAATGTATGGTCCTTGCTAGGGCTGTTGATATAACCCCTACTGAATATGAACACCTTGCTGGGGCTGTTGATATGGCCTCAACTGGATATAAGCTCCTTGTTGGGGTTGTTGGAATTGACCTTGAGGTATTTGTTGGTATTGGACACCAAGATGATTGGGGTAATTTCCAGTTTGACATAGAAGGTTCGCATCAGATTGGATTTAAGGACCGAACTGAGCATTTGTCGCAATAACACCCAATGAATTTTGGGGTTGCTGAACATATGGTTGTGATAGGTTCCGTCGCTGAACATACTGATATTTTATGTTCGGTTGTTGAACATACTGATATTGTACATTTAGTTGTTGCACATGAGGTTGTTGAACATGAGGGTACTGAACGTGGGTTTGTTGATAAATAAGTTGAGTCAATGTAGGTTGCCCACCTGGTAGATAGGTTCCTACGACAACACTTGTCGACTATGAAAGAAAATTTCAACTAAACTAACCATAGGATGTCCCACCCCTGATACAATTCCAGAGTTTATATTTCCCCCACTCGAAGAGGGAGGTACCTATAAAGGATGTGATTTCCCCCCAAGCACGGATGAAATCGTAGACTGTCCACACAAACGTGGAACTGCAGTGATCGTGAATAATGATAAGGGAACAGATGATCCTAGTGAAACAGTCATTTTCCCTATAGAAACCACAGGTTGTGAAACGACATCCACATTTGAAACAAATGGGCTAAAATATGGGGAAACTCCCGTTGACCAAACGGGATGGTGAAACAAGGATGTAGCCCCAGAAGCTCCCAAAACAAGGGTTTCGAGAGAAATATACCCGGGTGGAAGTGTAGATGTAACTTGAATAGAGGGAATACTCATCCCACTTCCTTCATCATGAGGAGTAGAAACATACGAAAATCTTCCAGAGGGAACATAGACATGATGTAAAATTCTGGGATATGGGATGAAAAAGTTTCCTGAGGAATACTCAAAGGAGTACTCATGAATGTAGGCTCTTTGACATTGGACGCCATGTCTAGTGGAAACAACTGACGGACAGTAGTACGAGATGTTACAGGAGAAGCACCAAGAGTAACTCGGGGATCGTCAAAAGGACTATACTGACGTTCAGGTGAGACCATGTGTGAATCGAAGAGCAGATTGGGCGGATAGGTCATAAACTGTGCATAAGGTTCAGGACTTTCCGACTCAGGATCCTCATATGATGATGAAATCCGCTCGTCAGGTGGTGGTTAAGACGAGCTCAGTTGTACACTTATGACAATTCCAAGTTCAACAACTTGGGCTTCGAGAGGTCTAGGTGGAAATTGTGAAATCTCAGGAGGAAGCCCTTGAGATCCTTCAGAGGAGGAGGAAGGTGAATTCAAAGATTCAACCACGATGACCTTCAGGACAAGATAAATTAAGGGAAATGTGAATCACTTTTTGAGAAATTAAGCTTTTTAATTAACTAGGCGAGATGAGGCCAAGAGTACTGCACAGGTAGGATGTTATTGTGGGCAGTAAATTTTAGAATAAAAAAAGGCTAAATATAAGCATAAAGGATTACCAGGTATCTGTGAACTACAATTGAAACCTTTTAAAAAGAAATTACCAAGGACTTAATGTATAATAGCCAATCTCCCCGAATGTTGTGTTTGGTGTATTATGTCTACAAGGCGACCGACTCGGTTACCTATGGCAGGTTTGCAACCTAGTGGGATCTTCCAAAATATACTCAACGGTACGTGGGAGCTCAGTTCGTAGTAGTGTTGTCTAATGTGTAACCGTTTGATGAGAGCGCCCCCTTATACTTTTCATACGTGGATCATAGTCCTATATACTTCCATATGTGGGACATGATATCACCCTCATGATGCAACACAGGATGTTAGCGAAAAATGCTACGCTCAACGACACCGAAACATGTCTCTAGCCTAGACCACTAGATGTTTGCGTTAATTCCAAATAATCCTTAAGGTTAATTGAATAAATTTTAAAGTTGATCTTTGATTATTTTTCAATTTCAGGCTCAATTTCACCCGAATCCTACAATGCATATAAATGCAAAAAAGAATTCATTTTATTTCAGTGAACTCTAAAATAATGAGGGAGAAAGTTCAAGCAAGAACGCAACAAACAAGAAATGAAACAAGCAATAATGCCTCCCAGCTAACTCAAAAGTATTGAAATGAAACTCTAAAACAAATTTAATTTCATTATCTCCAAATGCAACCTTACTGAAAATGAAATCACTTATTTCTTCACTAAGATGCACCAAACATAATTTTTCTTTTCTTTTCACTTTAGATGTTCAAATGCAAAATAATGCAATTGATGAACTAATCAAAGAAAAAAATAACCAAACAAATGAAAATTCCTTTCAGTTTCTCTTTTTTGAATGGAAAAAAAATTTCTCTAAAAGTACTTGACTGAAAATGACTTTCACTTTTTCTTTTCAAAACGAAGAATCAAAACAAACACACACTCTCAAGCTCGCAAATCAAACAATCATAATATATGTTTGACAGTCAATCAAAGGTGATTTCAAAGTGTAATAATGACTTAGTGTAAAAGAAAGAAACGTGAAATAGTGTTTGGGATGATTGCAGCAAAGCTCTCAGACATATCCAACCAATCTCTTGATGACAGACACAAGCGACAAGTGAATGAAAACTGAAAAAGAAACACTATGGGGTGATCAAAATTCACTAAAACACAAAACAGGGTCGAACAGACAAATTAATAACTCAAGAAAGGCAATCAAGCTAAACACGGTGGTATCAGATCATATCAAACCAGAAAGAAACCTCATGGGCCAAGACACACTGGAAACTGAAAGGGAAACCCCAATTTTTATTAATCTCTGGGATCAACGCGCTTGTGAAAAGAAAAATCGTACTGAAAGGTAGATCAATGCGACTGTTTTATATAAAACAACGCTAGTGATGCTTATGTAAGGACAAAAAACACGTTGGGCGAGAAATGGAAGAAAAAATAAAAAATAATTTCAACAATGAAGCTTGACTTGACACCCCAAAGAAAAAAACAAGCACTATGCAGACCTATAGAGACATAAACGGACACAGATCATAATGATCGGTCAAACTGATTAAAAAACCAAATCAGAAAAGGAGAGACAAAGAGGCTATAGCTCCCCAGTGGAGTCACCAATTTTTTTGTGAAGACAATCCCCTCTGCGGACAGAGGCGATATCTCTAGCCCTAGAGTGGGTCCTGCAACGCACGAGACTAACTAATGAACCCTTTCCTAGCTTGTATTCAAAGTGGAAGAAGAAGCAGAAGAGCCTACCTCTTCCTAATGCTATCATCTAGTCCTTTGAAGAAGATCTTTATTCCACGATACTTTAGGCTCGCTCCTCACAGCTTATGGCATTCAAATACCAGTAAGATATCAAGTGACAACAACAAGAAACATGATAGAATACATAGCATACATCAAATACAAACTACCTAACATATCAAGGGGAATTAGGCTATAACTTGCATAGATATCTAGAAAAATATGGAAAGTGAAACATCATATGTATTTTTAATTATATAAATAGGAATCATACAACCATGGCCTTGATCACTAGTAAAAAATGATGAAATTAATGACTAGGTGACTAAAAATATTAGTCACCGCAATTATTTCAAGTGAATTACTACTAAATTTGAGAAATTTTAAGTGACCGAACTAAAAATGACTAATTTAGACTTGGAATAAAATATACGACTAGATAATAAGTGACTAAACTAAAAGCGACTAACTTAAATGACTAATTTAGTCTAGGGATAAAATATATGACTAAATAATAAGTGACTAAACTAAAAGCGACTAACTTAAATGACTAATTTAGTCCAGGATTAAAATAAATGACTAGATAATAACTGACAAAAGAAATAATGATTAATGTAAATGACTATTATAGTCCAAGAATAAAAATATGGCCAAATAACAAGTAAACAAATATATGAATTAGTCATTTATGTCATAAATTTTTATTTTGTCACTCCATAAATGGAAAATTGCAATTTTGGTACCGAAGTGTTACATTTCACTATACGTGTCTCTGAATCCATTTGCACTGTTAAAATTTAGAGACAAAGGGGTCTCTGAATTTACAATGTTAAAATTATGAATACCCTTTTGTCTCTAAAGTTTAACACTGCCAATGGATTCATCTACAATTAACATAATTGCATGTATCATCTATTAACTTTACACTAATACCTTCATTATAATTTTAGTAAAGGTAATATTTAGATAGTCAAATTAATATTTATATTTATATTTAGTATTCGGCCATAAAGTTTAATTTTTAAAGTTCATTGATTTATGTTAAAATTGTGAGTTGTTTTAAATCCAAGGTTAAATCTGCATATTTACATTTAAAAAATAGATAAATATAACATTTCTTATGTTAAACATGTGAGTTCATTTAAATCTAGTATTAAATTGTCATATTTACAATTGATAAATACTGAATAGATAAACCTAAAATATATATTTATAGACATGTTTAGTAAATAGGTATGAACCTTTATTAGTTTAAGTATGAACCTTAATTAATTTTTTAATGATATATGAACCTTTGTTTTTTTGTAAGTAAATGTTCTATTCATGTAGGAAAAAAGGAGTACATATAGTCGCTTACAAAACAAGTGGTCTTAGCCCAACTCGGTTTGTTGACAAAAATTTGCACGAGATGCAAAAAAATACAGATGAGAGACTAGGGACATTGTCCATAAACGGTTGGGCCAGATGCACCAAAACACATATAAAACATAAAGAACGCCAAATAGAATACAACATATATGACATGTAAGCAGCCACGTCACTCCAGCTATATATAGATACATCATCACTCGAGCTATATATGAATAGATAGATAGTAACCCATGTGAATGTGCAAAGTGATAACCCTAGTTCTCTAAATTAATTCTCCTCGTTACCTCGGCTTCTCTACTACACTAATTCATTTATTCAGCAGTTGGTTGGAATTGTTGCTGTTTTAGCGGTTTTCTGCTTTTTACCTCATTTTTCTATCAATTGAGAAACCCTCTATCCATTCCATTATCATCATAATTATACGTAGGTATTTGCTTTCCTCTAATGATCATTTTCACACAAACTCAGTTAGTTTTTGTTTGTTGAACTATGACATTCGCAACCTAGGTTTGAATCTCGCCTCCCTTCAGCAGCTTATAAACATGGAGTCCTTTGAGCCCATGTTGAAGAAATCTCGTGGTTATGACACAAATGGTGCTAACGGTATGCCCTGGTACTCATCCTCGTCCGCTGGAAACATGAATATGAATCCTGGCATGAATATCAGTTTTGGCGTTAATTATCACTCTGCACCTAACCCCAACCAGGGTCATGGGTTTAATCCCAATGCAGCAGGGGCTAACCCTAACCCTAACCCCACCCTCAACCCTAACCTCAGGGCTAACGAGGTTATTCCAGGGCCGCACCAAGGAGGATAACCACCTGCGATGGGTGGAGGTCCATACAAAGGAGGCTCAGGATGGTCATACAGAGGAGGGTCATATGGAGGGGGGCCATATGAAAATGGGAACCATTCCACCCATTTTGAAGGGTTAGGGTTTCAACAGCAACATCAGTGGGCAAGTAATGTGGGGGAGCTCAAGTGCAGGCGTTATAAAACTAACGAGGGTTGTCCTTATGTACTCAGTGGCCGCTACAAACATGACCCTATAGGTATGCATTATTTCTCCTTCACAATCCATCCCTTCAGTCTATTATGTATTAATTTGATTGATTTAGGGTTTTTTGTTCTTTTGTGTGGGAATGACCTATTAACATGAAGTGGATACCATAAACACACCTGGACATAGTGAGCTGCATTTCATAACATGCACTTCATTTGGGTCGGGTCCCAGATTTGAGAAATATCTATTCTACTTCACAAATGAGAGACTTGACACAACCATCGTTCTCTTTATTTTTAACATCCCATTTGAGTAGGGCATATACTACAAGAAGCATGGAACCACCTGTGGATGGGGTTACAATATTTTGACCTCACCAATGAACCAAAGTCTCATTGGCACTAGTTCTAAGATTGAATACTCTATTATGTTGAAATGCTTGTTTTCCCAAAACTTTTCATATGTTTTGGCCGTAAGTTACATAAACCTCCTCTCTCTACTATTTTTGTGTTAAGTTGTGTACCAATGGACCTTTAAGGTTTAAAATTACCTATATGCACAAACACATATGTATTGTTTTGTTTTCTTTGAACATCCTTTTGAAACCAACCAGTAGTATATATGATCTCTTTTTTTTCTTAATTTTAAAATTGTGAATTCAATTTGGTCATAATTTTAAAAAAAAGAAAAAAATTGAGAAAAATTAGGGAACGTTCTTGTTAAATTCATAGATAATGTAACCCAAAGTATCATGTAAACTTTGGAAAATAACCCCTAAACCCTAAAATCCTTAATTGCTAAATCCCCTAACCCCATAAACCTCTAAACTCTTAACTCATTTAACCCCCTAAACCCTAAACCTCTAAACCCTTAACCCCTAACCCCTTAAACCCTAATTCCCAACCCCTAACCAATTTAACCTCCTAAAACCCTAACCCATTTAACCCCCTAAACCCTAACCCCATTAACCCATAACCCCTAAAATCCTTAACTGCTAAATCCCCTAACCCCCTAAACCTCTAAACCAGCCCTAATCCATTTAACCCGCTAAACCCTAAACCTCTAACCCCTAAACCCCTAACCCCTTAAACCCTAATTCCCAACCCCTAACCCATTTAACTCCCTAAACCTCTAACCCATTTAACCCCCTAAACCCTAAACCTCTAAACCCTTAACCCCTAACCCCTTAAACACTAATTCCCAACCTCGAACCCATTTAATGCCATAAACCTCTAAACCCCTAACCCATCTAACCCCTAAATCCTAAACTTATAAACTCTTAACCCCTAACCCCTAACCCATTTAACCCCCAAAACCTAAGCCTCTAAACCCTATACCTCTAAACCCTTAACCCCTAACCCCTTAAACCATAATTCCTGACCCCTAACCCATTTAACCCCCTAAAAACCTAACCCATTTAACCCCCTAAACCCTAAACCTCTAACCCCTTAACTCCTAACCCCTAAATCCTAAAATCCTTAATTGCTAAATTCCCTAACCCTATAAACCTTTAAACCCCTAACCCATTTAACCCCCTAAACCCTAACCCCATTAACCCCTAACAACCCCTAACCCCTAAAATCCTTAACTGCTAAATCCCCTAACCCCCTAAACCTCTAACCCATTTAACCACCTAAATCCTAAACATCTAAACCCTTAACCCCTTAACCCCCTAATTTCCAACCCCTAACCCATTAAACCCTAATTCCCAACCCCTAACCCATTTAACCCCCTAAACCCTAAACCTCTAAACCCTTAACCCCTTACCCCTTAAACGCTAATTCCCAACCCCTAACACATTTAACCCCCTAAACCCCTAAAACCCTAACCCATTTAACCTCATAAACCCTAAACCTCTAACCCTTTAAACCCCTAAACCACTAACACCTAAACCCCTAACCCTTTAACCCCTAAACCGCTAAACCGTTAACGCTTAACCCATAACCCATTAAACTTTGACCCCTAACCCCTAAAATCCTAAACTGTTAAACCCCCTAACGCCTAAGCCCCTAATCCCTAATCCTTTAACCACTAACTCACTATTCACCTAACCCCTAACCGTGCCTAAATCCCATAACCTCTAAGCCCCCAATCCCTAATCCCTTAACCACTAACTCATTATTCCCCTAACCCCTAAATGCGCCTAAATCCCCTAACCCCTAACCCCCTAATCCCTAACCCCTTAACCACTAACTCATTATTCCCTTAACCCCAATCCCTAATCCCTTAACCACTATAACTCATTATTCCCATAACCCCTAAATGCGCCTAAATCCCCTAACCCCTAAGCCCCCAATCCCTAACTCCTTACCAACTAACTCATTATTCACTAACCCCTAACCCCTAAGCCTCTATTCCCCTAACCTCTAAGCCCCTATTCCCTAATCCCTGAACCACTAACTCATTATTCCCCTAACCTTTATAACAATCCTTAAAACCCATTGGGATTAGCCATTCCAAAAGATAGGAGGTCTAGTTGGGACTTACGATCGGGTTAATTCCCCCTTGGTTATAAGGTGGAATACCATGAGAAAAACCATGGGTTGAAAAAACAACCCAAAAACCTCTCTTAAATTTACTATTTTATCTCAATTTTATTTTAATAATTAATTAATTAATTTCTTTAAGGACTCTTATGGATGGATCACATAAATTAAATATTTTATCTCAATTTTATTTTAATAATTAATTAATTAATCAATTTCTTTAAAGACTCTTTTGGATAAATCACATAAATTTTTTAAAGTCGCCTTAGAACCACTCATTATGTAGTTCATCGTCAATGTTTTAAAAAGAAATTTATTAGAATGAAATTAAATTTATTTTTGAAACTTCATTTTAAATCAATTGTTAAACTTACAAGGAATACCACTCATTGTGTGGTTCATCATCAATGTTTTTAAAATAAATTTATTGTAATGAAATTAAATTGATTTTTGAAACTTCTTTTTAAATCAATTGTTGAAATGAGTGTGTCCCGCCCAAAACAAAGCGATTTGTTTTAAATTTTAGATTTCTCCCGCCCAAAACAAAGTGATTTGTTTTGATCATCTCTGACTGCTTTTTTTTACCAGCAAATAAGAAGCTCTCGGATTAACATAGAGGGATAGGGAGCGGCAGTCAAAGCATATTTCCCACCAGGATCATCTCAGGCTGTGTTTTTTTTAACCAACAACTAAGCAGCTCTCAAATTGAAATAGAGAGATAGGGAGCGGTAGTCGAAGCCTCTTTCCCATCGGGATCATCTCAGGCTACTTTTTTTTACCAGCAACTAAGAATCTCTCAGATTGAAATAGAGAGATAGGGAGCGGCAATCAAAGCCTCTTTCCCACCTGGATCTTTACTTCAGCAGGTAAGATCTGCTTCGAAATCACACCAGGAAAACTGACCACAGTAACTGTTTCGTTGCAAGGTGGACTAGTTGTCATATTCACCAGTTTTGATTTGCTTGTAAGGTCTTTTTGGTTTATGTCAATGCAGGAGATCGAATCATCGGGTTTTTATAGTTTCTATATTGATGATATAAAAGGTCAAGAGGAAAAATGGGCCTTTCTCCAGGTCAGAAAATAGGGAGGAGTCCTCGGTTAGGAATTGGTAGCTGTAGAAAGATTGGGTCATCAAACTCTGTTGGTGAAGCAAACTGCAAACATCTTCACGATCATCCTTCAACTTCCCTCGCAAAGAAGAAGTTTTCCTTGCATAGAAATGAAATACTCAATAATCAGAGAGTTCAAGAGAAGAACACCTTGAAGAACGGCAATGTTATTGCAAGCACTGTAATCGGCGGCAATGAAGTAAAGGTCGAGGAAAAAAGGAACCCATTTCAGGCAACTCATGGCACAAAATGCAATGAGGGTGAAACTACACTTCTCTACAGTTACTAAGGTGTTCTCTTCCATGATTTGAGGAGAGCAGCCCAAGAAAAGGCCAAGCCTTTTAACCCAACCCATGCAATAACCCACGCAATCGACTTGTAGGTCCTCGTAGGTAAGAAAAATTACCCTATTCGGATCTTTCTCTCTGCAAACGGCCCACCACAGAAAAATACAGAGTATAACCCATCAAACAAAGCTTCCTTGCTCAAATCTTCATTCAAAAATGCGGACCCATCTGCTTGAAGTTTATTGAGAAATTTCCAAGGGGAAATGAAGACATCCTGGGGGTTGCTAACAATGTAAACAATCTTGAAAGCAGAAGACCTCATAGGAGGAGGCAGTAAATAGAATGGCTAATGGGTGTGTAGCAGAGCGGATTTAAATATCATACTGTTGATGGTCAGATGTAGAAATCAACAGAAAATTTTCCATGGTGGGTTTCCATTTTTTGCTCGACAAGTCATTGAATCTTTCGATCGCCCGTTTATTTTCGACTCTCTCTTTCTTTTATATAAATATATATGCTTGTTTAGGGATAAAAGGTTGAAATTCTTATTTAAGGCTTCCTTAATCTACTCAAATTCATAGTAATTCTAAGCACGCTGATAATCTGACAGATATGGAGAAAAATTAATCTACTCAAATTCATACTAATTCCACGCACGCTGATAATCTGACAAATATGGAGACAAAGTTGAAGAGGCTGCTAAATCTGAGGAGTGGAAGTGTCCAAAGTGAAGAGGCATCTGCAATTGCAGAGTTTGCATGTAAACTTGAATATAGAAATGCACCTAGGAAAAAACATGTTGATTGTTATGTTTCTTTTTATATCTCACATTTTCAATCAGGTTTTGATAGGAAACATTTTATGAGATTTCCAGAAATAAAATTGTTGAATTCATTATTGTAGGAAAAAACAAGGTTGTGCTCCTACTGGAATTCTTGTCCATGCAGCTAAGGCTACAGGCTTTGCTTCTATTGCTTATTCACTCAAGTGTCAAGGTCTTTCTGAGGTAAATTTGAATTCTGCCTCAAGGGAAGCCAATGTAGTTGATTGCAGGTATAGAATTTTCATCAAATGATGTTGGATCACCATTGCAGTTTCAGGAATTTTGCTTAGCATCTGAAAAAGTATGTACTTTCTTATCTAAAATGTGTTTTAAGTTCGTATCTAAGTTCAAACTGAAAATTTTGCACCGTGGATATTTTCTTTTACATTGCCATCGTTATACCTTCAACGGTACGAATTTTTTTGCTACAAACACACTAGTGTGACAGTATGAAGTGGAAAAAGTTTAATATTAGTCAGTTTACACCATGATTTGGGCTAACATCACTCCCTACTTATTCAGTTCTTGATTTTTTCATGTTAGATATAGCCTGCAACACCTTTTCATTTTTTCAGAGCTATGCTTTTACACTAGTCGAAAATAATTGTTATAGAAGTTCTTTGATTGTTAAAATAAAAGTAATCTTTCCAAGGCAAACTTTTGGAAGTATCTGTAAATGAGGTATTATAGATGTACCTTACCGATAGATGATAGTACATGCTATGCTCAGTGCAAGTGAAATACCAAAGGCTCTATGATCATCAAGAAAATATGGTTTTGTAAGGTCTCTGTATTATAATGAATTTCCATTGCACTGTTGTCCACATGCTTATATTGCAACTATGAAAGTTTAGTCCCAATTGTCAAGCCTTGGACTTGATTCTATCTGAAGCAACTCCTCTTGTTATAGGGCTTTGACACATGGTTACCATTCAACATAGCAGTATATGATAAAGTTTGTATTCATAAACAAATAAGCAATGATGACTCATAAATGCCACTAAATGAATGAAAAAACCATTGTTCTATGGGGATGTGTCCCTTAGGGTCGGAGGGGTCACCTCCATGTTTCCCATGTTCCCAATGTGTTTTTTTTATTGTAGGATGTTCCAAGAAACATTTTTCCACATATCTCTTTTGAGAAATGCAGTGAAACATAGAGGGAAAAGCATTTTCCCAAAAGGGTTTTTTATTTTTCCTTTTTTTGGGACCATTGAAGAAACATTTCTCTACATATCTATGTGGGAAATGTAGATGGAAACTTTTCCCTAATTTGAAGGATGCATTTTCCAAAAGGAGGATTTTTAAGAGTTTCCCTATAAAAAAAAATGCGCTTTTGGATGTCTCTTAGAAAAAATGAGTTGTCAATTTTTATGGCATCCCAAATGCTTCTACTTGCTTGTTTGACCATCCCTATATGTGCAACCAAGACTGCGATTCCTTGTATTCCTTCTCCAAGTGACTCTTTACTCACGTTGTGTTCACTCTTTCCAATTCCATTGCAACCCTCACTTAGTCCAATATACCATCATTTCGACACGAGTCGTTGATCCACATTGTACTTTTGACTAATCAATGCTCATTAAATTGTACTTTCTCAATTTTGGATTTTTTGCCATGTTATTAGAACCCCATTGTCGAGGTTCCTAGTGTAGTCAATGTTCTTTATCCATGTTTTGTTCACTCTTTCAAATGCAAGTGCAACCCACACCTAATCCAATATTCCATCATTTCGACATGAGTAGTTGATCCACATGGTAATTTTGACTAATTAATACTTTGTTGGATTGGAGGTTTTTGTGGTGTATTTTTTCAGATGTAAAACTCGAAGTATCCACAGTCGTCATTTTTAATCAATACTCATTAAATTGTGCTTTGCCAATTTTGGATCTTTGGCGATGTTATTAGAACCCCATTGTCGAGGTTCTTAGTGTGCTTGATGTTCAAAGTGACCAAAGGTTATAGAGCTTTTTCCACTTTTAGTGGTATGTAGAAGTAAATGATTGATTTATAGTAATAAAAGTTTGTTCCAATTATATATTGTGCGAGCTTTTAAAAGAAAAAAAAATCTCTATCACTTTTCGGATAACATCATTGGATTGTTTACATATATAATCACAAAATATAGCAATAAGTGAGACAAAAAACTAGATATGGAAGGCAACAACCCCCACAAAATTATTATTCGTATACTCTTGGTATTCTAGCACTTGTGGAATAAGTTGGAGAGCTTGTCTGCTAAGGTATTGAGTTCATGGTATATATGGCCACAATAGAACCAATCCAACTTGTTGTAGACTTGTTTGATACATTGCAAAATTTGAGCCAAATTAGGGGCCACTATTCTGACTTTGTCGCAGACTCAATCCACAACAAGTTTTGAATCCCCCAAAATATTTAGTTTTTTGACATATTTTTGGTTGACCACATTTACAAGAGCCTAGAGAGTTGAAAATTCAACTCTCATGTTTGTGCCCATACTTGGAGCATATTTGATATGACAAAAACGAGCAAGTTTTTCATATTTCTTTCCACAATGATTTTATTTCATTGTCTTGATCTTTGTTATTTTTTTAGTTAGTATTTTGTATAAAGAATAGATGCATAATATAGCCCATTAATATTTGTTTGGATTGTCTCTTTTTTATTGCTTAAAATGTTAACGTGGATTACACTTTTTCAAATGAAATTTACATGATACATGTTAATTTCAACATACCACTAAAATGTTTTTGAACACTAATCATATAAGCTCTCTATACTTAAGGATGAAATGATTTTTTATATATTTCATCACATCTTAAGCCATCTTATCTTCATTAACTTTATTTATGCATTGTTTGTTTGTTAGTGGGTAATTTGGGTGAATATTAGAGTAGTGTTCCTTAGTTCTATAGAAGGATTCACATAGGGTCATTTTTAGTCTTCTCGAATTGGTCCTTGTGTGTCTAAATTTATTTGATACAAGTTGATGATACAAATTTTCTTTGAAAATGTTATTGATACTTGTTTTCTAATTGTCTTTATTTTTTAATGATGATTGATAGGTTTTCAAAGCAATAATTTGTTGAGTCCTTTCCTTGCATGTCTACTTATGTGTGGAAATTTTTCTAATTTAGTTCTTGCAAAAGGAGTTTATTTTGTTGTGCATGGCTTTGTACTTTGTATGACCATACACGTCCTTTCAAATGTTGGTGTGGGATATTTTATGGTTTGTTGCCCATAAAAAACCCACCTTAACCCTACACCAAGGTCCTCCTATCCATTTTAGTGATGGATCATGGTGTGTTCAAGTGTCTCCTTTAGATTCTCTTGCATTAGTATAGATGCAAAATTGTGATTTTCCATTTGACGTGTATTGCCTTTGTAGGTACCCTTTTTGGATTTGTCCTTAGTTGCATGTTTGGCTACAATAGATGTTTTGAACAATTCATTTGGGTCTCTTTGTTAATTTAGATACCTTATGGTATATGTGCACTGAGGGGTCTTTGTTAGTCATGGAGCCTCTCTTGGTTCTTGATTTTGATTTGTTAGGATATGCTCATTTGGGTGTTTATTTAGTTAAACTTTACCTTAACTCAAGTGTTTTTTCCATGTGTATCATTTTTTTATTTTATTTAATTGCTAATTCAAAATATAGTGCCCTAGCGCAAAGCCTCTTTGGTACCTTCCCCACACCTTGTTTCAAAAATTGGCATACCCGTCCCAGCAACATAGTGAAAAACATATAATTGTCATATAAAATTTTACACAATTTAGCGGCATTTAAATGTCCACTCTTATTTTAAAGGTAAAAATATTTTTCTTTAATTATTTATTTATTTATTTATTTTCATTTCTTTCTTTTGAATTTTTGATTTTTCATTCTTTTTCTTATTTTTATTTTTCTATTTTTATTTTGTATCTTTTTTAAATAAAAATAAATTTACAAACTATTGTAAGGGTAAATATAAGTTACAACAACGTCTTCAGTAGTACTCATGGTAATTTTACCTTTTTTTGTTTAGGGAATGTTTTTCAATATATCAACAAGTTCTTCTTCAACAGGGGAATTCTCTTCTTCGTCAGTGAGGGTATATTCTTTTGACATCATTAATTTCTCATCTGTACCTTTTATTGATGATTTCTACTACTGTTCCTTCCCCTTGGCTTCCAGGGATTCAATATAGTCATACAATATCTGTTGGTCTTCATGTATCTCAAAGGTATTTGTTGAAGAGAATTTAGTTCTTTGTCTTTTTGACACATTGGAAAATGCTTGCTCCATTTTTTGTTCATCTTCGTTTTGTCTTTCCATGGCCCTTGTGGCCCTTGTGACCCTTCTACTATACGTGATGGGTTCTTTTCTTGGTGCTTGTATTGGTTGAGATTGAGGTGGAAGTATCTCAACTATTTCCTCTTCCTCCCTTAGGGCTTCTTTCTCCATTATTTGTTTTTCCTCACAGATATTTTTAGCAAACTGATTATCTTTGAGAAACTGATCCCAAGTCTGCTCATACTTCTCTAGTTCCCATTCTTTGATTAAGTTGATGAGGCCATGGTGATATAACCTTCTCTACTCATTTATGGGGTGCTTCTGAATCAACTTTTCAATTTTGGTGAATTAGATATTATGGCACATTTAACATTTTGTCTCCCTTCAAATGTTGCAAGATCATCATGTGGTATAAGTAAATGAGGTTTAATTTTCCCTCAAAAGTCACATCTAAACCTAGAAGGTTTATTCATCTCAAGGATGTTTTCAGCAGGTGTTAGCCATGCCTCTAATTATCCTGCCATTTTAAACTCTTGTTTGCAATTTATACAAAATTTCATCGAATCCATCCAAAGGGTCAAAATTGAGACTTACACCACTAGAGCTTTTTGGGCACCATACTTGCTGAAATGTTGTAGTCTCAGTGCCTTCTTATAGGTACCTAAATTCTCCATGCATTTTGATGGAAAATTCTAGTAACACAACTCTGATGCCATGTTAAAATTTCATCTCATGACAATGGATCGACACTCATAGAACTTCAGCTCTACAACTGAATTTGAAACCTTTTGAAACAACTACAAAAACTTTAGATCTGCAAACATCAAAATTTTGTATTGAAGATTCAAGAGTTTAGACATTGCATGGAAAATTGTTAGATCTTTCCAGCAACAAACATGAATAACTCTAAGGAAAGGTAGATTTGGAAAATCAAATCAGCATGCTATAGTGGCAATCAACAATAAATATATACCAGATCTATGAAGAAACAAGATTAGCGCACTACCATCCCAACAATGAATAGAGATAAATCAGATGTGAAAAAATCATATCAACACACGGAATCTCTACCAGCAAACATATATTTCTATTAAACGATAAAAGAAGATTAATAAACCAAAATCAGCTTCTCCCAAGCATACAAAGAAAAAATCAACTAAATTCTAACAAACCCATGAAGGGAAGCACTATCACTAGCAACCACATCTCTCACATGCCAACTATTATTGTATAATGTAATATGCTTCTCCTTTTTTATAGAGTAAGAGGGGATGTTATAATGGAAGCATCTAGAATTGAGCACTCCACATGACCAAGTTCGACACTAACCTAAGAGAGTGCACCCTCCAATGGAATCTTCCCCAACTAGAGCACCTTGCATGTGCTTACCTGACATCTCGTGCTAAGCATGCTTCTCCAGTAACTAACTCATGTAGTGCCCCTTGAATGTGTCAATGTCATCATGTAAGAACATGCTCACATGTGCCAACTCACTGACTCCAAATATTTTTATGCAATACCACATGTTTTTATGTAAAAGCTTAAGTAGTGCACCCTCCTAGTCCTAATTAACTCCAAATGGCAGAAATAGATGAAAAGGGTTTATGATACAAAATGCCTCCATGAGAATTTCTCCCACTGATGCTTCCCTCTCATAGCAAGAGCCAAACATTGTTTTAGAAACAAGGAAAGTAACAACCCTAGACATATTGGCACCTTATGAGAGAAGCCAATGTCAATGGACACTAGGTATATAATGAGTTAAAAAAATAATGGGTTTATGTTTAATGTTTCAGTATTTGTTTGTTTTTTTCTTTCATTGTGGATTTAAAGAAATATTTTGGATAGCTTCATTTTTTTTAAATATTTTTTGAGAAATAGGGGTAGCAATGATGGCATTTATTTGAGAAACATGGAGGTTTTTTCCAAAATAGGATGAATTTCTCCCACAATACATTACCTGCACAAAAGCAGGAAACACGTTCCAAATATGATGCTTTTGATGGGGTTTTCATTTATGATGTGTTTCACATAGTAACCACTTTTTGACATCATGTTTTCTGTAATGTAGCTTTTGAGCACAAACTTTGACCTAGAAAAACTAGATACCTCTTTGGTTAGGGAAAGCCATCAACTGAGATAAATCTGAAGCAAAATGAACCTAGAATCCATTCATAATCTATATTAAAGGGAAATACCTTTCCTAAATAAGTTCCTTTCAGCCCATGGGAGTGTGGTTCAACAACAAGTTGTATAGTAATCAAACGTGTATTAATGTTGAGACCTTGGTCAAGTGTAACCCTCCCCTTAGGTGGTGTGGATGATGCCAAGGACCAGTCCTAGGTGATTTGGATGGCACAAAAGTGTCTAAAAAATGCCACTCAGAACAGGTTTTCTTAGCTGGAGGACCTCTGCTAGCATCCTTTCCAAAACAAGTTCCTTGTATCTTTCAGTTGTCCTATTCGATGGCTCTTCCTTGTTATATGAGTTGATAAATGTGCACTGCTATTATGATTATTTTCATGATTGGAAAATCCTAGATAAGGATTGAACCCCAAGGCCAAAAATTACCTAGGTGTTAGAGTCGGTATCTTCATCCCTCCGTCAGAGATCAAATTTCTCTTGTTGCTTTTCATTTTAGGTGTCTCATTTAGTTCAGTCAGCTGCATTCCATTAGGAGCATGAATCATCTGACGGAAGGGTCTTGTCACTCATGTTCCTCATGTCTTGTACCTGCTGGCCTAGTTGTGTTCATCAAATTCAATTTCAGTCATTTACAATCATGTTTGGTCTTTTGGTGGGAAAAAAATCATTTTAGGGTTTTTAGTCTCATTAGGTCTAGGGTTTGGTCTTCAAAATGTCTAATAATGCCACCAAGAACATGAGGAAGCTTCAATAAGGTTTCATTGCAAAAAATTTCATCATCGTAATGCTTGATAATGATTTTTCTTCAAAACTTTGTTTTGAAGAAAAATCGTCTATTTCGTCTTTTGTAATAAATGCAGTGTAATTCTCAAAGTTTTTTCAGTGTAAAGTACTTCAAGCGCAGCCCTGGTCACCTTTTCCAAGATCCCATGCCAGGTATCCCTGCAAAGAAAGACAAGAAATTCATCATTCAGCTCAAAAAATCAAAAAGGAAACAAAAACAGAGTTTATGTAAAAAGTGTCAAAGTCTGCAACATTAGAAAGTGGGTTTTTTCAAATCAAAAATCAAAGTCTATGGCATAAAAGATATTTTTGTGTTTCAATAACCCATTTGCATACCAAGAGATAGCAAAGAGCCGAGTCAAACCGTGGAGGAGAGAAACAGTGTTTGGAAGGCCGAATTTGTGGTGAAGATTACTGTCGCGACGCACTGGGTGGTGTTCGCAGCGCACTAGTTAAGCGCGGTGCATAGGGCCGCTCACCCCTGTGCATTTCTGAACTGGCGCGGCGCATGCAACGGTCGCAGCACACTGGGCCACTATCGCGGCGCACAAGGCTGAAACACAAAATTTGTTGCCATTTCCCTCAATCATCAAAAACGAATCGGCCTCCTTTGTTCCAAGTAAGTCCAAGTGATATTGTAATTGCCATTAACCAATGTTTGGTGTTGTTTGAAAAGGGAATATAAGAGTTTTAATGCCAAAACTATAAACCCTATCATCTTGTTGAAGTGCTTCCTTAGGGTTTTGGAAATTGGTGTTTTAAAAGTAATTTTGGTGCCAAATACTTCATTCCCCTCTTGGTTATTCCTCCCTCTCACTGTTAATATTATCATTACAGTCCTCCCCTATTCCCTTATATCCCAAGTCACTTCATTCCCTATCATTCCTATTTCCCATTTCACTTGTAAAAATTCCCAAACCCCAAGTTTCCCAAACATTCAATTGGATGTCCCTACACTTCAGTTATCACTTGATTAAACCCCATTATCCCCACTGCCCTATTTCTCCTACCGTCCCTCCCCTTTGACATATATTTGGCATTAAAACAAAAACACACAAACTCTCAATCTCGTCTCATACAAGCCAACATATACCTTGCATGGACATCATGGAGACAGACACTGATACATCATATCACAGAGATGGTGATTCTACCACTAAGCTACATGCACCTAGAAGGCCTCGAAAAGGTGGCAAACATGTGAGAGAAGAGCCCACCTCATTGACTGAATTGCAGGCTTGCCCACTTGCCATATCATGTTTCCAGCAACAATTATGCTATCAGTATTGTGAGATGATTGCTAGGACCCATCATCATCAGGAGTTGGCTCGTTTGTTTGTATTGCATTTACATGATGGTCAGGTAACTCTTGCTGGTGTAAATTTCATTTTGACACCGGAAACTATTTCTCAAGCAACCAGAATACCGAATGTGGGTGAACAGTGGAAAAAAAGACAGCAAGTGGACAGAGTGTATTATGAACCATATATAAGGCCTAGCTATGTGAGACAACTCAGCTAAGGCGCGGCGCATTGGGAAATTTGGCCTATTTTTCACTCAGCAGCTCATATTTTCGCCTAGTTTTCGCTAGTTTGACTTTTTCATGTAACTCTTGATGTAAATTGATGTAATTTCATAACTTGGATGTAATTTTGGCACATTTTTACTCATCCAAGTAGATTCATTCACCAAAAAGTGAAATGTAAGTGAATGAATCAGTTTCCTATCATATAGAGGCAAGTTGTTTCATTGCCTATTTTCCAGTTCTTAGTTTAGATATGGTTGAAACAGCTCCTAGAATGGTGAGCTAGACCCCTAGAGGCATGGGGATGAGCTATTCTTGTCTATATCATGTATTTTCTCAGTCATTTTCGGGGTTGGACATTTGGGATTGCTTGGCACTTCATTGTACATTTCATCTCTGCAATTTTGGCAAAGGAATAGACCAGGGTTTGCAGCACTCTTTGGGATCCATGTGGCTCTATGTTTTGATGGTGTGTTTCTCTATGTGGTTTTAATTTCACTGATGTTTTATGTGTATCATTTCCCTTCTCCTTTCTTCTTAAATTAAACAAATGAGCTATAAAGGTGGAATTCATTAGATTGCTTTGTTCTGCCTTGAGTTTTGTTTAATTTTCCATGTTTTCATCTGTTTGAAGAGGATTCTTGAAAGCCTCTTTCCCTCTTCAGCTCCTCACCGGTCTGAACTATCCATTCATTCAATTCAAAGCATCAAAATAATTTCCTTCCTTGCCCCATTCAGAACTCTGCAAAAACTAGGCCTTATCCCCGGACCCAAAACTGCCTTTCCCTTTGATTCCAACAAAACCCCCAAAATCAAAATCAAAACCCTTTTACTTATATACCTAGCCTAAAATCAGCCTTTATTTCAAGTCATCTCAAGCCTTATTGATTATCTTTGCTGAGATTGACCCGGAGAGAGCCCTCTCCTGATCTGGTAGGGCTAGCTACCAGACTGAGCGTGGTTTGATGTTACCCTGAACTCTGCCTTCCTTCAGCTTGAGGTAGATTTAGGCAATAACACTAGGGACATTGCATATTTCCATTAGAGAAATAGTAAAAAATGCATTTCAATCTACTTGGATCATAAGCTATAACCAAAGATGTTGTATTGTCAAATCCATGAGAGGTTGGGGTAGGATGATGGCCCGCAAAAGGCAGAAAGGAGTTGCAGTAAGGTAGACTTCAGTAGGTGTGCATTGCTATTGAAGCGGATCTCCATAATGTGTCCCTCTATGGCGAGGATGAATGGTAGGACATAATGGTTCAGAGGGAGGTGAAGCAGAGGGGAATATATTGCCAAGGGTGTCCAAGTTTCTTTAAGGCTACAGTGGATTCATAAGGGATATGAGAGCTCAAAATTCTATTTTGAGTTTTTGAAAAGAAGAGTGGCAATAAACAGGATCTTGGATTGCTCCATGCAAATGGTTCTTTTTTTGGCACTCCAATTGACATTATGTTAAAATTGTGATTTCAAAATAATTTTCTCCTTATATCATGATGGATCATGTAGTGGCTACAAGAAATGCTTATTATAGGTTCAATCCTCATAAGGTTTGTATTGGTGACTAGAGCAGGTTGAAGAGCCATGACTTCTCAAAAGAGGAGTATTTTACAGCATTTAGCTACATGAAGAATGGCAAGTCTCTGGGTATAGAATCTAGATGGAATTTTGTGTGAATTTACAAGGCCATGAACCATGATTAGTAACAATTCTTGTCATTTGGCAAACACATTCCCAAAAAAGAAGCCGCAAACATAATTGATGGTTGGCATCCAATTACATTGCTTAGTGTGGCACACAAGATCATAGCTAAAAAAGAGACTCTAAGGATCTAGGAAATGCCATGCAAGGTTGTCTAACAATAACACAAGTTTTGTGTACAAACAAGTAACCTCAGTACCATGTTTTCAACATGTAAAACCTTCAAATGTGCAGAAAAACTAGCCAACAACCCCTTTTCTTTGAAATTGCATTTGACAAAGCTTTTGACTGAGTGGATTAAAGTTTCATTATTCAGATGTTGAGACTTGTGGAGTTTGGACCTAGATGTGTGACTATGGAGAACACATTTTTCGCTAATACATTAGCCTTTATATAGCAAATAGTTCTTAGATAAGTTTAGTTGATGATGCTTACGCTTGTTTAGACATAATCAACCTGGCATCAAGTGATGTGTTTAGTGACTAAAAAACTATTTTTTTCCTAGTGGGGTTGGACTCTCTTCCTAACTAGAATCCCTCAGCTTGGACATTTACCCCACTTTGGATGGTTGTTAGATATTTTCTTATTCCCTTTAATCTAGATCTTTTTCCAATATCCATGTAGAATTGGCAACTTCAACAACTACAAAGGAAACTTCTTTTTTAGCATCATCAATACCTTCCCTTTATGAGGAATTTGACCATGGTTGCACAATCCTACTAGACTTGCAAATATATTCTATGTCTTGTTGGTTGCATAGCAAGGCCCAATATCAATAGTAGAGAAGATTTTGAGATTGTAACCATGGTCTCAATCAAACAAAAGGGTCTTCCATTGGCCCCTTGGGATGTGTTAATATCCCCAAGGATGTCACAGGGCTTAGTTTTATCAAGCTTCCTACTCAAGTGTCTATTTTTGCTACCATATGAGTGTCAAGGGGTCTAGAGGGTGATGCTCCATGGTAGGTTCTGTTTTGACCTGTAGGATGTCAACAAGTGGGGAAAGTGCAGGGGGATTTTGCTTTGAGTGATATCATCTCCTTCATCCTCCCCCTGTTTATGATAGTAGCACTGGACAGGTATTTCCAAACAAATTTGAGTGTCTAGACATGTGATTGGATGAAAAGGGAATTTCATCCAAGTGTATATGGTATGAAATCTGCATTGCAGCATAATGATTTCTGCAGTAAGGATCATTCCCAATAAGGTTGTACAACAGAATTTTGTAGATCAGTCAACAACAGTGGCACAGTGTGTCCATACTCATCTTGAGAGAGAAACTCAAGTTGTGTGGAGGGTTCAAAACGGTCATGTGCATTGCAGTAGGTCCGCATGTGCTATGCAAAGTGAGCAAAGCAGTCACGCGTGCCATAGGAAGCAGTAAATTGTTGCACGTGTTGTGGGCAAGGGTGCAAGCAACCACATAGGTGGCAGAAAGGCTGCACTGCACGTTGAGCATATGGCAAGTCATGTGGTTGCTTAGGAGAATTTGGGTAGTACAGCTTGCACAGGTGCCCAGAAAATTTCTGTAGTTGTTGGATATTGTAATTTTCCACAAAGGACCATGCTTCCAGTAAGAAAACCCTTGAACAATAATATATTATTTAATGAACACCAAATTTTGATGTGAATATTTTATATGTATGCATATGTAGGATTGGTGTACAATTTTCTATCGCTGATTTTATTTTATTTACCTGTTAAATCCCAACAATGATTTTTATTTAGTAAGCTAAAACTTTAATTAATTTACGACAAGGAAATTTACTAGAAACTAAATTTGCCTGTTGCTAGGGTTAAGAAAATTTAGCACACCAAATTCCATGTCTCAAGCTTACTTATTTGAATTTCCTAGAGTAATTGGTTAGCATGGAAAGCAATTGTGGACTTGGCTAGGTGGAACATGAAAGACAAATTGGGATCTGGCACACACTCCATTTGCGGTTGGAGACGCAGGGTGATTACCTTCGATAGTTGTGCCACCTTCATGCTCGCACATTCGACAAGAAAGGCATCGTCTTTTGGGGATACATGTGAGATGAAACTAATTGATATTATATGAATTGGTAGTGCTTGTCTCAAGAGAATGACCTTATCGGCCCTAATAAAGATTCAATTATGGAGTTGGTCAATCCACAACAAGATCGAATGAAAATAAACATTGGAATGTTAGCTCCATTTTAGAAGGACTGGGAGTGGAGTTTTGGTGAGACTTTGTAATAGATTTCTCTTCTCAACTATACTCAATATTGAATCAACAATATCCAATATCCCCCTGAGCTCAATGGAAATAAGTTTCCATTTAATCATCCTATTGTTCGATATCTTTAGTAGAAGCAGTTCTTTCTCTTGTAACAATTCTAGTTTCTTCTTCTTTTGGCTACACTGCATTATGGGATGTGGGTTTCATGCCAACTTTTCTCCCTCTTCTCAAAGATTTGGATCCACAACATATACACTTGGTAACAACTATTTTGCATGTTCTTGAGCTTTTTATGGACAATATTAATCCTACTGAAACCTCCTTTAGGGGTTTAGGAGCCTTGGACAACACCATAGCACGTTTGAAGTCTGTCATTTTGAGGAGAAAGGAAGCAGAGTGGAGAATCACAAGTAGGTTCCAAGGGAAAGTCTCCTCTGAAAAACGTTGCTAGGTCAGAGGCAATGAAAATTCTCAGCCTGACACATTGGTTCCTTATCATAGAAGAATTATTTTGAAGTCTTTGCCTTGGGCTCTATCTCTTGGCACATATGCTTCTGGAAATACTACATGACTATAAGATCTGAAGAGATTTCTTTGCCATTTTGCTTGTGCACTATATTCAGAAGATCAAAGGACTTTGGTGTTGGGGTCTTTTCACTTGCAACTATAGTCACAAGTGATCTTATTTACAAAGATCCAACTTGCTATTTTTCTCTAGATGTTGCTGGTCTGCTTAATGCTTTTTTGGATATCATCATGGTTGGCATCCTCCCTTCTGCAAATGCAGTAGATTGTATACCACAATTCTTAGATGCTTTGTGACTTAATAACCTCATACTCCAATCTATTAATGATTGTGGTGCTCTAAGATATTTTGTGAATTTTCTTACATCAAAAGCCTACTTACGTGCTTTGGTAGGTGACACTCTTAGGTCCTTATCATTTTCCTTGGATGAGATGATACGACATGCTCCTTTTTTGTAGTTCACAATCGACATCGTGATGATACAGGATTTCTTAGTGCAACAACCAAGAATGTAATACAACAATGGTGAATTATTTCTATGATCATGGTACAATTAAAAGTCTTTTTGACTTCTTTTGAAGCAACAATTCATTTACTCTGGATAGTACCATTATCTCATAGCAAGGAATGGAAACAAAAAATGACAAAGATATTGAAAATGACAAGCAAGAGCATGCACCTTGGTTTTTAGAGACATATGAAGCTATTGCATGCTTTTGGAGTACCATGTGAATTCTTCTTTGTTGTTAATCGTGACATCTGCATCACAGCTATTAGTGCAATCAGGTTTTGGAGGCTCTGTCACTGTTCCAAGGGATCGAGAGGTTTTTGTCTGCACCCTGCCAAATCAAGTTCTCAATGGTGTTCTACCTATTCGGAGCATTCCAATGTTTTGTCATTGCAATCCAAATTTAATTACCTTTGTTTCCATTATTACCCTCATTAGGAAGAAATGTTTCAATTTTTTGTGAACATGTAAGAGAGAAAAAGAGGGAATCCCTTTAGTAAATGGCGGCCATTATCTAAACCAAAGGAAGTTGGTGGATTGGGTTTAGAAAACATACATTCCTTTGGTAAGGGTTAGACAACCAAGAGTCTATAGAGGTTGATTTCTAAGAAATTCATACACAGGAAAGTGATTATTCATAAGTATATAAAACCACTATCAATGGAAGATTGGATTAGATAGGTTGTCTTGTTGATCAACACATTATAGAACCGGGGAATCCATTACATGGCACAGACAACAGATCCAATTTCCACACCTATTTGGAACCAAAAAATCCATTACTTGGAACAACAACAGATCCAATTCCCAAACCTATTTAGAACGAGGGATATAAAAGTGAGGTAGAGTTAAAGTTATCATAGAGGGAAGAAGAATAGTGTAAGGAATATCTAGTACAACTTTAAAAGAATTACATCAGGCTTAGAAAGGAGGAGGATTCTTTTGTCTCGTCAAGGAATTCTACCATAGGGGTATATACTTTGAGGCTAGTATATAAATCTATATTTGTAGATAATTCATGAGGAGTAACCTCGTAGTGGAAGAATCTCTAGAAGTTCAAAAATATTAAAAAAACTAAGTGACTAGATGTGTATATACCTATGAGCAATATCGTGTTCAATTTTAAAATATTGGGTTTTGAATAAAGACTTAAAGGGTTGTAAGGCATTGTGTCGTATGGTGTGCTTGGCAGAAACTTTGACATCTTTCAAGGTAAGGTTTAGCCATTGTTTCAGTGTGTCTCCAAGTCATGACTAAGCTTTCAAAGTAAAAAATCCCCTAACACTGGTAAAGAAAGGACATTGATCCATCTTTCTATTGTTAAGAGTGGGAATGGTGTTATTTAAATTTTTGACAGTGCTAGTCAAGGTCAACAAGCAGAATATTTTGCAAGAGGTATCCTATACCATAGTGATTCTATTATACTCGTATCTTAAAAAAATAAATCATTTATTGATACAGGCTCTAAAATTTGTGATGAAATAAAGGCACTAAATTTTTTGTTAATAGTAGCAGTAGAGGAGAGGTGACTGAATTCTACGTCTTTGGGGATTCCTTGGTTATCAATTGGTTGAATGGAGCTTTAGGATGGAAGAATTGTTTTCGCAACCCATTATGGAGTAGTTGAAGACAATCAAGGCACAGTTCTTGAAGATATCATTCCATCATATTTATAGATAATTTAAGTCAGAGGCTAATGGACTGTCTAAAGAAGCCTTGCTAATGACACAAAACGATGGTTTAACATGGGAAAGTAGTTATGGTGTAAGACTCTAGGAGAGGTCATTGCAAGAAATGGGCCCATTACTTTATATATATATCACCTATATATATCACCTATAGATCTCAATCAAGTATTGTCTTGTGCTTTCGTTCTTTAGTCCCTCAGGTCCATCTTATTTAGTATCATTTAAAACATTTGTACAAACTTTGTCAGCTGATAGGTACCCCGATAAGAAATTGAGCACAACAACATTAACACTTGCAGATTCAACATGTATGATTAGAAAATTTCACGTGAGTCCTTCCTATTATCACTTTGTACTTCTTTTTATGCATGCGAAATAACCGTTTAGGTTGACCCTAAGTACCACCAATAGAACTACTAAATTTACACCATATGCAAATAATTGAATTATATTGATGGAAAAATAATTGCCTCTTTTATTATTCGAAGCATCCATTGTATCTATATATTGTTCATAAACATTAAGAGTGAAAAAACATCTTGCACAAAGCAATAATTAGGTCATACTGGCAAGCCAAGAACCTTCAAATTATTAATGACACCATTTCGCAGAGATGCAAATAATAGGCATTTAACACATGCCTCAATCTTGATAGAATATAAATTTTTGAATGATTGGTTTCATGTAAATGTACTCCATAACATGTTATATTTTGATATGTGTATGCACATATTTTCTCAAGCTCCACAAAGAAGAAGGTTTGAGAACTAAGGAAAAATATTTATGATGTTACTTATTAACAAATTTGAGAAAGCCTCAAGGGTTACAATCAAAATCTAGAATTTTGTTTCCTAGTGGAATGTGAGACATTCTTGGATTTGTATAATGCTTCAATGCTTGTTTAGGATCTAGGTAACTGTGAATAAGTAAAATCTTTCTGTTATTGTTCTATATTGGATTCCCATTCTCTCTAAGTTATTAAAGGTAAGTTAAAACCTGATTAGAATAAGGGACAACATATTCCATTGCTAAACTTTAACCTTACAGGGAAGTGCACTACACTTGTTTGATACTTCCACACATTTTGAGGGCATGCTAATAGAAATGTCAATGTTGTTGGATACACAGAGTTTGGTTAGTTTTATAAAATTTCTCTTTGTCAAATATGTTGTTTTCCTGAAGTAATATTTCCAACCAAGAGGATAAAGACTTGGTATATCTAGGACATAGTGGTGTTATTTCTTGCCTGTATTTGTGATTTATTAGTATTCCACCACTAATAACTTCATTACGTAGTTGTCTATTTATTAGTATATTACAAAAGTGACTTGTTAAAGGAAAATAATTCTAGTTTGTTTGAATGTCATAAACTGGAAGGAAATCTAGCTTTGAATTAGAAAAGGGGAATATATTCTGAAAAATATGTTTTTTGATCAAATATAGGCTCGTTGCCTGATCATTAAAAAAAACAGTCATGAAAATAAACAATGATTTTGGACACAATGAATTACAAAAATCTCCAACTCAAAAACAAGTTAGCATATTCAATTTTGTCTGCATTAGAGAAAAATGAATGAGTAACATCAAGTTTGCTTTGAATATTTATAGAATCATTTTAGAGATTCTAAATGGAAATTGTGTGTGCTAATCTTGCTCAATTAATTACAGGGAAAACAAGGGGCATACATAATTTGTTGGCTTATGGGAACTGGATTCCTTTTCGCTTGGAATAGTACGTTGATGATTGAAGATCAATATATTGAAGCTATATTCCCGGTTAGTATCACAATTTACAAAGTCTTGTCTTATTCTTTTTTAGTTTCATGTTGTAATCTTGTGTCAGCAATACTTTGCTCCACCCATTAGATTTCTACTAACATGTTTTATTGTTGAAGTGTCACTACTTAGAGATAACTAGAGGAAATAATACAACTACAAAAGTGGAGCATGAGACATTCTTAGTAGAAATTGCTAGCTTTGTTGTGTTTATTTGTGACATTTTATTTTCTTTGTTTATACAGGTCATCTGGCCACTATTTCCCAACTAAAGAAAATTTGTTCGAGTTTCTTTCTTTTATGGGGATAAAATGACATTAACAATATTGCTAATGTTGAGGTATATATCGTATAAATCCTTTATATTCTACTTTAGTTTATATTCCAGTGTTCATTGACTTTCATGTCTTATACTTTGCATTGTAACTTTTTTTGTTTCCTTTTTGCAGAAAATGGACTCAGTATTGATGGTAAGAAGCAAGGATTGAATAAAGAGGGGAACAATAACAATAGAGTGACAAAGAGAGAGAAGTGTACTGGTCTAATGGTACTCGTAGAGCCAATATACCACATAAGACACACATAAAGACTGATGGTCATGTTTTCAGAGTGTTAGCCCCCTATGAATTTTTTGACAAGCAAACAGGGGGCTAAATTGTTTGTTGAGCCTTCAAGGAATGCATTTCTCCTGAAAACACATCATCCTTGGAAGCCTCTACATACCCTCCACCCTTTGGTAAATTTCCACTGTTGTTTCTAAGTTAATAAGCCTCTCTATTGTGAAAAGAATGTCCAAAGGCCTTTCCCCTTATTTCATCCTCACTTAGCCCCTGTTTCTCTCTCCTTTTCCCTCCCCTAGTTTCTCTAAATCATCCCAAAATCCCCTTTGGACCCTACACACACCCCTTGTTTGGTTTAATAGCCTTTTCTTCCCTCTACCGTTACCCCTTTCTGGCCTCAAGTTGCATTAAAAAGGGTTGAAAATCCATATTTTAACATGTAATAGATTTAGCCCCTTTCAGCTTAGCCCCAGAACCGCTTCCCCCACATGACCCAGCGCTAAAACCATGCACTAGCTCGTAGCGCGCTTATCAAACAAATGGTCGGGTACAGCATCCGTCATCGATATATACAGATCCAACGGTCTTCGCAATTCATCTGCCCGGGTGGTCCCCACGGTCATGTCCTATACAAATCTGGTGGTTTCTATCACACCGCCCTTGGAAGGAGGGTGGTATTTTTCATTCAGTAGCGATTAGCGCCACCGGTCGACACATGTCCTCAAGATTTTTTGGGAAACCGCCCTCATCGCGTGTTAATGTTCGACTGCGGGCCTGCGCGATATTGTCATGCACCATCCGATTTGGGGCGGGCCATCCAACGATAATCACGCTCCAAAGATGCACAGGGGATAATCCAAGGTAAAAAAGACCCCTGGCCCACAGGCAGTCGCCCTCTGATGCGCTCATAGCCATCGATCTCCTCTCGAGATCGGACGGTCTGGCCTCCCTTCGCGGAATTTTCTCATTACCTTTGTTTTTCGCCCGATTTCCAAAACCCTTCATCATGCATTTTCCGCCGTCGATCATCGCCCCCATGCAAGATCAAACGGTCAGCATGCATTTCTCCACTACGCCTCCACCTGTCTAGTCTTCCACCATTTTTGCATTATTTTTGCCTGTTTTCACCGTTCCATTGCATTTTCTGCCATTTCTCCATAGTTCCGCTATTATCCTCACAGCCTTCCACTGCATCCATCCCCCTCCAGCATGATTTTTCTTAACAATTTTGTGCGTTTTGCAGGGTACAGGCGGTGAAAACCACCACTATTCATTGTGACTGTTCCAGTGACATAGAGCGCAGAGAAGGCCATTTTTCGAGCCTGATATTGCAGGAAAATGTTTGGGAAGGATTCTACAGGGAAGATTTCATCAAAGTACGAGGTTCGATTCTATAAAACCTCTCCAGCATCATGTAAAGTTCCAATTTCGTAGAAAAAGACAATCATGGAACAACAGAGAGTATCAATAAAAAAGCAAAGAGGTTAAGGCCTGTAATTGAAGATTTTGAGCCTAATCCAATAATTTAAAGGTGAAGTACCAGATTGAAGACCTCATGAATCGCACGAGAGGTCCAGTACGCAAAAAATGATATCATCAAGGTTTCACATCAACAGAATGTCTCCCCCTGAGAAAGGACACAGTACTCATTACTGTTTCAGTCTACATTGTGTCCGTGAGAAGTTTTCCTCCCTGACAACAGTCCTAATGCTACCAGTGCATTAGTTATGTGGTATAGCAGACCTCACAGTCTTTCATCTGCCTTTTGTTTATTCACTAGAGTATTGCAGAGGTACTACAACAAGTACATCAAAGACGTACCTGGAGTAAATTGCAGCCTGACGAAGACCCCTCTTTCATCCAAAGAATATTGAAGATAAATGCCCAGAATTTAAAACAAAATGGAGCCTCGGCCCTCTTCCTCTTCTAAGTTTTAATGCTAAATTTAGTTTTCATCTAACTCCTCTGCTTCTCTTTCAACTATAAAATTCATGAAGGAACTCATTGTAAAGGTTGTTGATTGGATATCTATGAGTTGTAAGTTGTTTCTTTTGAGACATGTTCTCTATGTAAAGTTGTGAGATAGGCTGAGGAAGATGTTTTCAGACTGAATACCAAGCTGTTGGCAATGTTGTACTTGACTGGTGTTCCTCTTTAATATGACAAGCACATTTCTTTGGATCCTGATTTAAATCAGTGGTGATGTTATTGTGTCTTTGCCTTTGTATTCCTTTGTAGTTCATTACATTTCAGTTCTTCTGGCACGAATCAGAAATCTGGCATAGGATTTACCCTTGTTAGGTACCCTATTTTTCTGCTCTCCCTGCCTTCAATGTTTTATGCTATATGTGTTATCTGATGATCGATTTCAAGCTAATTTAACCAGTGTAGTGGTCAGATATACTGCTAGTTGATGCATGAATTAATGAATCCGTTCTTATATGTTCTTGTTAGGCTTTAATTGAATGAATTGGGATACTGGGAGTTTATAAATCTATCTCTGTCTCACTAGGATCCTTTTTCAATTAATTGAAACCTTTCCAAGTTCCCTTAAGCCGGAGGCCAAAGAATTGAGAGTTCAAAGTCTCTCTCTGATCTTAGGTTTTCACCTTTGTGTCCAAATCTTTAATGTTTCCTTGTCTGAAGAGTTAATCTTTTAGGTTTGGGATCACAGGTTGTCCAATGGCATGTCTCCCGGTGATACTGATAGGAGGAAGAAATCACCTCTCCCGGTGATTCATCACGAGACAAACACCAGAGGCTTCGACCCCAAGGCAACTCCTGGTGGTTCACCAACCTCACATGCACCTAAGTGATTCTTCCTAATACAACAGGTTCTTTAATCCTAAGCTTTCGATGGGTTCTTCAACCTTTCATGCAAGCCTTTGATCTCTATAATACTCTACCCAACAAGCCTCTCTTAGAGGATTCCTCAGTTAGTGCTCCTAGTCAATCTAATGACAAAGATCACTTATCTCTTCTTTCAACTCTACACTCTTACACAACAACTCTGGATACTTCCTTCATTACATATGCCTTTTTGCATGCGTGAGAGTGTATGAGAGCACATGTATGAATAAAAAATAAATAATTGTATGAAGGTCCTCATTTTATCGAACAAACTAACTACCCATCTTTCCCCCATGATCACACAACATTCAACTACATAACATTGCAACCCATGCTTGTCTTTAAATTTTGTCCTCTTCTTGCTTGTGGTTTTGGTTAAAGGACACCTATAACTGTCCTCATTTATTCAGTTAAATTTAATGTACAATCAACTCATTTAACCTTATCATCCAACCATGGATGATATTTAAAAACATCCATTTCATCAAGCAACCTCCTACCTCAAGCAATGGAATTTGTCTCCCTCTCTCAGCCAATTAACATAATTATGATTATTTACATTGAGAGAAGTATTTACCGAGGCGATATCACAGTTGTTATCACTTCAACTTGGATACTTACATGCCATTATAAAAGACGACAAAGAAGGAGACGAGAAGATGCATATTAATATGGAATGAAAATCCTTTTGATGGGCCTCCAAATTAGACATAAATTAAGGCCCATCTGACCATCCTTCAACACATTAAACCTCTCTTTTTGCATTAGATGACATATTTTTAACTTTAATATGTTCATTAGGAATGTTTAGAGATAATTTCATATGTGTGCTTAACATTATTTATTTTTTTAGAATATTGTGAAAATATTGAATAGATTATGAAGATTTGGAGGAGGAGATAATTTAGGTACTTTCCCTCTACTATATGAGGATCAAGAAGGGATGAAAATGAACAAAATATCATGAAATTATTGACAAATTTTGGAGCTCCACCTATTGAAAAAATCTAGGAATGTGTTCCCTGTCATTTAATGCAAATTCCTACTGTTGGGAACTAGGTCCACTTTTTGATGGATTTTGGAGGGGAAAGTTGCCTCCTTTCAAGGATAATTCTTCCTCGTACTTTGTATAAGTTCCAATTCAAATTTTCCTCTAGAGGAAAGTATTTCTTAGTCTTATTGGGGAGAAAACTTGTTATTTAGTAGCTCCACTTTCATTTCTAAAAGGGTTGTACTTGGATTGATTAAAATAATGAAGTTTGGTGTCATTTTTAACTTCTAAGACTTGGTTTCCTTCATAGGAATCTGATTATCCTTGGGCTTGGCCGTCCCAGGAGCCTCATATCCCTCTTGTATAGTTTCTTTATTTTCTTTGAATGTCTTTTTCACTCGCATCTCTTATTTTTTCATTTAGTGTTCATGCGTCTTTTGTTGTAAGTTACATTAGTTAAATGATCGAACTGAATTGTTTTGAAAGTTTTTTATAGATTCACAAGCATGATTCATCCTTAGAACAACTTTGAAAAGTCACATTCATCGTTGAGCTACTTGGATTGGTTTACTAGTTCACAAATCTAGAATTCCTGGAAGTCTCTTGTAGCAAAATAGTAGTAATTTTCTTCTATTTTTTTTAACATGTTAATGAGCTTAATTTGAGTTGATTCCACTTGTGTTGATTCATAAAAGCATTCAAGTTAATTACAAAATTTACTCCATATAATTTTCACTTGATCAGGTTAGGCATTTGATTGGTTAACTAGCTCACTAATTTTTGAATTTAGAGAAGTAATTTTCTGCTATTTTTTTAGCACATGTTAATAGGGGTATTTTTGAGTGATTCCATTTGGAATGAAGTCCTAGGAAATCCTACTTCATAATTTTTTTGTCCCATCTCATTTGCATCTGATTTTCTTGGGAATTCGACAAGTTATCTCAAGGAGTAACACTCCTGTAGCAATCCTGTCACTCCTGTAGCAATCCTCAAACCTGTAGCAATTTTTTTCGAGATTTTCCTGGGACTATATTCACTCCAAATTCATGGTAGAAGTATATTTATAGCATATGGAGGCTCCGAGGCCAATTTGGTTGATCCGAGGCTTGGTTAGACCAACATTTAGCTCTTATATTTCTTGCTCCTTGAATGTTGATTTCTGCAATTTGTCTAGATTCCTTTCCACAATTTACTTTCTGAAAAGTGTGATTTCCTTTTTGTAAGAGTACTCTAGGGATTTCCTTTCCTGAAAAATAGAATCTATCACCTTTAAATGTCATTTCATTTCCAGCAAGATAGATTATATTTTCTTAGTTGTGATTATGCTTTACATTTTTTCAAATATAATAGGTTTCCTTCCTTCCATTTACTTTCCAAGTAGAATATATTTGCTTATTGTTATTTACCTTTGTAACTTAGGATTGAAAACTTACCTAGATCTTTGCTCATTTGAAGTTGTTTAATTGCCTTCTTTCACTTGCATCAAATGGAGTCGGAGTATGAATAGGAAGGTGTCTGCTACACATACAATGTCGACCCCTCTTAAGTTTGTATGAACCTCGAGTTGATAATTTAAGTCGATAGCCCCAGGAGTTGCAACATTCTTGTTGCAATACTAGGGCTCATCACATTGAACATAAGAATTTAGCCAAAGATGACCCACAAGACATGACATTTGAAAATATCAATGATATTGGTATGGGGATGCTCATTTAGCCAAATATGACCCACAAGACATGACATTTGAAAATATCAATGATATTGGTATCGGGATGCTCTTATTTCAACTTGTGGAGGGAAATTTTCTGATGTAACAAATCTCTTATAAACCAGCCCAAACTCATAATTACTATGCATGTCGAATTATTTACAACCCACAACCCATATCATGTAGGGAAAAACCACATGGCAATAATTAAAACCATTGAGAATGATCTTAGGGACTGACAATCCAAATCTAACTTCCAAATTGACACAATTTTTGGTGCAGGTGGTGCCTTATAAAAAATCTTTTTCTTATAGTTGTTATGCATGTGGGACTGGGTGCAAAACTAGCTTTTGAATTGGTAAAGGTTTTGGTGTAAGTAATGCCTTATAAAACATCACTATTTCACAATTGTATTGCATGCAAAGTTATTCATAACACACACTCACCCTATGCATGTTATATTATTCATAACATACATTTGCACGCACACACACAAAACTGAGAAGAGGAGTATTATGTGAAACAATCCCAACATAAGGATATGTGTCTTTAGATATAGCTTGTAATATCATATATTTAACAAACAAAAACTAGTAGATGCCCCCATGGGTGGGACAAACCTATAGGTGTGTCTCTAGACATCTCAACCCTTGCTAGGTAAAAAGTTATTAGTATATCTAGCTTGCAAGCTATTGGATTTACTTTTGGGTTATAGTAGCAACTAGTTGATTTGAACTTGGGCCTAGCCTAGATCACTCTAATGAGTTACCAATTTCCCATGGTTAAAAATAAAAGCAATCATAAAGCCAAAGATGATTCACAAGGTATAGCACCAAAATTATTGCCAATGTTAGAATCAAAGTGAAATATAATGTATCATGTTATCCTACGGACTTGCGCCCAAAACTCGGCGTCCATATAGACAAAGATAAAAATCACAAGCCAAAAATGATCCACAAGGCATGTTAATGACGTTAATACCAAAGTGAAAAAGGAAAACTATCATAATTGTAGCTTCAACAGAAATAATTGCAGGTAACAACTTGCATGTATGATTTCTTAGTTGGTTTTGACATGCATGGTATGTGCATGTTGGTATTTGGTTTGTTTATTGTCATTGTCATGGGTTTTGTCGGGTTTTGACACTAGATTTTAGCATTTCCTTTCCATTTCCAAATACCCATGGTGTGATGGGAGTATTCTTGTTTTGATCTTGGGATTTTCAGAAAATTTTGGATCTGGTTGAGGTGGGCTCAAGAAAATTCCCAATGGCCTAGGAATCCCTTGGAATGTAATGGCGGGATACACGGTAAAGCATGAGGGTGGAGACAAGAAAATTCCTCAAGTTATTGGGGAAGAAATTATGAGGCATCCAAGCTCGGTTTGGTCTTGAGATATCAACACTGGTTTAGGTGAGATCATAGTTGAGGGTGGAGATGGTTTAACCTATGGATTCCCTTGGTTTTTTTTGGATTGGTTTACCCCATGATATCCCACATTTATGCTTGGAATATGGCACGAGGGTGATTGGTTGGAAGAAATATTTGGTTTAGCCAATATATGGTCATGTTGTACATGGAAGTCTCGAAACTGGTTGGATTTTTCCTATGCTAATAAGAGCTAAGGTTTTCTTTCTTTGATGAGGAAATGTACTTGTTATTATGTGGTTTTAATGGTTGTTCTATTATTGTTATTTATCTTATTATATACTGGTTATAAGCATGGTTTATGACAGACCTTGGTTATGGTTCTTATCATGTTTGGTTGATAAATGACTAGTTAATGAATGCATGAAATAATTGGTATTACGTACACTATTGTGAGAAGGCATTAGTCCTTCTTGGTAAACCTCAGATAAGTTTTAGATCTCTATGTTGAGATATGCATTCATGACCTATAGATTTCATGTTCTTCGTGTGTTTGATAGAATGTCTATCATGGTTAGGCTTGGTTAGGTCAAGCCCTTGATCAAGTTTTGTGTTAGAGGATTTTTCTTGGTGTCATTTATTTTTTTTTAGGGTCTCATCAAGTTTTGAGTAGTGGTATGGATACTAGCCCTGAAAAAGTGACTTAAATCTCGTAGTATCTGGCATAGAATTGGCTGAAAAAAATTGTAGTCTCTCCCTTGTAGGCATTATGGGAGCGATTGGAGGTATCTAGTCACACGAAGTCCTTGTCATGGGAGTGACTGGGGGTTTAATTCATTGAAAGGCTAGGTTAACTTAGGGATTGGGAACCTGGAGTGGTAGATTAGCTCTTGGGGGTCCTGGAGCACCTAAGGAAGGTTTCTAAAGTGTTGGTTCATCTGTTCCACTTCAATAATTGAACTTAAGGAGTTGAATCATACCATAGTAGTCCTCCACTCATGTTTACCCCAGGAAAGTAGGTGAAAGTGGGTATATATGAGAGGTGACGTTACACCTGTCTTGTGGGTCTGCCTCGTGCCAATAAAATGATGCCTCAGATCATGCGGAGGCCACTGTGTCCTGGTCTAACGACATCCCTCTCCTTTCGAAATTCTCTTTTCCTTTAAACTATCGGGAAGCAGCCTTTGGGCTAACGTGTCCCCATGGGCCAATCCTCTACGCAACTAACACTCATGATTGGTCTACGACTCTCGTTCCTACGTAATAGATCTGATGTCTTTGCTATGCATGCAATCTCATAATAGGAAATGACAATGACACACCTGGGTCCATCCCTACGACACGATTTTGACATTGAGTCATCCTGACCCTTCGTTAAGCACAATGTATGGCTACAATCTGAGAGACAAACTGCGGGATGGAAAATTTCTCGTCGTCTGATGCAACCAATTCTCATTTAGTGAGCCCCAACATAAGCCTTCTGTCAACATGATACTCCTTTGGCATGGTTATTTTCCCTCCCTTCAACTAATGTGAGGGATCCAACTCACCCTAGTTGCTTCCATGTAAATGGATCCACTATTCATTCTGATCCTGGTCATCCTAAGCTCCCCTTTTTGCATTTTGTTATGAACTCCCATGGTTGTGACCTCCGAGGCACGTCACCCTAGAATCTTAATTTCGAGTTTTTGATCTCTCTTGATCAATCTCAGTCATTTTAGATGCTAGTGTCACTCATGGTTATGTGTTACAGTTGTATTGTCTAATAACCTAGCGATCAACTAACTTGCAAGTGGTCCAATAAATTTTGATACAATCAAGAGATAAGGTTATGAGGGTAAGGTAAGAGGTAAGATCTTTCTGCCCACTCTTCACTATGAGCCTTTTTTGTGAAGGGGCTCGACAATAGTGTTTTTTCAAGATTTTGGACTTGTGCCAGAACTTAGCCATGGCCATCAAAGTTTTATGAAGCACACGTTGGAGCTATCCCTCCTTATATTACAACAAAATTACCCTTTCTGGGTTCTCGATGACTCAAATGCATAACGTAGTCCAGGGATTTAACCATTCATCCTCTCTGAGGTCCGTGGTTCCTTTGAATCTTAATGATTTCTGGGAAGCAGTTCTATACCGTTCCAAATATCTGCAAGTCTCTTTTAAGGAATAAATGCGCATAATGAAACTTATAAAGGTAACCCAAAAGCATATAGTACCCAAAAAAGGTCATAGGGAAATGAACATTCCACAAACAAACATGCATTCCCCCTTTTCAGTTCGATCACAGACACAAACCATACATTAAGACACATAATTAGCATTATGATAGGCCTACAATCATCATATTCAAGCGGATTCAATTTTCAAAAACAATACACACAATTGGTCATCAAATATTCATTGCTACATGCCTGAGCCACATAATGAACATCAAGTGCTCATCCCACATATAATGATGCTATTCAATGTATACACCACTCATAAAGGTGGTTACAATTGTGTATTTCCTGCATAAATGGCATTAGTACAATAATATAACAACAAGGCACACATTCATTAGAATTTCCGTTCCAATCACAGTGAACCAAGAATAATTCATACGGTGAATGCCACACCATTTTAACAATTTAACATAAACTCGGTAACCAAAAATGAATTTACAGATAATTGTTTGAATTCAACACTAGAGTTGGCAACTGAGATCAAGACTACAACTCTCCACCCAACCATAGATGAGATACCACCACTATTACTTGTAGCTTTCACCCTAATCCAAATTCCAAAGCTTGACGTGGAGTGATTTGAAAGGGAACTTCAAGCAAAGTAATAACTGTAACAAGGTTGCTCAAGGCCACTACGCCTTCATCCACTAGCTACATAACATTTTCGCTCAGTCCTCTTAGAATTTTCATACACTATGAACATCCATGCTAGGATATTACAATAAAGAGATTTCAACTCACTTTTAGGAGAAGAGAGTCCACAATAAGGAAGTTTCATCAGTGGATAAACTACTGATAGGAGGAAGAAATCACCTCTCCAGGTGATTCATCACGAGACAAACACCAGAGCTTCGACCCCAAGGCAAGTCCTGGTGGTTCACCAACCTCACATGCACCTGAGTGATTCTTCCTAATACAACAGTTCCTTTAATCCCAAGCTTTCGGTGGGTTCTTCAACCTTTCATGCAAGCCTTTGCTCTCTATAATATTTTACCCAACAAGCCTCTCTTAGAGGATTCCTCAGTTGGTGATCCTAGTCAGTCTAATGACAAAGATCACTTATCTCTTCTTTCAACTCTACACTCTTACACAACAACTATGGATGCTTCCTTTGTTACATATGCCTTTTTGCATGCGTGAGAGTGTATGAGAGCACGTGTATGAATAATAAATAAATAAATGTATGAAGGTCCTCATTTTATCGAACGGACTAACTACCCATCCTTCCCCCATGATCACACAACATTCAACTACCTAACATTGCAACCCATGCTTGTCTTTAAATTTTGTCATCTTCTTTATTGTGGTTGTGGCTAAAGGACACCTATACCTCTCCTCATTTATTTAGTTAAATTTAATGTACAATCAACTCATTTAACCTTCTCATCCAACCATGGATGATATTTAAAAACATCCATTTCATCAAGCAACCTCCTGCCTCAAGCAATGGAATTTTTGTCCCTCTCTCAACCAATTAACATAATTATGATTATTTACATTGAGAGAAGTATGTACCGAGGGGATATCACAGATGTTATCACTTCAACTTGGATACTCACATGCCATTATAAAAGAATAAATAGAAGGAGATGAGAAGATGCATATTAATATGGAATGAAAATCCTTTTGATGGGTGTTACACCATTTTTTGGTCATCTAACCTATTATCATTAGATGGACCCAAGTACACCATGTAAGACCAATTTTACCCTAAGTAAAATTGCTTTCACTATGTGAAATAACTTAGTAAAACACCTTTATTAAGCCATGGTATCTAAACATCCTTTAAGAAGAAAATAATTAAAAAATCTATATTTGTTTATATTTCCTCAAGGAATAATCAGCTTAAACATCAATTTTAATTATTATTCCCCGGTCATAATCCAAAACAAGAAATCAATTAAATAAACTCCATTTATTTGATTATTTCCTAGTAGTTATTTAATCCTTATTTAAATAATGGTCCTAGTTAAATTTGACCAAAAAATTTATAAATAATTAAATAAATCATTATTTATTTAATTATATTTCCACCATTCCCTTAAAAATAATAAATAAATCATTTCTTTATTTATTATTTATAAATAAAGGATTTTACCCAAGTCAAAATCATTTTCCCTCCAACAAATATAATAAAATATTCCTAAAAGGTGGTTCTAGAAGTTGGTTAGTAATATTTTATTCATGCACCAAGTTCTAGGCTACCCTAATATTTTGTTATCAATAGAAAGGTGTTTCCAATTCTCCTCAATGGGATGGGTTCTTGAAAGTCCCCAGCATTTCAGATCTAAAATTTCTCTCTCTTGTTGGTGTAGAAAATCGAGACAAACATAGAACTCAAAGGGAGCTACCCAAGCAAATAATGGAGAATGTGACAATGATAATGGCTCAAAGTCAGACCAATAGTATAGATCTAGAGTGATCTAATGCAAAATGAAAGGTGACAAATGAATGGGAAAACCCTTCTATTTATAACAAAATATTAAGGTAGCCTAGAACTTGGTGCATGAATAAAATATTATTAACCAACTTCTAGAACCACCTTTTAGGAATATTTTATTATATTTGTTGGAGGGAAAATGATTTTGACTTGGGTAAAATCCTTTATTTATAAATAATAAATAAATAAATGATTTATTTATTATTTTTAAGGGAATGGTGGAAATATAATTAAATAAATAATTATTTATTTAATTATTTATAAATGATTTGGTCAAATTTAACAAGGAACATTATTTAAATAAGGATTAAATAACTTATTCCTAGGAAATAATCAAATAAATAAAGATTTATTTAATTGATTTCCTTGTTTTGGGTTAAATATGACCAGGAATAATAATTAAATTGATGTTTAACTGATTATTCCTTGAGGAAATATAAACAAATATAGATTTGTTTATTATTTTCTTTTGGAGTTTCCTGTTTAGACCATAAACAACTTAATAAAAGTGTTTTACTAAGTTATTTCACATAGTGAAAGCAATTTTACTTAGGGTAAAATTGATCTTACATGGTGTACTTGGGTCCATCTAATGATAATAGGTTAGATGACAAAAAAATGGTGTAACAATGGGCCTCCAAATTAGACATAAATTAAGGCCCATCTGACCATCCTTCAACACATTAAACCTCTCTTTTTGCATTATATGACATATTTTTAACTTTAATATGTTCATTAGGAATGTTTAGAGATAATGTCATATGTGTGCTTAATATTATTTATTTTTTTAGAATATTGTGAAAATATTGAGCAGGTTATGAAGATTTGGAGGAGGAGATAATTTAGGGACTTGCCCTCTGCTATAGGAGGATCAAGAAGGGATGAAAATGAACAAAATATCATGAAATTATCGACAAATTTTGGAGCTCCACCTATTGATAAAATCAAGGAATGTGTTCCCTATCATTTAATGTAAATCCCTATTGTTGGGAACTAGGTCCACTTTTTGATGGATTTTGGAGGGGAAATCTGCCTCCTTTCAAGGATAATTCTTCCTCGTCACTTTGTATAAGTTCCAATTCGAATTTTCCTCTAGAGGCATGTATTTCTTAGTCTTATTGGGGATAAAAATTGTTATTTAGTAGCTCCACTTTCATTTCTAAAAGGGATGTACTTGGATTGATTCAAATAATGAAGTTTGGTGCCATTTTTAACTTCTAAGACTTGGTTTCCTTCATATGAATCTGAGTATCCTTGGTCTTGGCCGTCCCAGGAGCCTCATATCCCTCTTGTATAGTTTCTTTATTTTCTTTGAATGTCTTTTTCACTCGCATCTCTTATTTCTGCATTTAGTGTTCATGCCTCTTTTGTTGTAAGTTACATTAGTTAAATGATCGAAGTGAATTTTTTTGAAAGTTATTTATAGCTTCACAAGCATGATGCATCCTTAGAACAACTTTGAAAAGTCACATTCATCATTGAGCTACTTGGATTCGTTTACTAGTTCACAAATCTATAATTCCTGGAAGTCTCCTATAGCAAAATAGTAGTAATTTTCTTCTATTTTTTTTAACATGTTAATGAGCTTCATTTGAGTTGATTCCACTTGTGTTGAGTCATAAAAGAATTCAAGTTAATTACAAAATTTACTCCATAGAATTTTCACTTGATCATGCTAGGCATTTGATAGGTTAACTAGCTCACTAATTTTTTAATTTAGAGAAGTAATTTTCTACTATTTTCTTAGCACATGTTAATAGGAGTATTTTTGAGTGATTCCACTTGGAATGAAGTCCTGGGACATCCTACTTCATAATTTTTTTGTCCCATCTCATTTTCATCTGATTTTCTTGGGAATTCAACAAGTTATCTCAAGGAGTAACACTCCTGTAGCAATCCTGTCACTCCTGTAGCAATGCTCAAACTTCTAGCAATTTTTTTTCAAGATTTTCCTGGGCCTAGATTCACTCCAAATTCATGGTAGAAGTAGATTTATAGCATATGAAGGCTTCAAGGCCAATTTGGTTGAGCCGAGGCTTGGTTAGACCAACATTTATCTCTTATACTGCTTGCTTCTTGAATTCTGATTTGTGCAATTAGTCTAGATTCCTTTTCCACAATTTACTTTATGAAAAGTGTGATTTCCTTTTTGTAAGAGTAATCTAGGGATTTCGTTTCCTACAAAATAAAATCGATCTCATTTAAATGTCATTTCATTTCCAGCAAGATAGATTAGATTTTCTTAGTTGTCATTATGCTTTACATTTTTTCAAATAGAATAGATTTCCTTCCTTCCATTTACTTTCCAAGTAGAATATATTTTCTTATTGTTATTTACCTTTGTAACTTAGGATTGAAAACTTACCTAGATCTTTGCTCATTTGAAGTGGTTTAATTGCCTTCTTTCACTTGCATCAAAGGGAGTCGGAGTATGAAGAGGAAGGTGTCTGCTACACATATAATGTCGACCCCTCTTAAGTTTGTATGAACCTCGAGTTGTTAATTTAAGTCGATAGCCCCAGGAGTTGCAACATTCTTGTTGCAATTCTAGGGCTCATCACATTGAACATAAGAATTTATCCAAAGATGACCCACAAGACATGACATTTTAAAATATCAATGATATTGGTATGGGGATGCTCATTTAGCCAAATATGACCCACAAGACATGACATTTGAAAATATCAATGATATTGGTATGGGGATGCTCTTATTTCAACTTGTGGAGGGAAAGTTTCTGATGCAACAAATTTCTTATAAACCATCCCAAACTCATAATTACTATTCATGTGAAATTATTTACAACCCACAACCCATATCATCTAGCGAAAAACCACATGGCAATAACTAAAACCATTGAGAATGATCTTAGGGACTAAGAATCCAAATCTAACTTCCAAATTGACATAATTTTTGGTGTAGGTGGTGCCTTATAGAAAATCTTTTTCTCACATTTTTTATGCATGTGGGATTGGGTGCAAAACTAGCTTTTGAATTGGTAAATGTTTTGGTGTAAGTAATGCCTTATAAACCATCACTATTTAGAATTGTATTGCATGCAAAGTTATTCATAACACACATTTGCACGCAAGCGCACGCACACACACAAAACTGAGAAGAGGAGTATTATGTGAAACAATCCCAACATAAGGATATGTGTCTTTAGATATAGCTTGTAATATCACATAGTTAACAACCAAAAACTAGTAGATGCCCCCATGGGTGGGACGAACCTATAGGTGTGTCTCTAGACATCTCAACCCTTGCTAGGTCATAATTTATTGATATATCTAGCTTGCAAGATGTTGGATTTACTTTTGGGTTATAGTAGCAACTAGTTGATTTGAACTTGGGCCTAGCCTAGATCACTCTAATGAGTTACCAATTTCCAATGGTTAAAAATAAAATCAATCATAAAGCCAAAGATGATTCACCAGGTATAACACCAAAAATTTTACCAATGTTAGAATCAAAGTGAAATATGATGTATCATGTTATCCTTCAGACTTGCACCCAAAACTCAGCGTCCATATAGACAAAGATAAAAATCGCAAGCCAAAAATGATCCACAAGGCATGTTAATGATGTTAATACCAAAGTGAAAAAGGAAAAATATCATATCAACTTGGGAACTTCCACTATCATATCAACTTGTTGTTGATCAGCGGTTGTCATTGATGTCAACCCAAACAGCACCAGGGGTTAACCCAATATTGCATGGGAATTTTGACCTACCAAATTAATGTATTCTGGGTCAACAATGATTTTTATGGTTTATACTTGTCGATATGTTTCCATTGATATATGGCACGCCATGTAATTCTTCACGGTTTGAGATATATTCATATTTGAAGTTTGTAACCCCAGTTAGTGGGATAAAACCCCATGGGGTTGGGGCATGGGTCATTGAAAATTCATAATTAATATTTTTTATGCTCCTAAAATCCCTCCCACGTTCACTATTGAAGCCCCTCTCAACTTAAGCATTCATATAAATTGTGATCTTCATTTCCTCCTTATGCAAGGGATTCGCCCATCTGAAACAGGTCATCGTGGAATTTTCGCTCTAAATTTTTTTCTACAAGGGTTCAAAAGCTGAAATGTTTATGAGGCGAAGCTAAAATCCTGAGGAAGCTGAAATAAAAATTTCAGATCAAGGTGCACAATAATTTTGGAGATATGATCTGTGGAAATCATGGTTTTTGTAGGCTCCTAAAATTCATCTCAAAGAAGTGACCTTGGTAAAATCGTCATAACTCTCTCTCTAAGTATCAGATTGGAATTCTGTAAAATGTGGCAGATAGTGCACAGTCTGTACTTTTTTATCTATCAATTTCAAAGCCAAATGAAGAAACAGTGACACGTGGCATGTCATACAAGTGCGCTCTTCTGAAATAGTCTATAATTATGGCGTTGTGAGAGATTGGGCATAAATATTTCTTGAAGAATCAAAATTGGGTTAGACCTATGGCATTGGAAAGAAGACTCAGAGGACTACTACAGGACCAAAAATTAGATATTGAGGATCTGAAATAACAGATATACACTAGATTCAATATCGAGCTCCTAGAAGGAAAGAAAAAGCTAGATCATGTGTTGTCAAGGGTTGCAAAGGACCAGAATTTCTACGGTAGAAAAGTGAAGCAAGGTGCAGAAGAGGGTAGCATGACAAGAGAAGCAACCAAGGTGCATAACAGCAACAAGAAGTTCATCATATGAAGTCTTCAAGTGGGTAGCACTGCATACAATCATTGTAAAGGTATCATTGTACTTAGTCATTGTAAATACATTATTGTATAAATTGTACTAGTATCTATCTGCCAAGGGTTGAAGAGGCAGTGTTGGGAGGTCTAGGATCATCATTAGGTGGTTGTGTCAAAGTTGGGGTTATGTTCTAGTATATATTCTTCTTCTACATCATTCTATATCATTGTAAAGTGGACCATTTTCCCTGGTACGGGAGTCCATTCTTCTTTTATTCTTCTATAGGGTGGTAGGGTGGTGCTAGGGTGAGTTGTAGCTCATTGGGTGTTGGGGCATCCGTTCAGTTGACTACTAGAGAATCTCAGGCGTTGGAGCGTCCATCCAGTGGGAGCTGGAGAAGAATGCTTTTCTAGATTCTAGGAAGTTGGAGCTTTATTTTCAATTGGAGTTGAATATTAAAGAGTTATTAGAAAAGCATTAGGTGGTTTTTGTCCCGGAGTGGGTTTCCACCTTAAAAACTGTGTGCATTTGTGTTCCTCTTGTTTGCTGCTATCATTGTACAAACACTGATAATAATTGAAGATTAACTAATGCTCTAATTGAAAGAAATACTGATTCACCCCCCCTCTCAGTATTTCCAACAATTGGTATCGGAGCTTGGTTCCTTCAATAGCAGTTTAATAGCTGGAAGGAGGTCATGGAGCATACCAAGAATGGTGTACCTCTATTCAATGAAAATAATTATGCACTTTGGAAAGGAAGAATGGAGGTCCATCTCTTGGCGCAAGGTTACGAAGTATGGGACACTGTTCAAAATGGATTTACATCAACCGCGGATGGACAAGGTAAGAAGAATTTGGTAAATGATGCAAAAGCAAAGAATATTATTATCAGTGGACTTATTGAATCTACTTATCATAAGGTGTTGGGTTGTAAAATCGCCAAAAATGTATGGGACAAGCTTGAGAATATATATGCAGGTGACTCAAATGTCAAAGAAGCAAAGCTTCAAATCTATAGAGCAAAATTTGAGCAACTCAGAATGAAAGAAGATTGCAACATTGCTGCATACTTCCAATACATTGATGAAATAACCAATACTCTAGAAGGATTGGGAGAGCCAGTTGACGAGAAAACTATTATACGGAAGATTCTTAGAACATTACCAGGGAGATTCAACCCAAAGGTATCGGTACAGTGCAAATCTTGACAAACTCAGCAAGGAAGAACTACATGGAGTTCTCATAGCATATGAAATGAGACTTGATGAATAAAAGGGTACTTCAAATCTAGAAACTGCGTTCGTTGCATCTAAGAAAACCAATAAGGACAAACAACCTTCAATTGAAATGACATGCACCTGCAAGTGTGAAGAAAAGGGAGATGATGGATAAGGCCATTCAGATGAAGAATATGCTTACTTTACGAGAAAACTAAAACCTGGTAAGGAAAAATTCGAAGGTAAACTTCCATTGATATGTTTCGGTTGTGGTGAGGTTGGGCATTTCGTAGCAAATTTTCCGAACAAAAGTGATGGAAACTCAAAAGGAAAGAAAGGCTTTAAGAAATTCAACAAGCAAGGCAAAAAGAAAGGATCCAAAAGGAAATTTCTCTCTAAAGAAGATAGCTCATCATCCGATGAAGAAAGTGACAGCAAAGAAGAAGCCAATGAGAAAGTATTGTTTATGCCCAAGCACAATAATAAGAAGTATCAAACAATGAAGAAGAAGGGTTGACCATAGAAGAATTTTATGAGGAGGAAATCAAGCTTATAAAAGAGCTCAATGCTGAGAAGATCCGTTCCAATACTCTTGAAGAATAATTTCAATGTCTCAAAATTGAGGTTGAAGAACACAAATGTATTGAAGAGTCACTTCAAAAGAAGTTGGAAGAAAGAAACCAAGAAAGGGAAGCATTAGAAGCCAAAGTAGTCTCACTGCGTAAGGAAGTGAAGAAGGGAAAAACTATCCAAAAGTATGCCAACAGATCAAGGGCATTGGAAGAACTCATCAACAATCAATGATCTTACAATGACATAACTAGCCTCGGTTACAAAGAAGAAGAAGCAGGACCTTCTTCAACAAAATACAATGAACCTATGAGATCTGACATACATGAAGACTTCATTGGACAAGATTCGCAAGCACATCCTTGGAAGACGATTTCTCGACGAATATTTTCATCCGAGTACCAACATATTTTTCATGGCTATTGTTATTCATGCAGAAAATTTGGTCATAAAGTTGTAGAATGTCGCACGTACCCTAGGAACCAATACAATTTCAAGAGATTCTTCAAATATGGACCTCCCAGGGCTCAATGAAACATCAATAGATTTGAACATTTAAGAAATAATATGGAATGTTACAATTGTTAGAAATTTGAACACATAGCCAGAGACTGTAGACTTGAAAATCCTCCAAAAGAATCTTCGAAGCCACAGAATGACCGAACATGGAAGAAGAAGAAGACTGATAATTGTGCTCTCACTCTCAAGGCCCAAAAAAATAAAGATGTGTGGTATGTTGATAGCGGTTGCTCAATGCATATGACTGAAGATAGAAATAAATTTATATCTCTGAAAGAGAAGAAGGATGGAACCATATCCTTTAGAAATGATGGATCTTCAAATGTTATAGGATCAGGTACCATCACTCTCAGAAGCAAAGATGTTATAGCCAAGAATGTTCTATTGGTCGAAAACATGAATCACAATCTGCTCAGTGTTGGAAAAATGTGTGATCAAGGACACACAATGCTATTCAACTCCACAAAATGTGAAATCAGGAAAGGCAAGTATGGTAAAATTGTGGCTACAGCAAGTCGAGCTCCAAACGACATATATGTTCTGGATGAAGCAACTAAAGCATGTCTACTAGCTAAAGAAGATGAAAGTTGGTTATGGCACAAACGAATGGGTCACATAAACTTTGACAATCTTGTCAGGATAAGCAAAAAGGAAGCAGTACGAGAAATGCTGAAAATCTCAAAACCTTCCAACACACTATGTGAGGCATGTCGGCATGGCAAGCAGACAAAAGTCCAATTTAAAACAAAATAACACTTTGCATCACATCCATTGGAATTGATACATACTGATCTATGTGGTCCTGTGAGAACAAAAGGCTTAGACAGAGAATTATATTTCATGTTAATGATAGATGACTATACCAAGATGACAGCCGTCAGTTTCCTAAAGAAAAAATCTGAAGCATTTGAGTGCTTTAAGATCTACAAGGAGTTGGTTGAAAATGAAACTGATTTGAAAATAAAGTGTTTAATATCAGATAATGGTGGAGAATTCACTTCCACATTATTTCAACAATACTGTGACGAAAATGGAATAAAAAGGCAATTTTCAACAGCACGAACACCTCAAGAAAATGGAGTTGCTGAAAGAAAGAATAGAACTGTATAGGAAATGGGTAGAACAATGTTGAAGGACTCAAAATTGGATGAAAAATTTTGGGTTCAAGCAATTGATACGGCAGTCTTCATTATCAACCAAAGTCTTCTCAAAAATAATTGCAACAAGACTCCATATGAATTATGGAAAGGAAAACCAGCTAATGTAAAATATTTCAGAATCTTTGGAAGCAAATGTTATATCAAAAGAGAAGATCAAAATTTGGGTAAGTTTGAATCACATGTTGATGAAGGTATCTTTGTTGGTTACTCACGCAAAAGAAAGGCCTATAAATTCTATAATCTAAGACGAAAACAGATAGTGGAGAGCATAAATGTTACATTTGATGAAGATGGTGTTCTAGCGAGTAATGATGAGGATCTAGAATCTTTGAAACTTGAGACAGAGGTTGAAAAAGACACAGATAAAATTGTAGAACAAGAAGCAACTATCAACGAGGAAGAAATAAAAGATATACCAGAACAACAACAAGAATCTCCTCCAAGGAGAACAAAAGAGTGGATTCAAAAGAACCATCCATCAAATCAAATCATTGGTGACATAAATGAAGGTCGACAGCTTCGTTCATCACAACAAGCTCATGTTGCTTTTCTAGCAACCTTTGAGCCTATTAGTTTTGAGGAAGCCAGCCAGAATGAACATTGGGTAGCATATATGAATGAAGAATTGGATCAAATTGAGAAGAATAACACCTAGGAATTAGTACCACAACCAAAAGATAAAAATTTCATTGGGACTAAATTGGTGTTCAGGAACAAATTGAATGAAGATGGGCAGGTTACCAGAAACAAAGCAAGATTGTTTTGCAAAGGCTATGCACAAGTGGAAGGAATTGATTTCGACGAAAAATTTTCACCAGTTGCCAGAATGGAAGCCATCCGAATGTTTCTCGCCTATGCATGTTCAAGAAAAATAAAAGTCTAACAAATGGATGTTAAGTCAACATTTCTGAATGGAGAATTAGAAGAAGAAGTTTACATCGAACAACTTGAAGGTTTTCTACTATCACAAAAAGAATACTATGTCTGCAGGTTAAAGAAGGCTCTATATGGTCTCAAGTAGGCTCCCAGAGCATGGTATGCTTGTCTTGATGGATATCTACGTCAAAAAGAGTTCAAGAAAGGTACTGTTGATAGTAATATTTATGTACACATAGATAAAGATAATTTAACAATCGTTGAGGTATATGTGGATGATATACTATTTGGTAGCAATGATGATCAACTAAGTAAGAAATTTTCTACAAAGATGCAAAGTGAGTTTGAGCTGTCTTTACTTGGTGAGCTGACATACTTCTTAGGGCTTCAAATATCTCAGCAAGAGAAAGGAATATTTATATGTCAAGCCAAGTACATCAAGGAAATGCTCAAGAAATTCAAAATGGAAGATTGCAAACCCGTCCTTACTCCGATGGTAACAGGTTGAAAATTGAGCATAGAAGACTCATCTAAGGATGTGGATCAGAGCTTGTACAGATCTATGATTGGTAGTCTTCTATATGTAACAGCCTATCGGCCATATGTTATGCAAGCAGTTGGACAAGTAGCAATATTCCAAGCCGCACCAAAAGAATCACATATTATTGCCGTCAAAAGAATTCTTCGATATCTAAAGGGCACAGAAGAATATGGCTTGTGGTATCCCAAGGGTAACAATCTCATTATTCAAGCCTTTACAGATGCAGATTGGGCAGGAAGCATTGATGATCGTAAGAGTACTAGTGGAGCAGCATTCTATCTAGGTGGTTGTCTCGTATCATGGTTGAGCAAAAATCAAACTTCAATATCGTTATCTACAACGGAAGCAGAATACATTGCAGCAGCATCATGTTGTACTCAAGTCCTTTGGATGAAACAAACTTTGCAAGATCTTCAAGTACAATTCAGTGAGCCTATTCCCATATTCTGTGACAACACTAGTGCCATCAGCATCTCCAAAAATCCTATCATGCATTCAAAAACAAAACACATTCCGATCAAATATCATTTTGTTAGAGAACAAGTCACTGAAAAGAATATCAAACTTGAGTATGTTTGTACAAAAGAACAAATTGTTGATATCTTCACTAAACCTTTACCTCGTGAAGCATTTGAATATCTTCGTCAAAATCTTGGGATTCTCCCAAGCTCTCATTAGATTATAGGTCTGCAGGACGGTTGTGTGTCAGGGGGAGTGGAAGTGTGTACAGGTACGCAGGATGGTTGTGTTTCAGGGGGAGTTACCCTTTGCCATTGATGTCAAAGGGGGAGATAATGTTGTAGGAAGAGGTGTCATGATCGCAGGGGGAGTACTTGTGTTTCCATCAATGCCAAAGGGGGAGATTGTTGATCAGCGATTGTCATTGATGTTAACCCGTTGTTAATTGTAATAACTCATTGTATGATAATTTTGACTCTACCAAATTAATATATTGCAAGCCATAATGATTTTTATGGTTTCTACTTGTCAGATGTTTCCATTGATATATGGCATGCCATGTAATTCTTCACGGTTTGAGAGATATTCATGTTTGAAGTCTCAGGAACTGGCTAGTGGGCTAAAACCCCATGGGGTTGGGGCATGGGTCATTGAAAATTCATAAGTAATATTTTCTATGCTCCTAAAATCCCTCCCACGTTCACTTGTTGAAGCCCCTCTCAACTTAAGCATTCATATAAATTGTGATCTTCATTTCCTCCTTATGCAAGGGATTCGGCCATCTAAAAAAGGTCATCGTGGAAACTTCGCTCTAACTTTTTTTCTAAAAAGTTTCAGAAGCTGAAATGTTTATGAGGCAAATCCGAAATCCTGAGGAAGCTACAGTAAAAATTTCAGATCAAGGTGCGCAATAGGTTTGGAGATATGATTTGTGGAAGTCATGGTTTTTGCGGGCTCCTGAAATTCATCTCAAAGAAGTGACCTTGGTAAAATCATCATAACTCTCTCTCTGAGTATTGGATTGGAATTCTGTAAGAAGTGGCAGATAGTGCACAGTCTTTAATTTTCTATCTATCAATTTAAGAGCCAAATGAAGAAAAAATGACACATGGCACGCCGTACAAGTGCGCTCTACTGAAACAGTCCATAATTAGGGCATTGTGAGAGATTGGGCATAACTCTTTCTTGAAGAATCCAAATTGGGTCAGACCTATGGAATTGGAAAGAAGACTTAGAGGACTACTACAGGACCGAAAATCAGATATTGAGGATCCGAAATAACAGAGATACACCAGATTCAATATCGAGCTCCTAGAAGGCAAGAAAAAGCTAGATCATGTGTTGTCAAGGGTTGCAAAGGACCAGACTTTCTACGGCAGCAAAGCAAAGTAAGGTGTAGCAGAGGGTAGCATGACAAGAGCAGCAACCAAGGTGCATAACAACATCAAGAAGTTCATCATATGAAGTCTTCAAGTGGGCAGCACTGCATACAATCTTGTAAAGGTATCATTGTACTTAGTCATTGTAAATACATTATTGTACAAATTGTACTAGTATCTATCTGCCAAGGGTTGAAGAGGCAGTGTTGGGAGGTCTAGGATCATCATTAGGTGGTTGTGTTAAAGTTGGGGTTATGGTCTAGTATATCTTATTCCTCTACATCATTCTATATTATTGTAAAGTGGACCATTTTCCCTGGTACGGGAGTCCATTCTTCTTTTATTCTTCTATAGGGTGGTAGGGTGGTGCTAGGGTGAGTTGTAGCTTATTGGGTGTTGGGGCATCCGTTCAGTTGAATACTGAAGAATCTCGGGCGTTGGAGCGTCCATCTAGTGGGCGCCGGAGAAGAATGCTTTTCTAGATTCTACGAAGTTGGAGCTTTATTTTCAATTGGAGTTGAATATTAAAGAATTATTAGAAAAGAATTAGGTGGTTTTTGTCCCGGAGTGGGTTTCCACCTTAAAAACTATGTGCATTTGTATTCCTCTTGTTTGTTGCTATCATTGTACAAACACTGATAAAAATTGAAGATTAACTAATGCTCTAATTGAAAGGAATACTGATTCACCCCCACCCCCCCTGCCCCCCCTCTCAGTATTTCCAACACTTGTGAACTTCCACTGCAAAACAAACTTCCAAATGAATAAAGCTTTTGACAAAAAAAGAAAAATAAGTTATTACTATGGAATGAAAATTCCCATGTAAAAATATACAATTACAAAAATAACATATAATATCATGTAAATACTAAGCATAAACCAAAAAAACCACAAATTAACATAATAACACAATTAATAATATTAATATTAAAATAAAAATTACAACAACAATTCCCTTCCAAAAAAAATTAATCCTTTCACAACCACCCAAACTAAATCCAATTCACCCTTTAAAAAAATCATAACAATTCATATTTAAATTATTCGCATAATAATACCCCATCCAAATACTTCAACACATAAAAACCACTTCAACATGATTAAGGAAATCTTGAGATAAATTTATATTAAGAATTCAACGTAAATATGTGTTTACCGTAGTTAAGGAAGTCCTTTGATCTTAATTTAGAGTTTAACATGATTCTTTATGTTTCCAGAACCATCCATATATTTATTGGGGTTAAACTTCTTAATTACTTTTTATTACAAGAGCCTGCCTTTTGGGTGCATCCAACATAAAAATTCACGACGCAATCTCATGGAAAGCCTTATTTTCTAGGCTATAGGCTCATTAATACTCTAAAAATACCAATGGCCATGCCATGGTCATGCTAGCGATAACCATGCTAACCCATAAACACAATAGTAAATGATATGCCTGGAATGATATGCGCGTACGCAGTAGTAAATGATATTCCTGAAATTATATGAGTGAGAGTAGAATTGACCTGACACTTAGGTGTGATAGAAATGATATACCTGGAATGATATGCCCGCCAGTAGAATTGACCTAACACTTAGTGTGATGGATTTCGGCATTTTGTCACTATTGAGGGCCCGATGAAATGAATTCACTTTACGCTGGCGAATGAGTCAAATCACAAAGATCTCTGGCTCCATATTATATCGTGTGTTTTAATTAAGCTATTATTTATGATTTTTTAATAAAAGTATTTTATTATATTTTATTCTAGATTTTGTGAAATGTAAATGTTTTAAGTCTCATTCGGTTTTACTTTTTACAATTATATTTAGGTTTTAGATTTAAGTATTAGGAATTTGGCTTCTATGATCCATAAAATGTGTATAAAAATTTTCGGTGAAAATCACATGTAAGAAAATTTTGTCTACTCCTTTTAAACTATAATGTTGGGTTTATATTTTGTTTTAGATTTTTAAAGTTTAGATTCTACTTTTAATAATATTAGGATTTTCATTTAACTTTTAGCTTTAATATTATATTTTAGGTTTAAAGTTTTAGAATATGTTTAATATTATATTTTAGGTTTTATATTTTAAGTTAGATTTTATGTTTTAGGTTTTTAAGTTTAAAATTTAGGTTTTAATATTAGATTTTAGGTTTAAGTTTTAGATTTACTTTTTGGTTTTAGATTTTTTTTAGAGTTTTTAAGTTTATAAAGTTTAATATTAAGATTTTATGTTTAGGTTTTATATTTAATATTGGGTTTTAGATTTTAAGTTTTGAAATAATGTTTAATAATAATATGATTTTTAATCTTTACATGATTGTAATGATTAGTAACAATATTATTATTATTATATATTATTTACAATATTTTAAGTTTAAATATTGATAAAATTAATATTAATTATTATATAATATTAATATTTTATAAATGACAAGAAATTTATTATTATTGATGAATTCGAACTCAAAACAAGAGATATAAATTTCTTCTACAATCCGCATAATAGAAAATCACAAGATAGAAACACATGCAATGACATGCAACCATCAAAACACAAGAAAAAACTAAAGTCTATTTCTATAGTTCCCAAGGGAAAAATTGCCGCTTTAGTGGGGTCCGAGTGGCCATCATCAAATGGAGGCAGTTTCTTAGGTGGCAACATGAGAGAGGCTCGAAAGAGGCAGCGCTGGGAATGCAATGTGTGTGTATGCTTGTGAGGGAAATTAGGCAATTGAATCTTCGACTACAGGGATTGAATCGTAACGCTAAAACATGTGGTGGGTTTTAAATGTTTAGTTCGTCGAACTCTTCTGATCAAAATATTTTTACTTGGAAAATGAAGAATTACGCTAAATATTTTGCTGACAAATGTAACGCTAGAGGCACAATTAGGTAGTGACTAAAATGACCATTATGTACTCTCGAGATTCATAACAAATGTTGTCTTAAATAATGTAGAATATTGAACACTCACCTTGAAAGCTATTAGTAACAACACTCTAAAGATGGTTGGTGTCAAAATTAATGGTAGATATGCACTCATCAGCCTTGATAAGAAGATGAAATAAATTAAAATTTTGCTATGATTTGAGAACACCTCCATTTCTTCAATGGAGAGCCGACAACTGAATACAGTAACAATGTCAGGGTTCTATCTTCCTCAATGGCGTTCAAATTCATTTCATTGGATAAGTTGAAAATTATTTCATAGAAAGGTATTGATAATGGAAAAGCAATGTTTAATGCATATAATTTTTGGTTAACCAAACTTATAAACGGTGAAAAGATGATTGTACATGTGTTTTTGAAATTGGTGAGTTGAAATGTTATACAACGGATTGCTATAGGAAATCAAAATGAAAGTTAGTATTGAGCTTAAATGGTGATTTCGAATGTTGGTGCTACATATTCTTCATTGATGTCAAATCTTCATTTTTTTGGTTTTTTATGGTTAATTTAAAGGATGAGTTTTAAGTTTTATAAACATTAGTTATTTAAAAGCTCAATGTGGTTATATGTTTTATAAACATTAGTTGTTTAAAAGCTCAATGTGGTTATAAGCGTAGTTTATTTGCTTTGATTTTCTTTGCTTGTACTAAAGTTTTATTAATTAAAAATAAAAATAAAAACATGTTATTTTAAAATTTATTAAAATTTATAAATAAATTTTTTTTATTTTTTTATTTAGTAAAAAATATTCAAATTACTATATTATTAAAGAAATGTTTACTTATTTTTTTCCAATAGAAACTAAAAAAATCAAGTTAATTAATATAATGAAAAAGTGTTTAGATTATCTCTTTCAAAATTCCATTAATTATGTCATCTAGCTTTGCAATGTTTGATGCAACTACCATTTTGCATGCAAATGTTTGTCATTACACTATAATTCAATACAATTTACACTATAAACTAATACCATGACTTTAATTCGATGTTTGAAGTTCCATTCTCATTACTACTCGACATATGGAATGATTCTTGGATTTAATATTTATAGGTAGATTTACATGAGAAGAATATGTTAATGTGTGTATGAATGGAAGACAAGTTTTCAATATAAAAGGATTGAAATTTTTATTTTTGAGATGTACACGTGTGTGAATCTAAAGTAATAAAATAATTTAATCTTATTACTTTTAAATTAAATAGGTTTAATCATAGTTTGAGGCACAATTAATGTAATAAGGGGCAATTGTGATGGAAAATAGGACATTAAAATAATATTCTATCATAAATTTAACCTCGTTATGACAATTGCATTAAAATAATCCATAGTTCTCTCTAATAATAATATCTTGAATTATTGTAGGTATGATGTTTATAATAAAAGATATTAAAAATGATTTGTTGCATGCCTTATTGTAAGTATAATGTTTATAAGCGAAGAAGTACACACAATAGGAATGATGGAGGATTAGAGTTTCGCAAAATAATAGTTTAAAAAATAGTGTAGGTTAACTATGTACATCAACAAAGGATTTTTCATCTCTAGAATGGGAGGGAAATGGTCTTAAATCTTAGTTTGAAATCCAAGAGTAATCCTCATTTGAAGGTTGAGAGATAAATAGGTCATCCTAGGTATGCATCCCTAGTTCTAAGTATAAGGTAGGCCTCTATAGAGAAGTAATAATTCTTAACCTCTCCATTTGGCATAGTAGGTGAAAAAACATTTAAACATAATTTAAAAGCAAAATGATAGAAATATCAAATTGGTAATTTTTTTAGGACAATATATACATATTATTAAAAAACATGCTTAGCATCCATACTTTCTAAATGATTCTCTCTCATTATTATACAATAATGTAAGTTTCATATGCCTCCTTAATTATTGCAACAAAAACACTTGATCTAATTTAAGCATACTATGATTTTTGGATTCATTGCATTTCTATATTATAAGTGAAAATAATGTATATATGTTATTTCCACTATATATGTTGTTTCCACTATATCCCATGTAGTTACATCCTTTTGTTAACTTTCAACATAATTCCAAATGAACTAAGGACCAATTGATTATCATTTAATTCCATCACAACTTTTCTATTCTTAGGTGAACTTTTTGTTTCTTCACACTCAATACCTACACAACTTTCAACATTTGTAAAAGGAATGTTTGAAACATGTAGCTACTATTATTATTAACAACTACATTATTAGTAAAAATTCAAAAAAATATATTATTATGCTTGTCATATATTAATTTTTTTTTATAATTAATAATGATAATAATAACTTTTTTAAGTTATAATTTAGTTAACTTTTAGAGTAGATGGTGATAGGGTGTTATGTTAAGGCACTTCATGGCCGTGTAAAAGTCACATGTTTGAAACTATGTGGAAAAAGGCCATCGACACTAAGGTGAACCCACATCTCAAAAAAATCTTACACACTTCTTTGTATTCTTACCATAAATATGTTTTGTGCCCTATTTAAAGATAAATAAAGGAATTGTTAAGATATATATAAAACCAAAAAAGAAAAAAAACTTAAATAATACTACACCACTTATCAATAATGTTTTCATCTTTAAAGGTTAGTATTAAAGTGGTAAAGGCTCAAAAATTTATCTATTTTTGCAAATTTTATTATAAGGCAGGTATACTGTACTTTAAAACTTTAGTTTTCCTTTTCATAAATCAAAATTAAAATAAATCTGAATCTATATATATATGCTCTCTTCATGTACATGATACATCTATTATTATAACTAACGAGAGTTCCATGGTAATGATATGGTTGTCCATGCATGCAACATTGAGTAATATATAAATTTAAAAGTAACTTAACTTGCAAACTTGATAATTTGTAAATGAAACAAATAAATCCATTCTCACTACATTCATCAAAAGTAATGTAACATTGATAGAATATAACATTAAATCCACATCATGAATTTAAAAGCCAATGAAGACATGGTCATATACACAAGTTCAAATTCTTGTACTTGTATTCCAAATTGGTCTAGTTATACATTTTTCTCTTTTACAAAATGGGCCCATGGCCCATGGTATTCCCAACATAGATAATGGAAGGTCACGCCCATAAATGAAATAATGGAAAAATGACATCATGACTGATTTATAAATTGGGTCTATACGTCACCCTCGTCGCGCTTCGTACTCCCAAGTGCATTTCAAAATTGATATTGCTGCAAAAATTAAATAACTAATTAGTTGTAAAATCCAAAATGCATAGAATCAATTGCTGTTAATTCATGATAAGATTTTGATCAACTACTCATTCTCACCATGAAGATCTAAGGCAATGGAGAAGATTTTCCTTCCTCGGCAGATGGTGGAGCTGTTGTTGATGGATATAGGCATGGTTCATGGGTGATGGATAAAGGCATAGTGGAAGTGAAATCGGAAAAAGGTAGTGGGTGTGGGCGGTGATACACCCCCACCGGTTGTACGATAGTGGGAATCACCCTAGGGCGAGGGATCACCCTAGGGGGGGGAATTGGAATGTCAAGGGTGGATGATTGAAACAATGAGAAGGGTGGATGAATAAATGGTAGGGGTGGGAATTGGGAAGGGTTTGGGGAGGTGGTTATAGGCATGGGAGAATTTATGAAGGAGAAAGGTGGTCGGTGTGGGCGACAATACATCTCCATTGGTTGTACAATAGGAGGAGCACCCTTGGGGAGGAAATGGGATGCTAATGACCAGAGCAGTGTTCCTAGTGCTATAGTTTTTTTCACCAACATGCTCATCAAATAATTGAAGTCGACAAGCTGGAACATTGTGAGATGTGGGTCCCTCGACTGTAACAATAAAAAAGTTCATATAGTTATGCAAATGCATCAAAAATGATAATATATCGTATTTCACATAAAACAATGCATGCCATCAAATTTCCATACCATTTTTCTGTATAATAGAATGTTGCACTAACTCGGGCATGTGGCCCACATTTCTTTGGTTTTGAGAATATAACTCCATTTTCTCATCCATGTTTCTTTTTTTTTGCACGAACTTGTCCAACCTTTTCAAAATGTGGTTTATCTTTCCCTGATTTTGACTTGCACCCACTTTGCCTTTTCTTATTGACTGGGCTCAAGAAACTATGTTTTCCTTTAGTAGTGATCTTATATGGAGTTATAGTACTGAAAAACATTTTTTTGTATTCTTGACATGCTTTGTCTACCAAATTGTTCAATGCATTTGCTTGCTCCAAATTTGTAGGTATTATGGATCTCAATTTCTCATGAGTTGATGAGTTAACAATTTTCATCTCATCATCTTCAAATAATGCACTATATGGTCATACATTGGTTGATTCAACATTATCAATGCTTGTTTCATTATAATAATTTATATTGGGAGGAGAATCAAAGCATGGCAGAAGCTCCATTTGGATTTCTAGGCACAATATAGGTGTTACATTCAAATACAAATAAAATTGTACGCCTTTCTATAGTAGGATTAGTGACATTAGGTAGTACATTTTCACCCAAACTAATGTTACTCACCAACATCTCAACTTTCAGTACATGTTTACAAAAATTTCCATTCAAGGCCCAATTGCAATTACAGAAGTGTAGATTGGAACCTTTATATATGACATTGTACCAAATATCACATGTATCCTTATTTTGGCTATGAACCCAATAACCATTGTTACTCTTTTCATCAAGCACACAATCTTCATTTGGGATTTGGATAGCTCTACACTTGGATGAATTCAATTGTTCCTTTCTTTTTCTAGGTCGTACAGAACTAGCTTCTTTTAAATGTTGCATATGATCGAAATATAATACAACCTTTGTCAAAAACACATATATTAACCAATCAACACGTCTATGACATGCATTATCTTTTCGCTTAGGTACCTTTCCTTGATATGCCGATGATAAGATTCAATGGCATTATTTGTATCCTGATTAGAATGTGGAAAATTTATGTATGCTTTTGCCCACATATCTATAGAAATAAATTAATTAGCTGTGAATTAATAATACATATGACATGAAAAATAGAGCCATTAAATCCACTTACAAGAAACTTACATATTTTGTTGTTGGCTAACCAAGTTGTTTTAAATATTCCAAAAACCTTGGATGGTCACTAAATCTTTCAAAGAACCTTTCAACTATCTTTTTTACAAATTCATCATCTTCACATGTGTGCATGATTTCTCCTAAATAACGAAAAATATGGATTTGGTTTTCCCTTCCTTGGACTTTATTTCCAACATTCTTCAACCATGCATGACGAACATGCCACACACATAATAATATTTTACATTTGATTGAAGACATGGAACAACACAATTTATTAGAGGGAATATAAATTAACAAATTTTTTATGTATCTTATAAAAGAATAAACACATCACCTTAATGCTTCAATTTCAGCAGTAGCATCATCTGTGATGAAGGCTTGAACATGCCAATCTAGTCGCTCTTTCTTCCCAATGGCAAAGAGATTTGACATCCATTTAGAAATATCATCTATAGTATTGTGTGATGATATCACCCAAGCTACTAGAACCCCATTGCAATGTTCGTCGAAAACCATTAAGGTGTACAGTTGATACTACATTAAAAACAATGTACATAATTATATTTATATAAGTTACATGCATTAAAATGAGGTTGAATAAATGAATCAAATTTAGGATAAATTTGTACTCACCCCATACTTATTTGTACTAAATGTTGAATCCATTGAGATTATATTATTGTGATAATATTTTAGCATCATTGAGTGCATCCACTTTGTTTGTATGCCTATAATAAAAGGGATGTTTTCAACAAGATCTTGTTTCTTGTAGAATGAAAAGCTCTCAGGGCGTTACTTATACCAACATTCTACATTGTTTGGATCACTTTGATCTTTAACATACTCTAGCCTTGTGGTATCATTGTAAATGTTTAACATATCTTGTCTTATCATATATGTATCTCGAGATTTCCCTGTGTATAACTCACCAAATCCATCCTTCACATTAGAGATGAACTTGTCCCATATCATTGTAACATTAAAATCTATTTGGATTAAATGTTGGACAATAGATCGCATATCCCTTGTTAAATGTGGTGCTTAACTGAATCTTATAGGCCTGTTGATTGCATCTTTTCCATGACAAACAACATTGGATTTATCAATATGCCTACGTGCAGTATATATTAGTACAACATTGTCTGGTCTAAGAGAAGTCATCGCACAATGAAGTGACATTGGCAACCAACTTTAACACTTTCCTGTCGATTGCAGTTTATATATATATATATATATATATATATATGAGGATGCACTCATAATTTTGTTTTTGCATGATATAACATATATGCATACTGTAAAAAATTATATGTATATTGAACAATATGTTTGTTTGATATCCTCTACTTTTTTACTTCGATGAGAATAAAGATGAAATTGAGTGGGTGTTGATTCACTCGATTCCTCTCCTCTTATAAAATCATCAAGTCGAAAATATGTAATAACTGCAACTTGGTCCCCATCAATATTTGTCCATGTTAAGTCTTTTGTTGAAAATTCAGTCATATCCTCTGGGTCTTCAACTTCCAACCCATTAATCCTCTCACACTTACACATTCTTCAAATATTTGTACACATTCCATTGAAAACGATTTGGTTTGAGTAAATATTATGGTCTTGATTAATGCATATCACTAAGCATGGAAATCACATTTTTAGGTAAATATTTTTTATTTTTTAGATAAAACACTTTGGAAAAAGTAATATTTGGGTCATTAATCAAGTTAGATATTTCTCACAAATTTAGACTAATAATGTATGACATATGATGTCTTTGTGGAGGTGGTGTCACCAACTTAGTGTCATGGGGTGACTTGTGATGAGTGGCTGAGGGAAAAGGTGATTTTGATGCCTCCCTTTAGATAACCTACATGGAAACCTAACTTTACCCTTTCCCCCAAAAATTTTAGAATCACTAATCAATGGATCAACCATTAGTTGATGAGAATATTTAGACCACACTTCTAAGACTCTAGGCATACTAGAACAATCCTTAAGAAGGTGAGCACCCTTACAAAGATTGCAAAGGTATTTGGGGTTGTGTTGCATGTTGGAGGGTTCCTCAACATTACTAACACTCATGACCGTGGTTGGTTTGTTAGACCCTTTCTTATCTTGCTTCTTCTTCTTCTTCCTTTTCTTCTTCTTCTTAACCTCCTAGTTACTAGCATCGAGACTTTCAACAAGAGAAAAAGAAGAAAGGGTAGAATACATGATGGGTGAAGAACTGATTTAATCATGATAAAAGATTGGACGCTATATGTCCAACAGTCCAATGGTTACTAAACTAGACTAAAAAATTATCTATATATGTATGTATGGATTTCTTTACAATGGACATGAAATTATTTTTATTTATACAATAAGTTGCATTTGTCATGAGATTATATAGTGTGCCTTGTTTACCATATACCTATGTTTTATGTTTTTTTTTAAAGAAAGTTTCTAATATTTTTTTTTTTTTTTAAAATGATTCTCTATGTATGGCACTCCCAAATGCATTTCCAAATTGATATTTCTACAAAATTACATCAATCAATTAGGTGTAAAAAAAAAATGCATAGAATCAATTTCATTAATTCATATGATATTTTGATCAATTTCTCATTCTCGTTGTGAAGATCTAAGGAAATGGAGAAGACTACCCTTCCTGGGTAGATGGTGGAGCATTTGGTGATGGATATAGGCATGGTTCAGGGATGATAGATAAAGGCATGGTGTAAGTGAAATAGGAAAAAGGTAGTTGGTGTGGGCGATGATACACCCCCACTGATAATAATAATAATAATAATAATAATCCAATTTTAAGCTCACAACCAAGCCAGACACCGAATTGGTGTATGAGACCCCCTTGTTTGTGGGACAAGGGACCCACCTCCACGTAGCAATTTGACTGCTAAGTCTACGAAGGCATACATACTCTACCCCCCCTCTGGTTTTGAACCTGTGACCTCTTAGGAGGAAACACATATTCTTAACCATTAGGCCCACTCAAGTTGTATATGATAGTGGGAATCAATGTGTTAATTGGGGCCCTTCGAAGAGGGATCAAAGGGAGAGACATAACACCTCTCCCCAACAAACCCCCAAATGTATCCTGACTGAGTGTATATCAACTCGAGTTGCTAGGCTTTGCTAATGGAATCATCCTTGGAAGTAGGTCCTTGGGTTACCACATCTTTAGAAATCTTTGTCGTGAGAGTTTTCAAGAACATGTCCAGTAAGACTCGATCGTCGAGTTTGGCTTTTCACAAACTTCGACGTCGCCGCCATTCATGGAGATGGTCCGAGATATGGATAACTTTCATTTGCCTAAAATGGGTGAGTAAATCCATTCCAGAGTCGTGGTGTATGGGTAATTGAAAATATGTAAGGAACGTGGTGGCAAGGGTGCTAAAGGTTCCGTGCAGAGTAGAAGGTTGCTCCACATACCATTTTGCGGTTTGTCCTGTTAAGATGCGCTGAAATAGTCTTAGTCGAATGGCATCATCTGTGATGCTATTTGACGAACGCCATGGGTGGAAATTCATTATATGATTTCATAGGTCTTCCGCTTCCTTCCCTTTTAACTTTGGTATGTTAGAAGGGAGCTTCGTGGGCATAGGGGGCCAATTTGGATTATGCGCAATGGGATCATTCTTCAACTTTGTTAGGTCGGGAATATCCAATGATATTAAGAAAGGTAATGACGTATTGACTGCCATTGTGTTCTGCATGACCACCGTTCTCTGGGTGGTATGATTTATGGGGGAAGTCTGCGGAATGGAACCTTGTGATGTACTCGGCTGCACGTTTTTCTGGCTCCCCGAAGGGGTACCGCTCCTCTGCCCTCTGGGGGTTGTGGGAGGAGTTGTGTGTGGTGTCCCTCAGGGGGTGTCCACAGGTGTGGTGTTGGGTGACCCTGAGGGTTTCCAACTAAAGATGTCCCAATAAAGGAAGATCCAATAAGGGTGGCGATGTGTCGTCTTTGACGCCTGAATGGCGAAAGACCTGGCACTCCTCCCTCTAATAGTGGTAGGTCCAAAAAACATCTAGATCGATGAGGTCTTGTTGGGTCCGTTATGGTGTTGACTAGATTTGGTTTTGGAAATATTTTTCTTTTTTTCTAAGAGGAGAATATTATTACCAAAGAAAAAATCGATCAGATACATAAAACAAAGCAAAAAATAAAGGTAAAATTTTCCCTTTAGATTAATCCTATGTGATCAGTCAATAAACAAATGTGGTTTTGGTTGTTTCACGTATGATACTTAAATTCTAGAAGACCTATTTGTCCTCACACTCTCAAATGTAACTGGGCCTTGCGAAGATATCTTGTGAATGCTGGGGCAACATCCCGAAAGATCTGGCGACGCCTTCTAATCAATTGAAGAAAAATCGACCAAGGTAAAGGTTAGAGGATCTAGTGTTGTCTGCATCGTCACCGATAGGGAAGGATGCCCTAGATTTGGCCACTAAGTACTGTCGTCCCACGTGAGCGTTCGAGTCTTGAGCTTCTTGGTATTCAGCTACCAGTACCGAGTACGAGATGCGTCATGTAGCCCCAAATAGTACCGCACGCATTGGGCCTAAGCTTAACCCCCTCTGAATCGGGTCTCTGTAGTCTATTCCATGGGTGATAGATAGATTTAAAGCTCCCTGAAAATTCAACTTCTATGTTTCAAGAATGTAAACGACCATGGTGGCTTATTGGATGCCTACCCCAAATGGTCCTAACCTGAACTATTAATTCTTTTGTGGCCCCTGTGGGGAGATTTTAATGAGTTCAATTAATGGTTAGTTTTAAAGAGTCCAAATTTTCTTATGGTGTTGCCTTTGTGAATCGACAGTAAGAATAGGATGAGGGCCCTAGCTTGCTGAAGCTTCGTTTGTGCAATAAAGTGAACAATCACAATGTTGTAAGATGCAAATATACGGTGATCATTTTCACTCCTTCCTACTTACATTATGTTTGGTTGTTCCTTTCACGAAATAAATAATGTGCGTATAATGGGCCGCTTACAACTTGTCCTATTTAAACTAAATGTTTGCACTATAGGGAGATGGTAAAGTATCAAGAGAGAGCGTTCATATGCACACCCGGGGTCACTAGTAGGTGCAAGGGCGACAAAGATTACTTGCTTTCTTTTGGTATTTTAATCCTGGTCCCAAAATCCTAATGCAAAAATTAAAACTTGATTTAATGCAAGAATTTGAAAACTAACTAAAGATGTGTGGACTTGGGCCACTTACTCTTTGTTAATTAACCTATGTGTGTGATATCTACTATCAATAATCAACTTATTTAGATGACATATGTGGATATGGGTCACGTTTCTTGTCTCCTAATTAAACTAGGTGAGTATATCATAGTAAACTAAAAATTAGAATGATGCACTAGCTACACACATGTCTAACAATCAAGAAAAATCAACATAGTGTAAAGCCAATTCAAAGAACACATACAAGAATAGAATCATTAAAGCCAGTTTGTTCTTCGAGATTTTTTTCAAATAAATAAAAATAAGAATGATTAATTACATTGAAAAAATAAGTTTTAATGTTTAATTATATATTAAAAAAATTATATAACACTTTGATATATGTTTTGATTTTAATTTTAAAATTAAATTATTACTATACAAATATTTAATGTTAACTAATAATTCTAATTCTTTTAAAATAACATATTTAATGTTAACTACTAATTCTAATTCTTTTAAAATAAAAATGATGTTATTGATAATAATAATTTAAATAATATAATATTTTATTATTAATAATTTTAAAGTATGAAATTTAATATTTAATGTTATTTACATCAACAAGCTAGAAGGTTGTTAAGAGGAAGTAGGATGTGCTGGCACGATCTTAGCTGGGATAGTCATCATCCTTCTTCTCTATGTTGACGATATTGTTCTTCTCGCAAGGTGCCCATCTGATCTTGATAAGCAACTTAGACTTCTTAAGGATTTCTGCTCTACCATGGGTATGTCTGTTAACACTGACAAAACAAAAGTTATGATTATCAAATCCAAGAAGGACACTTACTCTAATTTTATGTATGAAAATAGTAACTTGGAGGAAGTGTCTTCTTACAAGTACCTAAGAATTGATATTCATCACAAGCTCAACTGCAACTATAGCATTCAGAAAAGAATAAATGGGGTTGGAAAGCTTATTTTGGTCTTGAAAATAATTGTAAAACGACAAACCTCGTAATGTGGGATAGAAATAAGTTCCTCTTTGAAACTTTAGTCGCTCCTGTTATCTTATATGGATGTGAGGTTTGGGGTTGCAGCATCTCTAGAGAATCCTGGAGAAAGATTGAGCAAATCCAGAAGCATTTTATAACTTATAACCTTAAAATTAAAAGAAATACACCCTATCATATTCTCCTTATAGAAGTGGGTCTTTCCCCTATCGAGAGCCTAGCTATGACTAGGCTTCTGTTGTACAAGCACAAGCTCAATAGCATAGGAGACCATAGACTTCCTACGATAGCTTTAAATTCTAGCCAAAACCACCTAATGCTTAAACGAGGTTGGTATAAAGACACTAGGGCCTGGTTAAACCATTGGGAGATCAACGAGAATGTTGCATTGCAAAACATTAATAACATAAAAAAAATTGTTACTTCTAAGTTCAAAGAAAAAATGTGGTGTGAGAAAGATCTAGCAGCTAAAAGAAAATTAAGATATTATAAGGAGATCATCAACCCCACCCTAGAAGATCAAAAGTATCTCTTTGTTTTAACTAGCTCAAATAAGAAAATTAATATAGCCAAGATTAGAACGAACTCTCATGAGCTCCATAGTGAAACAGGTCATTAGACAGTTCCTAAAACACCATGGATAGAAAGGATCTGCCATCTCTCCAAGCTTTTTGAGCATAGGAATAAAATCTTAAATCAAACTAAATAACTCTTTTCTTTAGGTCTGATAGATCAAAGATTGGTCTTAGTGGACGTTAACCATCATCATCATCATCATATATATATATATATATGAAATGAAATTTAATTAATAATTTAATATTTTAAAATTTAAAAACCATTATAGAAAATAAATAATTAGAGAATAAATTATTTTAAGTAATTTAATTTTTTAAATAATAATAAAAAATAAGTATAGTTAGTTTTTGTTGTTGTTTTAATTCAAAGAATTTAAACATTAAATTTTTAGCTTTACTTTGTAACAAAGCGATCACCAATTAAACTACACCCAATAAACTAAATATAAATATTTTATTATTAATTAAATAAGAAATTTTATTATAAAATTAAATTATACTATGATTTTTGTCTTAAAAGATACAACTTATTTTGAATTTTACTTTCCCAAACATTTATAACTTGAAACACCCTCAAACTTTTATAACATGAAAAACTATGCCCTTGAAACTCTCGGCACTTCCAACTTTTAAATTTCTACTCAAAAAACTCTGCTATCAAAACTTTGACCACCTAAAACATTTATTACAATAAAAAATTACCCTTTTGAAACGTGTTTAATCCCATAGGATTGACATAGAGATCATAAAACTAATAGTGATGATGGTGAGCTTAGTTTAAGGGTTAAGATTCATTTGAACACCATAATGTATTGAATGAGAAACAGATGTTGGAAAGTAAGGTAATCTACTGGAATAAAAGTGTTGTAGTATATGTTAATCATGGTCAACTTTAAATATCTAAACAATCTAAAATGGAAAGGGAAAGTTCTACTTAGCAAAATTTCAACTAGAATTACTTATGTTATAGCATTGAAAATATTGTTATTTAATAAAAGTTCCATAACAACATAACTGTTAATTTTAATTCAATGAGCACGAGCATCTTGGACAAAAGGGCCAACATATTTTCAAACCTTCATAGAAATGAAGAACAAAGCTTTCAAATATTCATGCAATCTAGATGACAATGCAGACTAATCTAGATGAAAATATAGAAACATAAGGAATTTCAAATTGAGTGAAACTCCACTTAAATGGAGTTGCAAGCATTATTGAGCCTTCCTACAAAATAGACTTCATCCTAATCTTCAATACAATGCAATATAAATTGAATCAAAAGCAATAAATTGAATTCATTATTGATAATAAATTTCTTGTCATTTCTAAAATATTAATATTATATAATAATTAATATTAATATTATTAATATTTAAACATAAAATATGGTAAATAATATATAATAGACTTCATACTAATCTTCAATACAATTCAATATACAAAATAGACTTCATCCTAATCTTCAATAGACAAGGCCAACATTAATCTCTGCAACAACAACATCATCTTATCAAATGACCCTCAATTCAATCTGAATATGAGGACAAGCAATCCAATGTCATGTATTTTTCCTCAAATGTCATGCAGTGGGAATTTTTCAGGTGCCTCTTCACAGATGGGGTTGCCATCAAATCCTATCCTCATAGCCTTTGCTCAACAATTTTCAGTAAGTGAATTAAACCTGAAACAGTGAAAAATGGAGCAGACTTCATCTGCAACTAATAATGATAACAGTGTCAAAATTTCCCATGAGGAGCAAAATTTACCAAATTGATATTTCTATCATATTTATTTAATACAAAATATTATTTTTTTATTTTTCTTTTATATTATGTTTAAAAGATTTTTCAGCTACTATGCCAAATGGAGAGGTTAAGAATTATTACTTCTCTATAGAGGCCTACCTTATACTTAGAACTAGGGATGTATATCTAGGATGACCTATTTATCTCTCAACCTTCAAATGAGGATAACTCTTGGATTTCAAACTAAGATTTGAGACCATTTCCCTCCCATTCTAAAGATGAAAAATCCTTTGTTGATGTACATAGTTAACCTACACTATTTTTAAACTATTATTTTGTGAAACTTTAATCCTCCATCATTCCTATTGTGAAATAGACCCAAATGTAAATAAAGAAAGCAAGGTCCCCTGAAAAGAAATGGGGCAAAAATCCCCGAAATTTGACCTCTATCTCTATATATATATATGTGTGTGTGTGTGTGTGTGTGTGTGTGTGTGTCTTCCATATGCTGCGGAGTGTGTGTCAGTGAGAAAATGTATCAGGACTCGGGACATGATCAACCTTGCTGTCAAAATGTGGGGAAGGAAACCATGAATTACTTAGCACATTATCAACCTTGCTGTCAAAATGTGGGAAGAAGATCATCAATGATTATATATCAAATTTCCAAATAGCTAATTTGATCTTATAAGAGTAGAAGCAAGAAAACCAAAATGCTTAACACTTCAATCACTTATATGAAGAGAAATGACTCAAAACATGAATCTTATTCGTAACTGCTATGTAAAGCATGGGCATGAAATTGGAGAGATGCTCATGTTAATAATATTACTTTTTCACCAAGAAAAAAGAGATATTACAATATAAAAACTAAAAGTTGCAACCCATTACATGTTTTTAGAGTGAACTTGAGCCTGAAGACATTGGAAAAAACTAGGGTATGTTGACCATTTTTTAGTTCTGGATTGAAACAGGGAGAATTTCTTTGATCCGGGTTTGAACTAAGCATTCCATGATCAAACAAATACCCAGAAAACGTCACCCATAGAAGCTTCGATATTTTGAAGCTAGTAGTAGGGACTCTTAAATACTCAAAACTAAATATAGAGAAGTAAACTGACCATAGGCATATTTTTCTTCAATACAGGATCTAGATTGAGAAAAATGCAAGGCCAAATACTTATAGAGTATACTATACTGAATTTTCTGCATTTCGTAACATATCTTCCCCATGTTTGTGACTGCTCTTTCTAGAAAAGGTTTTCTTATTGACCTTGTGTTTTTCTACTGCTTCCTTGTTTGTGACTAGGCATGTCCTTGCCTTCCTTGTCAACTTCAGTATCGTTTGTGCTAAGGTTGATACAGGAGCACTGTTCTAGTGATGCAAAAAAGGCAGAAGCCACAGTCGTCCCTACCCATCCCGCTAGTCAGTTTACTTTTCGACATCCCAAGGTCGTGCATCTACCTGTTGAACGTTCTAGCGATGACATAGTCCACAACTTGGTTGTGGATTTCTTGATGCAAACTCGCGGTGAAGGAACTTTATTTTTAAGAGTGGCATTATGGTTCAAATCGATAACTATATTCTTCGCCATCTAACAATAGCTGAAAATAATAGAGAATATCGTCAATATAAATGAAAATCTAAGCAGAGAAGCGAAACATCTATGTTTGAAAGATAATCGAAGGGGAAAATCAATGGTGAAATGCTACTTGAAAACAAAAAATTCACGGAACTGTTTGTCCCAAAGAAAAACACTAAATTAATGGGAAATGTCCTCTCCAATTTAGGACACAGAGCAAGCAAATGTTGAAATTGTTTATGGAACAGAAGAACATGGACTAGGGAAAGTAGAAAAAATAAAATATGTAGAAAAAATCAGTTTAAAAATCAAGTGCAGTGTAATGCATAATACCAGAAGATGATATGCACAGATCAAAACACCTGACCCAAGTTACGACAGCTTCGGATGGAGGAAGAGACCCTTCGCTCAATTTCTATGTCGATTGGAGCAAGGTTGGGACCCCGAAGGATGGATCTCACCGCGAGTTTCGATGGAAGAGGGAATCACGGATTAGCTCAACGGAGGTCTTGCGCAACTCTGCTGAGGAATCTGGAGCTGAGGAGAGGACCCTTCGCTCAGTTTCTTTGTCGATTGGAGCAGGGTTGGGACCCCGAAGGACAGATCTCACCATGAGTTCCGATGGAAGAGGGAATCACGGATTAGCTTAGCGGAGGTCTTGCACAACTCTGTTGATGAATCTAGAGAAGAGGAGAGGACCCTTCGCTCAGTTTCTCTCTCGATTGGAGCAAGGTTGGGACCCCGAAGGATGGATCTCACAGCGAGTTTCGATGGAAGAGGGAATGCAGGATTAGCTCAACGGAGGTCTTGCACAACTCTATTGATGAATTCGGAGAAGATGAGAGGTTATGGAGCTCATAAAAACACGCAAAAACAATAGATTTTGGTGGAGATTTTCGGCGGCTAGGAGTAGTGAGTATTTAATCGCTGCAGGTGAAGACAGGTACTCGAGATCCTGATGGCATGGCATGAGCATGGTCATTAGTACTCACCCTCTGCATGTTAGATTATTCATAACATACATTTATCTTCTTAATCTTCTTAATCTTAATCTTCTTATGTCGAATGGATGGGTTGAGACTATCATATTCTTAATCTTCCAATAATAGATACGCTGCAGGTTGTTGTGAGCCGCTACCATGTGACCTCCATGATTCCCGATCACACCCTTTGCGAAATTGAAACGGCTTCCACTTCTACCGGATAGACTAAATTAATTCAGCCGCTCGATTTTCAGAATTCATTTCTACCAAATTAATATTAATTCAGCCGCTCGATTTTCAAAATTCATTTCTACCAAATTAATTCAAAATTCATTTCTTCCAAATTAATTCAGCCGCTCGATTTTCAAAATTCATTTCTACCAAATTCAGCCGTTCGATTTTCAAAATTCATTTCTACCAAATTCAGCCGATATATCTCTGACATAAGTGCAAGTTTGAAGTAGATGGCACCTGCTACAGTGGCATTGGGCACGGGTCTTTCCAACCTCCAGGGTATCCATAATCCGGAAATTTATGCGGCAACCTTCAACCCTTCACCGGAAATTTTATTATATTATTTACCTTCAACCCTTCACCGGAAACCTTCAACCCTTCACCGGAAACCAGTAAAAATAATAAATTGCATTATAAATAGTAAAAGGGGTTAAACTTTATTCACAGCTTTTAGCCATTAAACCTGCTGAGTTCTTCGACCTTTTTCTATGGAGATACCAGCCGTCTTTCCATCCTCTCTTTTGTTTACAAGCTCTGGATTGTGTTGATTAGATTCAATGCAAAGAAGAAAGCTGCAAATCGTGCGGCCAAAATGCAGAAGACAGAGTAGACCTCGATGATTGAAAAGTCACGAGTGGCTGATTCAGATGTATCAAGTGACATACTTTGACTGACATACAGAGTGAGATTCCTGTGTTGCATTGTAAAAGTGAACAATTTCAAATTGATGGATCAAACTGGCTTTTGGCATGAAAACCGTTCGTATTATTCTCTATTATATTAATTGGATGGTTGTGCAGTTTTATTCCTCCTGGCTCGAGCATAATTGGATAAGTTTTAAGGTTTTTTACGATATTAATATTTTATCTTTTTCTTTTATTCATAATTTGCATAGATGGATGATGATCTTTCGGGTTCACTAGCTGCATTTTGAGTTATAACATGTATCACTAAATAGCTTGACAGGGCATCTATTTAGGCAAAAGTTTGGTGGCTGATATTTGTCATTTTACCTTGATATTTTTTTAAGTCTTTTTTTAAAAGAAAACCTGACACTTGTATTACTAAGGATGCACTTGTCATCCCTTCTAAGAGTGTCCATGCTAAGCCATCGTTACATCAAACCAACTTTACATATTGAAGTACATGAGATCTAGCTCTTACATCTAGGTTTTTATAATATTTTATTAAGACAATTAGATGAGTTGAATTGAAGGTTGAATAGCTATAGAGTCTAAATTCAAGTTACACCAAATGTTCTGTTACATCTCTTTTGCTATAGGAAATGGAAAGTGACTACCCTGATTTCCTGCCAGCACCTCCATTCATATTTATGGCAGCACCAAAGATTCTTGAAAAGGATACAACCTACTAGTAAACCTGTGGCATAATCATATTTGTAAAAATGTATGCCCAAACCTCCATAGAAAATGTGTACATCCATAAACAATGGTGAGCTTCTTCTAGATTAAAGAAAAAACATCAATGCCATCTGTTAACTCTGTTTTATGAGCGCTTCCTCTTTTAAAAAAATTATTTTATTTTATGAAGACTTCTTGTGGAAACTTAACATTCACTGCCGTTTGGAAGAAACACATTATTCTCCCATTTTTTATTATGTGATTGAAGAATTTTTAGGCTTTGTATGCTTCACATATAATCTCACAGTAAGCATTGGCTAGCTGGATTTCTAAAATATGGAAAACAAGGTATACTGGCAACTGCAATGTTTTTTCAAGGTTGAAATTGTTTGAAATTGAAAATCTGTCGCTCCATGTCTTTAAAGGCTGGAAGCATTGCCTTTTCTTAGAATCTGTAACCCTGCCTTTTCATTTATTACAAGCAATGGCATATTTTTTAAAGAATTACATGCAATACATTTTTAATGTCATCCTAAACTTATTATAATGATGTGAGGGGACTTTTGTGACAAACTATCAGGAATATACCTGTAACAGCTGTTGTGCAAAACTTTCATACCACCACAGACTGTGGTCTTCCAAAATTTTAAAAATCATCTGATGATAGGTGAGGCAAAGACCATCATAAATATGACATAGCTACTTGTCCAACTTACACGTCCTTAAATTGCAAGGTAGAAAGTATTAGCTCTAAGTACTTCAAAGAGTACCAAACTATTTTGTTCCGAGTTCCCATATGCATCTTCCCCATTTTGAGTTTTTTTTGTTTTGTTTTATGTTGATAACATTTGAATAAATCTGGATCTAGATTCAAGTGACCTGTGCTTTCTTTGAGCCAACTTGTTCTTATCTTTTGTTGCTTCCATTTCTGCCATTGGTAAATGCAAAATGTTCTGCATTTCCATTTTGCCCCTCAAATTTGTTTTGTATATTTTCCACTACTCCCTTCAATAGATTTTGCCCCTCAAATTTGTTTTGTATATTATCCACTACTCCCTTCAATATGTTGAGAATTTGGAGGGCTAGTGATTAATACAAAATTCTCTTCTTGATAATTACTTGTGAGGTTACTTGAGTTACTTATGTCTTCCCTTCGTCAACTTATTAAATCTTTCATCAACTCAATTATCAAAAGACACGAGACACAAGAATTAGGCTCCTAGAGCCAGGGCAAAACCTCTCCTTCTTGGAGAGGAAAACCATGAGAAATTCTTCTTATAGATTTCAGATGACAAGGATTAGGATCAATTGCAGTTGGAATCAACTCATCAAAAGGAATAGGATCAACTGCAGTTGGAAGATCGTAGATCAATTCAGAAAATACGAGTGATTTCTTGGACTTAGTCATAGAAAATCTAAGTCAAACTCTTGGAGAATGACAATCCATTTGGATTATTTCCCCCCAATGAACTGAAGATTAAGAATGTAAGTCATGGGATTACATTCGGAAATCACAATGGTATTACATGGGAGAATATAATGGAGGAGGCGTTGAATAACATGAACAATATCTAAGGCAAGTTTTTCTACTTGAGCATAGTGAGTCTCAGCGTTGAAGAGATTTTGGCTCAAGTTGTAAACAACATGTTCATGACCATCATCATCATCCTGAACCAACACTATACCAATAGTGTTGTCTGCGGTGACAAGATAGAGGAAATAGTCACAATGATAATTGGGAGGATGGAATAAAAGAGCATTGATAAGGTTTTTCTTGAAAGCATCAAAATAATTTTGAGCAATCTCATACCAAAAGAATGGGACTCCCTTTTTCAGCAGACGAGTAAATCCTTTAGCAAGCTCCACATAATTCGGGACGAATCGATGGAGAAAATTAGCATTCCCCTGCAAGCTTTACAGCTGAAGTAAGGAGGAGGGGGGTGGCAAATTGATGATAGCCTCGACTTTGAGAGGATCAATCTGGATGCCTTATTTAGAAACCACGAAACCTAATATACGACCTGATTCAATGCAAAAGACACATTTATGAGGATTCAATCGTATATTATAGTGTCGAGAGCGAAGGAAGATCGCTTGAAGATGTTCGAGGTGATCTTGAAATTTCGCGGAATGAGCTAGAAGGTCGTCAAGATATGGTTGAACTATGTGCTTAACATCGTGAAAATCATAGGACATAGCCCTTTGGCAGGTAGCCCCGAAATTTTTCAAACCAAAAGGGAGCTTATTATAGCCAAAATTTCCCCAAGGACAGATAAAGGCAGTCTTATGTTGATCATCAGGAAGAATATTGATCTAGTTGTAGCCAAAAAAAATATCCATAAAAGAGAACATCTCACTCCTGACACACTCGTCAATAATTTGATCTATAAAAGGGGTGGGGTAGTTTTCTTTAGGAAAAGCTCGATTTATATCACGATAAAAAACACAAACTCGAATAGTCCCTTGATTTTTAGTAACAAGAATAATATTAGAGACCCAATCTGTCAATGGTATAGGATAGATGAAACCAGCCTTGAGAAGTTGTTCGACTTCTCCCTTAATGGAAACTCCATTTTCTAGGTGCACATGACGAATCCATTGACGAACAGGCTTTGAGCCCGGATATGTGGGAATTTCGTGCACCACAATGCTAGGGTCTATGCCAAGAATTTCTTCATAAGACCATGTGAAGACATCGCGGAATTATTTAAAGAGGGCGATGTAAATCTCGACCTCATCAGGAGAACAAGATGTGCCGATATGGAAATTCTCGACAACCCTTGGTTTAACAGAGATGTCGATTGGAATGGTGGCAAAGATGTTACCCATGTTTCCTTCGGACAACACTTCATGAACCAGAATGGGATGCTGAAGTGGGCCAGTCAATTCAAATGAAACATGGGTTTCTAGACAAGTAGACATTTCACCCAGGCTTGGGAGAAACGAGGAACGATGATCACCACCATCCCAAGGGGTTACTTCAAGAGACATAACTTCCACGATACTATCGTCAATGGGAAATATCTCATTCAAGGGATCAACTGAATCCCAAGAACCAAACCAGGGAGACTGTGAATACATGTCCAGAGATGAAACCAAGTTATCATTGGCTTCAGAAGTAGCCCCAGGAGCTATAAGAATGATTTCATACATTTGTTCTGCAAGGATGAGGGCCATCGCATCACCAAAACTGTCAACATGGTTGGGACTAGGAACAATCTATGGATCTTGTCCAAATGATATCATGTTAACAAATGCGACATTAAGAGGTGCGAGCAGAAAAACCCCCATCAAGGACGAGTCTTTGAAAATACCCGGGCCAATGCTCTCATAGGGAGTAGAGGTATTCCCAACGTACAAGACATTTCCAGTTGAAGAATTTGGGGAAAAGAAATAAATTTGATCGACAATGAAAATATTCCCTTGATGAGGAAAGTAAAGAACGTAGCAAAGGGTAGAGACCACGTAAATCATCGCATGAGTCCAACTACGTCCAAGCAGAAGGTTGCAATTGAGGTTGGCATCTACCACCTCTACTTCCAGGTTCACCATTTTACCCTCCAACTGAATTGGCAAGGATTTTAGAATACCATATGGTCGAGAATCTCTGTCGTTGAAAGATTTTAGAGTGTTAGGGGACTGACTTAATGGAGAAGAGTTGATGGCTTTCTAACACGCAATAGACATGATGCAAGAGGAATGGTTTTACCCATCACAATGACTTGGATAAGGAAATCCACTTGTGATGGTGGCCAAGGAACATGATTCTCGAGAGTGAAAGTGATAAGTTGAATCTGCCAGATCAACCCCTCCAATAGAAGATAATAGTGCCTTCCATCGTGTTGGGCACGACTGAAGGATTTCCAAGGCCGACATTGTCGACGATGCTTGAGCTAGATCCTCTATGATGTTATAGTGCTAGGAAGCCCTTACGTTCGTATTATAAGATGATTTCCGAAGAAAACCCTTGGGAGGTGGTCGGACAATGGAATCAGTGTTAGTTCTCTCAATATGGAGAGGACCAGAACTAGGAGGAGTGGAAGAGGAAGGAATATCTGAAGCATCCTTTTCCATGGGATAGTTTGAAGGATTCGAGTACTCTTTTGTGTTGAGATTCAACAAGAAAATTTTAGCACCCACGCCTAGTTGTATTAAGCACCAAGACTAGGGTTGGGCCCAGAGTGCTATTTTTGGGTGCATGTCTATTTTGGTTATCCCTTACTTAATATGGGCATTAAAATATAATCTATTCTCAATGTTGACTTGAAACAGTTAACTGAAAGTGATAAATTTAGTTAGCTAGTGGATTTTGATTTAGAGGTATTTGGTGAGGCATGCAGAGTAATTCTAGTTGTAACAGAGTTCGAAGTGCAGTGGTGCACGAGTTAATACAAGTTGTAAACAGTTTAACTTATTTGAGTGAGTTAAACTCATTTGTGATAGTTGTAGCTGAAGATACACTAGTGAGAGATCAAGTGAATTAACTATTAATAAATTCACAATCAGTGATCTCACATGCAACTAAGGATTTACTATTATTAGTTGCATGCATGTCAGATTCAGTGGAGACCCAGTTGAGTTCTAGGTGAAAGGGAAGTTGACTATCAGTTGTAGGATTATTGGTTTTCACACATGCAACCAAACACCCATTGGAGTGCCCATGATACTTTCGCAATCAAAGAAGGCCAAAATTCCTATCTTTTAGGGATCTATTCCATCAGGGACTGCGCAAGCAAGGCAGGTTGTCTGGAGGCTGAGAATTGGCTATGTGTTGGTTAGTTTTGCATATGATAGTGTGAGACAATTAACTGAGTACTGGAGGGCTCTTGTGAGAAGAGTTTTCTATGTAATTGTTTCATGATCCATGCTTAATATACAATAGAATATAGTGGTATTTTTAGTTGTAAGCTTTCCCCATGAAATTATCTGTGTCATGTGTGATTGATCTTTCTTCCTGTTCATGTGATTAGCGATTGTGTGTTTTAATTCAACAAAATATTTGTAGAAGTGATTCAATATTTAACTTTAGTACATTGTTATATCGGGAGAATCCAAGATATATATGCATGTTGTATAATTTATACATGGTATCGGGGCACATGAAATTGAAGAAGTGAAGCAAACGTTGAGTTTGTGACTGGATAGAATTCGAATTTGCAGAAAGACTTTCTTGGTGCTATAGCTGATTCAAGATCGAAATGGCTTTCAATGGCTTGAGGTTATAGTATGCACTCGAGGGTAGCTCAAAATATATTGCTTGGAAGGACAGGATGGAGGCAGTACTCGAAGACAATGGCTTGAAGGAATTCATTGACAATGATGTTCCTAAACTCGTTATGGAAGATGCTGCAAAACTTGATGCATGGATAAAGAAAGTGGCAAAGGCGAGGAGGATCCTGTTGGAGGGAGTACGAGACCACATTTTCTCAATCATCCATGGGAAAGCCACGCCATATGCAATGTAGAAGGCTTTGACGGATCTATTCCAAAACAGCAACGACCATAGGAAATTGGAGCTCAAAGATAAACTTAGGAAGATCAAGATGGAAAAGGGCGACACCATTCCAAAATATCTAACAAAGTTTGTCCAATGTCGAGATGAACTAGGGAGCGTTGGAATAATAGTCATTGATGATGATTTGATGAGCTTGGATCTCCTAGGACTTCCCAAGAGTTGGCATAGTTATTAAGATTCTGTCATTGGAAGGGGAAAATTTCCAGATTGGGAACGAATGTGGTCGGATTTGGTGCAGGAGGAGTTCAGACAGAACACCAGAGATGGATATTCATCTAAGAATGAGGATGAAGAGGATTGTGCTTTGGCTACCAAGGCAAGGAAGGGGAAGGGGAAGAAATTCCATTCTAAATTTGAGTCCAAGAATGGCAAGAAGTAGGACATGTCCAAGGTGAAGTGTTTTCACTGTCAGGAGCATGGGCATTTTGCTACTAACTGACCACAAAAGAAGAAGAACAAGAAGGTTGGAGTATCTGCAGCTGGTGAGGCCATTGCCTCACAATTTGAGCTTGACTTCTCGTTGATCGCATGCATGGTGTCCAGTGCATTGGGATCTGTGTGGTATTTGGATTGTGGCGCTTCCTTTCACATGACGGGAGACAAGGAACTTTTCAGTGACTTGGAGGAGAAGGATCTCCAGATGCATATTGAAATGGGCGATGACGGGCGGTACAGTGTTACCGGGATGGTACCATTACCTTCCAGAGGCAATCAGGTAAACCCTTTCAATTAAAAGATGTAATTATGTACCAGGTCTGAAGAAATATTTGGTCTCAGTTGCAATGTTGGAGGATAGAGGCTATGATGTTGTTTTTAGTGAAGGAAAAGCTTTCCTGCGACATTAAAAAAGGGACAAGCCAAGAGGATAGGGATTCGAGTTAAGAATATCTACAAGCTAGAGGTAGATGGTTGTGCAGAAATGATGGGAAAGGCAGATCAAGTGGTGAGTCGGGATGAGGGCGAATTATGGCACAGGATATTGGGCCATCTTCACCATGGAGCCTTGAAAGTCATGCAGCAAATTTCTACTGGTCTTCCCAGGAGTACACTTGCGCAGTCAGACACATGCAAGGGATGTACTATGGGAAAATATGTAAAGGCCACCTTTCATGAGAAGGAAAATTGAGATTCAAGGATCCTTGAGAGAGTTCACACAGACGTGTGTTGTCCTTTCTCTGTTGCTTCAACAGAAAAACGTAAGTACTATGTAATCTTTGATGGTGAATTTTATCGTAAGTGTTGGATCGTCTTCATGCAGAAGAAAGATTAAACATTCTATAAGTTCTGTGAGTTTACAGCACTGGTGGAGAAAGATTCGGGGAAGCAAGTGAAGGCTCTTAGGAGTGATAACGGTAGAGAATACATCTCTAATGAATTCAAGAACTTCTGCAGCAAAGAAGGAATTCTAAGAGAACTCATAGCACCTCATAACCCACAACAGAATGGGGTCGCGGAGAGGAAGAATAGAACTATTATGGGTGCAGCACGAGCAATGTTGCATGATCAAGTCCTATCGATGCATCTATGGGTGGAAGCATGCAACACAACGATACATGTCCAGAACTGCTGTCCTCATAGAGTACTTGGCATGAGTACACTTGAAGAGGCTTTCGCTGGTAAGAAACCTGATGTTTCACACTTTAAGATTTTTGGCTCATCTGTTTATGTGCATGTGACCAAGGATGCCAGGAAGAAGCTGGAACCAACAACTGAGGTTGGGATTTTTGTGGGGTATACTAAAACACCCCATAATTATCGTGTGTATTTTCCAAACAACAAAATGACTATTGTGCGATGGGATATAAAATTTGATGAGGATAAAGCCATGCGGTTGTCGCTTGAGAGGGAGTTGGACTTGCATGCAGAGGAGGAACTGTTGGTTCCCCAAGGATGAGCCTCAAGATGTGGATCAGCCACATGAGGAGATTCATGGAGTGGAGGAAAAAACTCATGAAGAGGCATCCATGAGAAATGGCAGAAGGCCCACCACGGAAGCTGGTAGATTGAGACTTGATGTTGCGTAGAATGTAGGAGCCCCTACTTCACAGCGCAGAAAAATACATTCTCCTGACTGATTTATTGGATGCATGGATCTTATAAGAAAATGTATTGTGACTAAACCATCTTCCTTCCAGGAAGCAGTGCAGCAACCAACTTGGGTTGATGCAATGGTGGAGGAGTATGACTCCATTGTCAAGAGCAGTGCATGGGAGATAGTCCCAAGACCGGTCGACAAATCAATGGTTGGATCGAGATGGATCTACAAGGTAAAGCAAGCTGCTGATGGGAGTGTGGAGAAATACAAGGCCAGATTTGTGGCCCAAGGTTTCTCACAGATCGAGGGGATAGATTATGATGAGACTTTTGCACCTGTGGCAAGGTACTCTTCCATAAGCTCCATCCTTGCACTCTCAATGCAGATGGGCTGGCACATTCATCAGATGGATGTGAAAACTATGTTTTCAATGGGATCATTGAGGAAGAGGTGTACATAGAGAAACGTGAAGGTTTCGAGATCTTCAACAGTGAGTCGCATGTGTGTAAACTCAAAATAGCACTATATGGGCTGAAGCAAGCACGTCGTGCTTGGTACACTCGGATAGACAGTTATTTCACCGAACTAGGCTTCACCAAAAGTGAAGCAGATGCAAACCTGTACCAGATTGTGGTTGAGGGTAAGCTATTGATTATTGTTCTATATGTTGATGATCTAATTTTGACCGGTGATGAGCAGCTGATACACTCATGCAAGGAGGATCTTGCAAGGGGGTTTGAAATGAAGGACATGGGACTCCTTCATTATTTCCTTGGATTGGAAATATGGCAGTGGGATGGTGAAATTTTGTGTCCCAAGGAAAGTATGCAAAGGAGATACTGTGTAACTTTAACATGGATAACTGCTAATGAAAGATTACGAATTTTTTTTTTGTGAAAAAAAACATGGACAGCTGCAAACCCATGGATACTCCTCTTCCAATAAATTGGAGGAAAGAGGATGCTACTTCTGGAGAGGTAGTCGATGCTAGTGTCTACAGGCAATTAGTGGGTTCACTAATGTATTTTGTGAACATGAGACCAGGCATTTGCTACGCAGTTAACCAGCTGAGTCAAGCTATGGTTAAGCCTACCAAGCTCTTTTGGAAGTCAAGGAAGCATGTCCTGAGATGCCTGAGGGGCACATCAGAGTATGGTCTACGGTACAGACGGATAGAGGGAGTGAAGCTTCAAGGCTTCACAGATGCAGATTGGATGGGTAGTCCATCAGACAGAAAGATCACATCATGATGGATCTTTAGCATTGGATCAAAAACAGTTTCCTGGTACAACAAGAAACAACGATCTATGGCACTCAATTCAGTGGAAGCAGAATACATGGTAGCAAGTCAAGCTACATATGAGGCTATCTGGATTAGAAAGATCTTGGTTGGTTGGTTTGGTTGTCAGATGGATCCGAAAGTGATTCATTGTGATAATAAAAGTTTCATTAAACTCTCGATTAATCATGTGTTTCATGATAGGTCCAAGCATATAGATATCTGGTACCATCATCTTAGAGATTGTGTGCAAAGTAGGATCATGTTGCTTCAGTACATTCCCACGGAAGATCGGGATGCAGATATTCTGACAAAGGCGCTCACCAAGAGAAAATTCGAATACCATAGAGACAGGATCGGGGTGAAGGATAATCCCTTTCTTGTTGAGAGGGAGTGTTGAGATTCAACAAGAAAATTTCAACACCCACGCCTAGTTGCATTAACCACCCAGACTAGGCTAGGGCCCATAGTGCTATTTTTGGGTGCATGTCTGTTTTGGTTATCCCTTAATTAAGATGGACATTAAATTGTAATCTATTCTCAATGTTGACTTGAAACAGTTAACTGAAAGTGATAAATTCAGTTAGCTAGTGGATTTCGAGTTAGAGGTAGTTGGTGAGGCATGCAGAGTAATTCTAGTTGTAACAGAGTTTGAAATGCAGTGATGCATGAGTTAATGCAAGTTGTAAACAATTTAACTCAGTTAAGTGAGTTAGACTCAATTGTGCTAGTTGTAACTGAAGATACACTAGTGAGAGATCAATTGAATTAAATATTAATTAATTCACAATGAGTGATCTCACATGCAACTGAGGATTTACTATTATTAGCCGCATTCATGTAGGATCCAGTGGAGACCCAGTTGAGTACTAGGTGAAAGGGAAGTTGACTATCAGTTGTAGGATTACTGGCTTGCACACATGCAAACAAACACCCATTGGAGTGCCCATGATACTTGCGCAGTCAAGGAAGGCCAAAATTCCTATCTTTTAGGGATATATTCCATCAGGGATTGCACAAGCAAGGCAAGTTGTCTGGAGGCTGAGAATTGGCTATGTGTTGGTCAGTTTTGCATATGACAGTGTGAGACAATTAGCTGACTATTGGAGGGCTCTTGTGAGAAGAGTTTTGTATGTAATTTTTTCATGATCCATGCTTAATATACAATAGAATATAGTGGGGTTTTTAGCTTTAAGCTTTCCTCGGGAAATTATCTGTGTTATGTGTGATTGGTCTTTCTTCGTTTTCATGTGATTAGCGATTGTGCTTTTTAATTCTGCAAAGATTTGTAGAAGCAATTCAGTATTTAACTTTAGCAAATTGTTAGATTGGGTGAATCCAAGAAATACATGCATGTTGTATAATTTCTACATTTTGATCGGGTAGAAAAAAAAAAAGGTTTTGTGCTAGCCATAAAAACTTGGGAGCTTCCAAATGCAGAATATTGGGGTTGATCGATCATTTGCGTCTGCTGAGAAGGAACCGATGCTTTAAAGACAACCGGTATCTCGGGTGCAGCTTTAAGAAGATGGGAGACTTCGGCACGCTGAGGAAAATCCTTGGTGTAATGATCCTCATCACATATCATGCAATGATACTTGGGCTTAAGCTTGGAAGCATCGTCGGCAGACGACTTAGAAGAATCCTTCTTAGGGGTGTCGTATTTGGATTACCTTTCCCTTTCTTTTTACCTTTTGAGGATTTATCTATTGTGGTAGATTGAACAACATTAACCTCAGAGGTTGTACCAGGATTATTTGTATTATCGCAAAAGGGAGAATGCAGTAATACTAAAACACAATAAATAAATTGCAACTAAGTAAACAATAAATTTAAAGACAACATCAGAATATATATAGAAGCTGAGCCTTTTTATTATGTGGAGAATTTACAGTTACAAAAGTGTAAAAATAGAGGCACTCTAGCCAAAGAAGTGGCCTAGAATGACCCTGCAAAGATGCTACAACTAGCACTGTGTAACTGGTGAGCTACAGGAAGAAATACTGCGTTGTCCCCTTTGCTGATGATGTACATGCAGCTGCTGTAAAGGGAAATGCAGATCTATGGAGCTCAGGAGCTTTGATGATGCCAAGATTCAAGATCTAGCCAATGTGATAGGAACCCAAGATAACCAAGAAAGGATTTTCTAGATCTATGAGTTTGGAAAATCACCCTCCTAAGGTTTGATCCTTTGACTGTTGGGTTATGCAGATCTGAAGCTAGATCTGATCCAAAGATGGCTCAAATTTTTTGTACAAACATATCTGAGCTTTGAGGGCTGATCCCTCCTTCGGATCTCCAAGCTAGAAGCTTGAGATCTTGTCTCTTCTTCCTCCTCAAAATGAAGCAACTGGAGATGCCGCTATGAGAAAAACTGCGCTGTACAGGTGGGGCAGACTCAATGCCTGCTAAAATTTGCTACAATAAGCTCCAGGATTATTGTAATGGTGATGGAAAGGTGAGGGGATGATCCGTCACGGGATTACTAGCTGGAATGCTAGCAACTTCCTTCCTCCTCTGGATCTAAAATGATGGACCGCGCAATCCTTGATGGGATTGCAGCTAATAGGAGGTCAATAAAGTGTGGCCTGATGCCATATCTGAAATGAGGCCCTAGGATTGTTGATCTTGAAGTCCAAGGTGATAGGAATAATCCTCCATTGGTTCTCCAGCTAATATACCGAAGACAAACTCCTCCTCCCAAACTGATCTTCAGAAATTGTGTAATTATTGAAAGTATGTGTTCTGCAGATAGTGGAAATAATGTGGCACCAATGCATGATAATGAATGGAAACTCATAATAACCTTCCCAAATTAGGCACACAAGTCCCCTATGGGTAAGGGTGGGATTCCCGCTCGAGAACACCCTGTGCTAAACAACACTGAAAACTTAGCTAAACAACATAAGAATGCATGGAGATGTCACCTGACAAATCCTGATCTAAACAGACCATCAAATCATAAATTAAAGCTTGCATCTAATGTTTCCTTCATCTCCTTTATATACAAAGTGAGCCTTCCCAAGCCCTGGCCCACCTCTAAACTGCGTTGTTCATGTGGACATAATCCTCCATGGTTGACTGTGTTGTCTCTCCAAGTCCTTCATCATGTCTACATACAATGTGAACCCTCTCCATCATGTGTGCATTAAATGCACTACTTCCTCCATCACTTCATCACGAATGCTCTATGATCTTACATTAGATTCCCTCCATGATCTCAGTTGACTTCTTCAACCTCCATGATATATCTCATTAATGAGACATGATCTCCACTCCATTCACATTAGTAGCTGCTCCACTACTCCATTATGTAGATCTATGCTTGATTAATCCACATTCACACATAAAAAGTGGATCGTATTCATCCTTGAGGATTATGGGTCCCTCCACCCTTTTATTTAATTAATTAATTGTTGGAATAGGGTCTCCTAACAAGCTGCGAAACTGGTCCATTTTGATTACTTTTGATTATATTTAGTATAGCGCAGGGGTTTTGGGGCGGGTCAAAACCCCAATGGGTCAAAGGGTAAACTAGGGGTCCGAAAACCATGGTTTGCAGACCATAGGAAAGTCGGAGCTAGATTGTTATAAATAGAGATGTATTTTGTATCGAAAAGGATAGGAATTGATGAGATATTGATGCGATCTATTGCTTAAGCTGTCTATTTGGGTTTTGGGGAACGAACTCCTATTGGCTGTGTGCGCGGAGATCCTAGTCCAGCTGTGTGCGGACCCTGTTGCTGTGTGCGCAGGTTGGGAAGGTAATTGTAAGGAAATGTTGATGAATAAATCAATGCAAAGAATGATTAGAGATCTGAATCTGTGAGTTCTGTTATGTGAATTGCTGATAAATACTGTGTTATGTATTTTATGTCTTTAAGCTATGAAATATCTGTGTACTGTGCTCTTGGATCTAGATCAATTATGTTCTGTTTATGTACTTTTGTGTTGATGATATAATAAGCCTATAACTGTAGATCTAGTGCACGTGGATGCGAATAGGAACATAATTAACCCTGTGCAGGACAAGGTAATCTGGGAATTGTAGAAACAGGACGTAGCCCTGCTTGCCTTACCCATCCTTTCTCAGGGTGTGGAAACCTGGTTCCAACACCCACCCGTACTACTTCAAGTGAGACTGTGTCCTACGAAAGGGCCAGTACTATAGGGGTTTGTTGGCAAACCTTGCACACCGAACCTTGGTCAGGACCCCTCAAGCCAACAAATGGTTCCCTTCCTGGGACCGGAAGGAGTCTGAGAAACGGGATCGGGTAATGGCAGTAAATATCTAACGTGGGGTTGAATGAGTGATATTTGGGGTGGAAGCGCAACGCGGAGCGGTAAGAACTATCGAAACAGCCGAGAAGAGGATCGCTCTACTCATAGTCCGCCGATACCTACGCAAGATCCGTCAGCTGCCCCGACGTTAGGGCCCTAGGAAGATAAACTAGAGGAGCCCATGGCGGCACACTTAAAGTTACCTACCTTTAAGGGAGCAGCCGATGAGGACATGGAATGATTCTGGTTCGTGGCTAATTCGGTATGGACGGCGCAAGGGGTGGTAAGCGATATTGTGAAGAGAGCGCAGTTATCCCTGGCTTTCAAAGAAAGGGTGCTGGACTGGTATATGAGGTATATATCTCAAAAAAGGAGCACAACACTTCAAAATATTAAGGATGCCCTAAAACAACAATTTCGAAAGCCGAAATCCTATTCCCATCTAGTAGCGGAAGTAAAAGACTTCAAGCAAGGAATGTATGAGTCGGTATTGGAGGTCGATCAACGGTTAAAGAAAGCGATCAGGGAAGGTGAGTTTAGGTACGATGACAAACAGCACACAGAATGGTTCATCGCTATGCTACTACCTCAATTACGCATACCCATGGGCCACCAGACCTTCGAATCGCAGGAAAAATCCTTGGAAGCTGCCATGAAACTTGAAGCTGCGCTTAAGGATGACACAAGGGAATGAGTGCAGCTAATTCAGAAGCAGCTCGGAGCCATGCATATGGAAATACAGAGCTTACGAACGGAATGGGGAAAAGGAGTCGGCACAGACCTCTGGTGCGAAGATTTCCGGGTAGCGGGACTACATGATACGACCCAGTGTCCTCGGATAAATAGGGGTGAATTGAAGAAACAATGGTGCAGGTTATGTCGATCTATAGGGCACAACGAGCATAATTGTCTCACATATGACTTGTTGGTAGATCGGGGAAACCTTTATAGGGTACAATCCAATCCTGCCTCTCTGAGATCTCCCGCGAGCTTTGGTGGCTCTCCTGCAAGGGGCAGGGGGGGATGGGGAGGGAGCACAGGACGAGGACGGGGCTAGCTGATCTGATACAACTGTGGAGAGGTGGGGCACTTCGCCAAGGACTGCCCAAATCCCACTAGGCAGTCCTATAAATATTGCAGACAACTAGACCATGAGATCGAAGACTGCCCGATCTTGTTAACAAAAATGAAGGACAAACAGTCTACCCCCACCCAAAATGTACAGAGAGTCAAAACGAAGATAAGGGGTGAAGATCTTAATATAAAAGCCATAACGTGCAGCATGGTCACCCAGGATGCGAGGGGGGAGAAGGACCAAATCCCAGGAAACGGGAGTCGCTGGAAGCCCCTGCGTAGCCGCTAGCGCACCTCCAAACAGAAGAGGAAGTTGACACCTTGTTAAGGGCATGCTTGAAACTACTACGCAACCCACGGGCTAGAGAAAATCTTCAAGAATTGCTACAGGACTCCGTAGCCCGGCCCAGCACAGCAACTGAGGTTAAGGAAGTACACAAATTACACAGCTACAAAAGGCACACCGGGAGGGAAATGCGATTGAATACGCAGATTGGTGACTGCGAGATGGATCAGGTTATTCTTGATCTTGGATTTGATGTGAACGTCTTATCGAAACAGACATGGAAATGAATGGGAGAACCTAAATTAGACTGGTCCACCATCTAGCTGCGAATGGCGAATCAACAAAAGATCGTCCCTCTGGGAAGATTGCCAAAAATTATGGTCAATATCGCAGGAGTAAGGGTCCTAGCTGACTTTGAGGTCATAGAAATTGTGGAAGATACAGATCCCTATCCTGCACTCCTAGGACTAGACTGGGCTATCGATGTAGGGGGTGTCATTAATCTAAAAAAATGTAGCATGGTGTTTGAGAAGAAAGGTACACATGTAATAGTACCACTGGATCCTGCTGAGGGTATGCAGTATACGAAACCAGAATATGAAGAGGAGGAACTCGATCACATCTACAGGATGACGACACAGGACGAAGACCAGGGTAACCCTACAACACGCGGAGTATTCAAGTGGGAGAAAAACAGGGAGTACTTTTTTGACCCAGATGAACAACTTGAGAGTTGGCAGACCCGACTACACAATGTCTCAGCACTACGATGCCCTCGGGTTGCAAGGACCCTCTACTACATTACTTCGGAGGTAAGGGACCTTCCCCAATTTGACGAGTCTAGTACTGTTCAGGACTTCTTAATAACATTAGAGGCTAGGGTGCCAAAAGATCGGCAGCTCTGGGCACTCAATCTAGCACTGCGTGGCACGCCTGCACGCTAGTGGGATACCCACAAGAGAGCATTTCTGGACTGGGAGACTTGTTGGGATAGGATGGTGCTGCAGTTCGCACCTCCCGCTGATGTGCGCACCAAGATATTCCTAGGACCCGGGGACCCCCGGGCGCATCTACGTACTTGGACAACCAAATGGGCTGACCGAACCCCAGAAGAATGGATCCATCTATTTATACATGCCTTGGGCCTTATCCCTGCTACTTGGTACTTAAACGCAGAGTTACATCAGTCGACCCGCCACTGGGAAATATTAAAAGAGGACTTTATGGGAACGTTCGGACTTATTGGAGGGACACAGATGCTTGACGAAGCCCTACAGGACATTGATGCATTCATCTTTAAGAAGCCTCACCCACACACCCCTCCAGCCGTTCTGACATGGGAAGCCTAGATGCAAGACATAGTCAACTGTCGGAGCTTGGCGATTAATGAAGAAGAGGACAACCCACGGAATATCTCTATGCTGGAATCAGAAGGAGAACGTACCGTTATCGTACCATCGCTCCAGGATGTTGATGTAACGCAATCTCTCCAGCTACGCGAAGTTAATATTGGGACAGAAGAACACCCTAAGCTGGCTAAATTGGGGACTATTGGGATGAAGGCACCGTGGGCAAAATTTCCGAACTACTTACGGAGTACTAGGACTTATTCCCTACAAAGTTTTCTAAGCTCAAAGGAATCACTGGGGACCTCGGCATTATGCACATCAGTCTGAAGCCTGAGGAATGGCCCATCAAGCAGTGACCCTACCGATTGAATCCTAAGTATAAGCAAAAGGTCAAAGAAGAGTTGCACAAAATGTTGACCGCAGGTATCATTGAACCAGTTGAACAGTCAAATTGGGTAAGCCCAATGGTCATTTAGGAGAAAAAACAAAGGGAGAAATACGCATCTGTGTGGACCTACGAAAGTTGAACGACACCTACATTCATGACCCTTTCCCTACTCCCTTTTCCGATGAAATCCTTGATAGTGTGGGTGGCCAGGAGGCCTATTCCTTCACTGATGGATTCTCAGGATACCACCAGATCAGGATTGCACCTGAGGATCGCAGTAAGACCACATTTGCCACCGAATGGGGTTCCTTCCAATATACGGTCATGCCCTTTGGTCTGAAGAACACACCTGCTATATTTTAAAGGGTCGTGGTGGCTGTGTTCAAAGAATTTATTCATAAGTTCATGGAGGTTTACTTCAATGACTGGACAGTTTTTGGCTTAGTGAAAGAACATGTCTCGAACCTGCGATTAATGTTGGATGCGTGCCAGAAGTACCAGATCTCCTTGAATATCAAAAAGTGTATCTTCTATGTACCTTTCGAAATCTTGCTTGGACACATAGTCTGTCAGCAAGGACTGATGGTTGATCCTGTGAAGATAGCCGTAATTATCAATATGGCAACCCCCACCACAGAGAAACAGTTGCGCTCCATTCTCGGTCACACAGGATATTACAGAAAATTCATTCAAGGATATGCTCTGATCACAGCACCCATGGAACAGCTACTAAAAAAAGATGTCTCTTTTTTCTGGAATGATGAATGTCAGAAGAGCTTTGAACTGCTAAAAGAGAAGATGATTTCTGCGCCCATACTGATATTTCCTGACTGGTCAAAAGAATTTCATGTACATGTCTATGCGTCAGGCATTTCCCTGGGTGCGGTCCTCACGCAGCCTGGTGAAGGATATATTGATCACCTGGTTTCCTTTGCCAGTCGCAAACTCTCAAGCGCCAAAAGAAATTACTCTGCCACTGAGCGTGAAGGACTGGCTATGGTGTACGCACTACAAAGATATCGACACTATCTACTGGGTGGACACTTTAAAATGTTCACAGACCATTCAGCTTTGAAATACCTGGTCAACAAGCCTGTGTTGGGGGGGACGATTTTCCGTTGGCTGTTGTTATTGTTGTGTAGATTAATCCGTCTTGCGGACAAGACCGATCTCTCTAGTACTAAAAGTAACTAGCAACAAACAGCCAATTATACTAATCTCTCTCTAAGCATACAAGATTCATAAAACACTATATAGGTGTAAGGCCTACCTTATGTCCAGCGCTTGCTTGATCTCGTTGAAGTCCTTCCCATGCACTTGAAAGAATGTTCCTCGTGAATCTGCAGTCACAAACAAGCAAAAAGATTACATAGCACCTGTATAGACATTATTATAAACCATACTCATCATAATGATCAAGGAATTTATGAAATAAACCATGAATGGACAGTTTAATGAGAGAAATGAGTATATTTGTATTAACTTCAAATAAAAGAAAACCTTTACAACCTGTGCCTTGATGTCGTGCAGGTCCTCCTGGGGTCCGAAGCAGGAATCTCTTCTAATTTGACAAGCATTGCACTCTTTGAACCAAGACGGATAGAGATGAGTGATTTAACCTCACAGAAAGTCTTAGTTAACTGAGTCTGAATCTCAACGGCATTTAACCTCAAATATCTTAAAGCTTGAACTCCCTTTGAGGCTACCCAAGGCCTCTTTTTATAGTGGAAAAGAGGAGGTTTTTTGTTCCAAATATGAAGGGATATAATCCTCCTTCAAAGGGATTAGCTCCTTACATCAAGGGGTTAGCTCCATCAAGTGAGGGATGCATGAACCTTCTCAAAGCGTATCCATTCCCAAAAATTCCCATCTAGAATATTCTAGAATTCATCTGAAATCAACTTTTTATCTTTAATTTCTCGCCTTTTTGAGTTTTACAGAGGTCCGCACCCATAACACAAAGAACGTGCGGTATGGTTCCGCAGGAGAGCTGAACTTTAGGTGCGGGACCACAGGCAACGAATAGAGAAAGTGCGATACCAATGTTTAGGGGATTTTTAGGATCTTTTCTCTGATTTTGAAAGCTTGACATGAGGAACTAATATGTTAGACTTGCAAAAGGAGGAAGTATGAGTAATAATGAGCTCATACTCATAGCAAAATGTCAGGATGACAGTTTTTAGTGTAACAAATTGCCCCCTAAAGTGAAAAGTCTGGAATAGATGAAGCTGAAGTCTGTCATATATGAAGAGTGCAGTACTTTATCATTTCAAAGATCATCCTGTGGACACCCCAGTCAGAACCTGTAAAAACATTCAATGCAAAATATATACATATATATGTCATCACTGAGATAGGCATTCCCATACTCGGATTAAAACTAACTAGAAACTAACTCAAATCGTTCTGATACAGGAATGATTTTAATATTACATCAATAGCGTAGACATAGTATGGACGCAGCCATCTATAATAAATAGTCTACTGTATAATAATAAAATTCCTCGCAGCCTGGATGGTGGAAACTAGATCCAAGGTCTTGATTTCCGCATCTCGAACTAGTACGATTCTATCCATGTGAATAAATGTGTTGAAGTCGAACATGGTAGAAACCACTTGATTACCATTCAATGATGAAAACTGTTAACAAGTGTGAGAGAAACCACCAGTAATGTCAATGGCTCTCAAAGTACTCAGTACAATCCATGAAATGTGAATGAATGAGTTGAAGTCGAACATCTCACGAAATCATTCGATCGAAGGTCAATGATGCAACCTGTCGTCGAAGGCGAGAAACCTGCCATTGAGGCATGCAGATTTCAAGGTACTGACAATTTCTGGATCAAATTCCTAGATAATGTGCTGATGTCGATAGAAAGTGATCTGTCGTAGGCAAGCCCACAACACGAAATCATAGATCAAGTTTTGAAAATATATTGGCAAGGACTGACTCAGGGATGGTCAAAATGGATGATAGATATTTTGCAGATGAATGGTTTATTTGAATTGTCCTCTTGAACACATAACGACACTGCAGATGACTTGGTGACAATTGACCCAAAGCTAATACCCAGAAACCGGCTGAAGACTTTCAATGTGGTTTGATTAACTGTTAGGCAAAGGATTTCCCAACCCAGGTGAATAAAAAGTGTCGTGTTCAAGAGTGGTTGACTAAATTTTCGAAAATTTAAAATACAACAAACACGCCCATTTTTCTCTCTTTTTCCCCCACCATTTCTGGCAAGTACCTCTTTATTTTTGACAAGCTTGAGGAGGATAACATTTGCTTGCTTATAAGCTCATCCTTCGGATGAGTCCAACTTAGTTTAAAATTCGAACCCTAAGAAGGAGTGGTTCGTTCCTGTTTAAAATTGAACAGGTCCTTTACTGTTAAGTTTTAACGAGTCCAGTATAGGAGAAACTCGGTGTTTTTCAATTTTAGGGAGTCAGAAGAAAAAACTTAAGAAAACTCCATGGGTGTAATTTTTTGTAAATTTAGTCTCTCGAGCCCGAAAAAGGATAAAATAATGCGGGAGAGAACTCTATTGACCGTAATTAGTCAATGTATACCTTTTTCGTAAATAGTCCATTTCAGTCCGGAAAAGGGGTAAACTTATACTGAAAGGACGATCATTCATTTACTTTAACGAGTTCGAATAATCAAGTACTCGGTGATCTTTTCATATTTAGAGAGTTTGAAAAGGGCTTAAAAGAGGACTCCAGGGTTTCGCTTTTTCGTAAAAATTTTGAAAGAGTCCGAAAAAGTGATAAAAGTATACTCTTTGTTGAAAAACGATCAGTTCTCCTGAAAAATCCAATTTCTACACAAAAACTTGAAACATTACACATACCTGTTTAAGATAAGTAAAAATTCTTTCAAAAATACCCCTTTTTTAAAGTGAAAAATAAACAAATTTAAAATTCATCTATTCGAAAAAACTTATAAAAGGGACTTTTTCAATTTCATTTTTACCGTTCAATTTCAGAGTGAAAAGTAAAAAGCTTTTGGGTAAGAAAGTTCCTGTGAAGATTCTGGAAAATCCGTCCATTGAAATTGAGAACCGTCAGTCCCAGGTAATCCACGACCTCTTAATCTTGTTTTTCATCCGTTTCAAATTCATTTTTAGGCTTTAGTTTGTATTTTTAGGGCAAAAAATGGTTTAAAAGTTCGCCTGCGGGGTCCGCAGGTGCGACACACGTTACCTGCGGACCCCGAATTTTTTCTATAAGGAAAAAGTCGTGGGTTCCGCACCCGATACACAGTACACGTGCGTATCTACGCACTGTTTACAAAGCATAAGTGAGGTACCCGCGCGGTTGAATTTAAAACACTTATTTCTTATTTGTTTCCCAAAAAATTTCAAATAATATTGTTCTAACTTGCCTTTTTATGCATTGTAGGATTGACAAGATGCTGATTTGGAGAGAACGTGAGCACGAGGAAGTGGATGAAGCCGCAATACTCCATTTTCCCACACAACAGGCATTAAGATCATGTGGCTTATACAAATTTTGGGCCATCTCAGGCATGAGGGCACAAGTAGAACTCCTGACATGGTTGGTGAATAGATGGAATGTGCAGGACCAGTGCTTCTTTATTGGTGGCCACCGGCTCGAAATTGAGCTGGAGGATATATATTTTTTGACTGGTTTGTCCAAAAGGGGTGAACAAGTTTCTTTGTTTGGGACTAGGCCAGGTGGCCAGTCTGTCGCTAGTCTTCAACTAGAATTCTGCAATAATCAGGCAAACCCTAGGGACAAACGGATTGATATAAAACACATCATCCGTCCTGAATTGAAAGTTATTGCTTTTACTGTTACCAATCTGTGTGGGAGTGTTGCGCTGCATGTAGCTACTGGTTCCCAAATGCGTATTGTTGTGGATTGTTTTCGCGGCACCATCTTTAACTGGTGTGAAGCTGTGTTGGCTAATGTAAAAGGCCAACTAACCAGAGCAAAAAATGGGAAACTGAATAACTTTGGATACGGATCCATCGTTGTTTCTTTTTCTCTAGAGAGGATCCCTATGTTAGCTCCACAGAGTATTGCTGTTGATGCCGGTCGACTTCGAGAACCGAGGATGGTTCATTGGTCCACATTGATGGCTCGTCATGATATCGAGGGTAGTGAGATTGTCCGATTTCCTCCTTCATATTTTCGTTGGATGGATCGCCAACTTTTTGTGATAGAGGACTTTCCATATGCCGGGATAGATTTCCGCGGCGACCGAGAGATGGCTCTCCCAGCAGGGGAACAGTGGGATGACTCAGGTAAAATCATTTTTCAACATTTGCTAAATTCTAATTTTTTATTTTTTATCGTCTTGAAAACTAATAACCAAAAGTTTTTGAATACAGATGTGGGTCCACAACGACCAGCCCATCTCCAACCTTACGAGAGAAGACAACCAGTTGCAGCCGCACCAGCCCCAGCAGGCCAATCAGCGGAGATTTTGACTGATTTAGAGCATCATCTAGAGCGTTTGACTCTAGATATTCCATAGACGAGCATAGATGACATTCCACTCAGGTTGCAGAGATACGTGATTGGAGTTCCAGGACCTTTTAGGAGGTTCCTATGCAGGGTAGCTCGGGCAGTGGTTTCTTATCGTGATCACCATCAGTGATGGGATGATCGTATTGTAGACTCATATTTTTTACTTTTGTATTATCATTTTTGCCGATCATAAGGTGTTTCCAACCTATGATCGAAGACGATGTATATTTTTTTGAAAAAAACTTTTATACTATGATATATCACTATTTGTCGGCTATCTATGTACATATGTGAATGTTGTTTGATTTACTGATTTTGATTATTGCAAATGTCTATTTATCATACTAGAAGCAATTGAATCTGCTAATGTATTTAAATGTCTTGGAATATGCTGATATTCAATGTAATCAAATTCACGTTCCAAGAGACGAACTCTTAAAAATAACCGTAATAACATTGGATTTCTAATGGTATAAACCCTGTTAAGCTGTAATACAACAAGTTCAGAATCCAACCTTACAATCAAACTCCGAATTCCAAATGATATGGATTCAGATAATAACTCAATCACTGCACTATACTCGGCAATGTTATTCGTTGTTTGACCAAGGCTTACCCCATGCATGGATACTAACTAATCAGAGGGTGAATAGATAGCCCAAGCTGCGGAAGAAATGTTCCGTGTACTACGACAAGCACCATTAGCAAAACCAATGTAGGTTTGAAGAGACGTAGACATCTGCAATATCAAGAGTAAAACTCAGATAAGTAGGGATAGTGATAAAAACACTCTCTAAACTAGGCACACTTTTCTAATCTAAAACACACCAGCAGTAAATAAATCTAAACTAACAAAATCTCCACACCACATTTAAGCATAATATCGCTTTAGATAGAGCCCATTTCTGGGTTTATCCAAAGGGACACCGTCAAAATCTATCAACTCATAGGCCCCTTTTGCTAACTTTTGTTTAACAATATAAGGACCATGCCACATAGGCACGAATTTCCCAGCTCCTAGCTTGTCGTTAGCTTGATCATAAAGTAAAACTAGGTCTCCTTCTGAAAAATTTCGAGGGGTCACACTTCTATCATACTGAGCTTTTATCCTTTTAACATGAGCCTCGTTTGCTATTGCAGCATTTCGTCGATTCTCATCTAATTGGGCTAAGTAAAAGAAATTTTTCTCCTCTTCAGACGTAGCTGGAAGTAATTCTACAGCTAATTTTAGTGACCGTATTTCACATTCAATCGGCAACACAGCTTCCAAACCATAAACCAGTTGAAAAGGAGTGAAACCCTTTGATGTTTTGACTGAGGTTCGATATGCCCAAAGTGCTGAAAATAACATGGAATGCCAATTCGTCGTGTGAATACCAATGATTCGTTTGATCATGGTGACTAAAACTTTGTTAATGGCTTCAACCAGACCATTGGCTTGCGGATAATACGGAGTGGAACTATCGTGGCGCAGGCCAAGTTGGTCTGTCAGTTCAGTCATCATGACATTCCGAAAGTGACTTCCATGATCCGTAATAATAGCTTGGGGAACACCGAACCTAGCAATTATGTGATTAAATACGAATGTTGCAGCAGTCTTGCCGTCAGCTGAAAATGTAGGCATCGCCTCAGCCCATTTTGTAAAATAATCTACTGCTAAGATAATATAGGCATGCCCCCCGGCCGAGTGAGGGTTACATGTAATAAAATCGATACCCCATTTCGCGAAAGGACCAACAGCAATTATAGGGTGAAGAGGAGCGGGTGATGCGCGCATTTTTCGATCAAAAATTTGATAGTTGTGGCATTTCCGAACCGCATAAATGCAATCTTTGAACAACGTTGGCCAGAAATAACCTGCACGCAATATCTTTTGGGTTGTGGCATACCCAAACATATGACCGCCACATGCTCCAGAATGGCAGTCATTTAACACCTTTTCAGCTTCTTCATGAGTTAGACAACGTTGAAAAACAGAATCCGCTCCACGACGATAAAGTGTATCACCAATGATATTATACTGTTGGGATTGAAAGCGTATTTTCCGTCGCTGAGTTCGTGAGATGTCAGGCCGAAAAGATTGGGTTTGGAGATAAACGATAATATCTCCATACCATGGATCAAGTGTACTGATGAGAAACAAAGATTCGTCCGCAATGGACTCTTCTGCCACTGTTTCAGTATCAGTAGAGGGGAAATCGCACGTCAGTTCCGCAAATACCAAAGATTTATTTGCCTTGTATTTTTCAAATTCCAAGTCAAATTCCTGCAGGATAACTATCCATTTGGAATATTTGCCCCCTAGCAATTGTTTGGTCAAAATATAGATCATAGGGTTGCAATTAGAAATTACCGTGGTTTTACGTAACAAGATGTAATGTCTAAAACGTTGGACAGCTTGAACAGCTGCCAAGGCCAATTTCTCCACATGTGTGTATTTAATTTCAGTCGGATGCAGATTCCGACTAAGATAATAAATCACATGTTCATTGTGAGATTCATCTTCCTGAACTAGTACCATTCCAATGGTGGAATGAGAAGCAGCGAGATACAAAATGTAATCTTGGTTGTAGTTGGGAGGATGCAATAACGGTGCATGGGTCAACGTGTGTTTAAGTGCATCAAAAGATCGATCAGCGATCTCGTCCCAAAAGAACGGAATGTCCTGTTTCAACAACCAGGTAAAACCCTTTGTAAGCTCGGCATAGTTAGGAATAAATCTACGTAAAAAGTTTGCTTTCCCCTGCAAACTTTGGAGTTGGCGTAAAGTCGAAGGAGGAGGCAATTTAACAATAGCTTCGACCTTCGATGGATCGACACGAATGCCTGTTTTTGAGACAACAAATCCCAGTAATCGACCCGATTCTACGCAGAAAACACATTTATGCGGATTCAACCTTATCCGATAATGCCTACATCTCATAAAAATTGCTCGTAAATGAGTGAGATGGTCGGCCCTACGTAATGAATGAGCAGGTAAATCATCGAGATATGGCTGGAAAATGTGCTTAATGTCATGAAATGCATAAGACATATCCCGTTGAAAAGTTGCTCCAGCGTTTTTTAATCTAGAAGGTAGTTTACAATAAGAAAACATTCCCCATGGACAAATAAAAGCTGTTTTGGGTTGATCTACAGGGAGTATGTTTATTTGATTGTAGCCGGAAAAGCCATCCATGAAGGAAAACAATTCACTGCCAGCACAATCATTGATTATTTGATTGATGTAGGGAGTTGGATAATTATCTTTTGGACACGCTCGATTAATATCCTTATAATCAATACATACTCTTATCGTTCCTTGTTTTTTAGTCACAGGAACAATATTTGATACCCAATCTGTTAAGGGAATTGGATAAATGAATCCTGCGCGAAGTAATTTTTCAACTTCTGCTTTTATAGCAGCAGCTTTTCTAGGATGAATTTGACGTAATCGTTGATGAACAGGTTTAGCATCCGGGTAAGTCTTAATTTCATGAACAACGATCGATGGATCAATTCCAGGCATTTCTTCATAAGACCAGGCAAACACGTCACATAATTCTTGAAATAGGGCTTTATAAGTCTGAATTTCTTCATTTGTACAACAAGCACCTATATGAATGTTTTCAATTATTCCTGGTTTTACTGAAATGTCAATTGGAACCATTCTAGATATATTTTCCAAATTTAACTCAGAATTAGGATTTTGCAATGGATTCTGAGGTTCTTTGACATATTCAGCAGTAAAAATTGAAGCGAAATCATTTTCAAAATGATCTAATTCAGGTAAAAATGAAGATCGGTGATGTAGATCTTCCCATGGTAAATCATCAACAGACAAAAACTCACGAATTTGCTCATCTGTATGAACAAGTTCAGGAAATGTTGTTGTAATTGAACTAGATATAGAAAGTGATTCCTCTTGGATCCCATTCATTGGATCAACTTCGGTTGAAAAGGGGTCGGAAAAAGACTGTACAGCCTGGTACGCAATTTCAAATGGACTCAAAGGCATCACGCCATCAAATGAATCTATCTCGGATTCTGAAGGTATAATCCAAGGATCATCAAACATAACAGTGTCTGACGAAATCATGTGAATATTTGCAGTAGAAGGCGATACGTTAGGAGGAGGAAAGGAAAAAGTTCCTAGTAAACTAGAATCTTTAATCAAACCCACTCCAACATCCTTATAAGGGATAGCCGTTTTACCAACATGCTGGATTGTTTCTGTAGAGGCTGGGTCGGATGAGAAATAAGTTAACTGATCTATTGTCATGATCTTTCCTTGATATGGAAATTTTATGAGTCGAAAGACCGAAGAAACAACAGCAGTCATAGCATACGACCCAGAAGAAGGTTGTAATCTAGAGGGGCATCAACCACTTCCACATCTAGATTAACGATTTTACCTTCGACCCCTATGGGTAAATCCTGCAAAATACCAAAAGGTTGAAAACCTCGACCATCAAAAGCCTTTAGAATTGTCGGGGATTGGTTAAGTGTAGGAGAACCAAGAGATTTCCAACACTGAATCGACATAATACACGTTGAAGCTCCCTCATCAATTACAGTCCGAAAAATAGGTCTGTTTTTTACTAACACTGGAATCTGGAAAGCCATTTGGTGAGGAAGACGTGGTGTACTATTTTCTAAATTGAAGATTATAAGGTTAGAATCCTGAACATCGACAGCTCCTATGGCAGACAATAATAATTTACGTTGTGCTGGACACGATTGCAGCACTTCCAAAGCCGACATTGCTGAAGGAGAAACAGCTAAATCTTCAACAATGTTGTAATTCTGAGCAGCTCTCGCATGTGGATTGAAAGCTGATTTACGAAGAACACCTTTAGCAGGCGGTTTGATTATGAAGTCTGGATTTTGTTTCTCGATCTGTAGCGGACCGGAAACAGGAGGAGTTGTATTTGATGTATTTGCATTAGAAGACTCTCCTTCTTTGCCATCAACGGGATTCTTAGAACCGTAATCTTGCGATCGCGTCGCAACCCTTACATGAGACATCATCATAATAGGCTCTTCTAAAGTAGTCGAGGAAGAACCAATCATCTTACTATCTTGAATTGGAAAAGGATCCTTCAAGACAGCAGGTTGTTGCAATCCTTTAACGAATTTCGTAACTTCGGCTCGATATGGACATTCTTTCGTGAAATGATCCTCTTCACAAATGAAACAAGGATAGCGAGGTTTACGTTTTTCGTCATTGGATTCGTCTTTATCAGTTTTCTCTTTCGAATTCTTTTTGTTTTTATTCTCCCCTTTATTTTTACCACTGGATTTAGATTTGGTCGTAGATGTCTCTACAACGTGAATATCGGTAGAAACTTCGGGGGAATATTCTCCTTTCGGGGAATCAGGTAAAGTTATAATAGGAGAAGAATTCTTTGAAGATTTCTTCTTGCTTTTAGAATTGACTGTACCAATCATACCGTCGGCGGCATGAGACCCTGAAGGAGCAGCAGCTATTTGACCTTGTTTTGGAAGGTCTGGGATTTTTTCATGTAAAGTACCTGACTGCGTATAAACGAGGTCAAGGTACTGAGCTTGAGCAATTACTTGCTCTTCAGTAACAACACCAGCCTTAGCTACATCTTCAATGATCTTGGGTAACAATGATTTAACAAACCATTCTGCCAAAATTTGATCCGGAATATAAACTTTCACCAAACGTCTTCTACATCGCCATTCATGAATATGATCAGAAATATACGTGGACGTAGATTGTTTTAGCGAAGTTAATAATTCTGTGCCATTGTCGTATCTGACAGGCAACTAAAAATGAGTCAAGAAAGCAGTTGCTAACTGACTAAAGTTATGAAACGAGCCTCGTGGCAACTCAATGTACCATTTGGCTGCAAAACCTATGAGAGTTCTTTGGAAAAGACGTAAACGAATCGAATCATCAATGATTGAATTAGATGCACACCAAAGGTGATAAGTCATAACATGATTCGATGGATCCTCTCCTGACTTACCTTTGAATTTTGGTATATCACTGGGCAACTTATGAGGAATTGGCAGCTAGTTCTGATAATAAAAAATGGGATCATTTGTAAGGCGCGTCAAATCAGGTAAGTCCAAAGTTGCGATAAATGGTAATTGACGGTTAGGGTCGCGAAAACCTTGAGAAGCCAAAGCAGATCCAGGAGGCGGATACCCAGGATAACTAGGAATCGGATTTGCATTAGGTATTGTGTAACCTCCCGGAAAACCAGGATGAACCGGACCATACTGAGGTTGTTGATAAGTATAACCAGGGTACGGTTGATACTGATAGTTTGGATTCTGTACATAGGGATCGAATTGCGACTGTCCCTGGTACGGTTGATACGTAAATTGAGGTTGACTTGTAACAACTGTACTTGTACCAGCTTGTCCTGTAGGCATCTGAACTTTAGTCTGAATGGAAGATACTGACTGAGGTACAGAGACTTGAGGGATTTCTATGGATACAGGGATAGAAGAATTCGGGGCTACAGATACTCCAGAAACAGGTGTGACAGGTTGAACAGACGTTGCAGCAGTTGTAGCATTTTGAGGGGGAGTCTGAGGTGTACTAGGCCTAGTCTGTTGAACTGAACTAGGTGCAGGAGTTTGAATAGCTGGCTGAACAGGTTGCTGGGTTGGACCAGAAACCAAAGGCTGTCCAGGTTGATAAGGCAACTGCACATTAGGCTGCAAAGGCTGTTGATATTGGGACGGATCCCATACCATAGTTCCGGGGTATTGTCCCATAGAAGGTTGAACGTAAGGACCATAACCTGGTTGAACGTAGGGTTGATAAGTAAGTGGTAAATTTCCGGCTCCTTGAAAAGATGGTTGACCAGAAGGCTGTTGGAAACCTTGAATTGGGTACTGACCTTGAGGTTGATAACCCTAAGGCGCGTACTGAGGCTGGGGTTGATAAGGACCCTGAGAAGCATATTGATCTTGGGGTTGACCTTGAGGTATGTATTGTCCTTGAGGTTGATACCCTTGAGTTATGTACTGTCCTTGGGGTTGCCCCCCAAAATAATATGATTCCACAGTTTGTCCTGGGAAAAAATACCTTGAGGTTGAGCCGCAGGTGGTAATTGACTACCTGAAGGTTGTCCTCCAGGTGGTAATTGAGTTCCCTGAGGTTGCCCCCCAGGCGGTAACTGAGTTCCCTGAGGTTGCCCCCCAGAAGGAAACTGACTGCCTTGAGTTTGAGGATTTGGAATATTACCAGACATCATAAAGATTTGATCTGCGTTCGACGTTTCAATATTAAATCCATTAAGACCAGATGATAACACGTTTTCAATTGGTCGAGGAGCTGCTCCCGAGAAAGTACCAGATAGAGACTGATATCCCAAAGGAACAGAAGGACCACCGTGTAAAAATGATTCCGGTGTTTGAGAAAACATGGATGACTCTCCTGCCATAAAGGATGGTAGATAATAATTTCTGGGTGTAGGATGAAATGGAATTCGAGGTGGATAAAAAGCAAGACCCAGATTCTCTAAAAAGTTCGTTAAAGAGAGATACCAAGGATCAGTTCGAATGGGGTTGTAGAAAATAGATTCACGCTCCCTAAGATTTATAGATTGAGGGGAGTCGGGAAGAGATATGTCTTCGTCTGGATTAGTAAGTTCTTCAATAGAAATAAGTCCAGAGGGAAGATTGTCTGTAATGATATTTCTTACCCTAGGTGAACCTGGATCGCTAGAAGTTGGTGTGATAAATCCTGAGGATGTTTCTAACACAGAAGATTCAGTTTCAGGTTCAGATATTTCAGGTTCGTCAGATAATTCACCAGAAGGAGAAATATTTTCAGTAACTTCAGAAACTAAAATCGGTTCTTGAATGTATTCTGTTGTAGGTATTTGATGATCGGGATGTATAACTATAGCTGAGCTTTCAACTTCTGTTGACCTAAGTCTATGGCTACTGTGTGGTACCAGAGCTCGAAGCCCTTCAAGTTGACTTGGTGAATATTCAGGGGGTTTCCCTTGTATTCTCCGGGATTGTCTCGGCAATTCCGCCACGATTAAAAATTATCTAATCACACGCAAACAAAGAAAAATTTCAATGAAAACACCTAAAGTCTCTAAGAAACAAACAATTGAATCATACGCTTAAAAAATCTAGGAGTTCAAACCACACACAAATAGTAACTTTCTGCACTAAAAACACTAGTTGGTGATGAAATCCAACTTAGTAGAGTTTTAATACGAAAAGGGCGGTTGGAACAGTTACCTCGATAACCTGCTTAATGAAACAAACCGATGCAAGTTTCTCCACTATACCATCTCGAGTGAAGATAACCCTCTGGAGAGTCCAAGTGAGTCTAGCCGATGTCTGTTCCAGGTACAGTGGGATCTTCCCTCCACCGTCACCTTAGGAAATAATCCTAAAGACTATGGCCACTAAGGTTACCAATTGAAACAAATATACCTGGGAGAACAGTCTACGATCCGAGACACACACAAGGGCAGAGTAACAAAGCTCAATCCCCTTGAAGGCTCCTTGAAATAATCCAAGGTATACCGACAAGTGACCCCTGGCTCCTCGACAATGGTCAATCCGAGGTTTACCGTTGTTAATACGTGTATATCTTCTATCGTTCCCAATGAGGAAGGATTGATTACCCCACTGGTTCAGATATGATCTCGTGCTTGACTCCTATAAGAGGAGCTTCCCAGAGCATACATGCAACAATTGGAATTCTTCCTACCGCAAGATTTGTCTACATGTTTGTTTTAGCTATCTTGGAGAGTTAATTACTCTCTACTCCAAGATACTAGCCTAAGCTATGTTGGTGATAAGACCCCTAGAAATAAAAATATTACTAGATGAATTTTAATTAAGCGTTACTTTTATGAGTTGTTTCTTAAGTCAATGGGTGCGAAAATGAAACTTTGGATGATGTGAAGACTCGATTTCCAAAAAACACTAAAATTCACCTAGAATGATATTCAATTCTTTTTCTTTCAATGAACTTCTATCTAAGAAAGAGTTGGAGAATGCAATTCTTTTAATAAAAAATTCCTTCTTTAAACATGAAGAATGATTGAAAGAAAATATTTTGTCTTTTCAATAATGAGAAAAATTATCAAGCTCATAACAAAATCCTTTTTCTTTCCAAACTTGAAGCTACAAAACAATTTTCCTTCAAAAGAAAGCTATAAAAACTAAAAAACTACTCAAAACTACAAAATCTAATCTTGAGATCTATTGAATTTAAACAATCTAAATGAGTAAAAGCTTTAAGATTTTTTAAGAATTTTTTCCTTAGTTGTTCAGCAAACTAAGAGTCTATTTGTTTAGAATAACAAACAGATCAAAAACACTCAAAATATGTTTTTTTTATAAAAATGAAATTCAAAACTTTCAACCAAGTTTTTCGAAGATTCGCAAAGAAACAAATGGCTCTATTTCTCAATAAAGGATGTTCCCACAATCAGGTCGGATTCAGCAAAAAGACTAAAAAGATCAATGTAATCTGAGATACTTTAAACTGTCAATGCTTCGAATCACTACAAAGACCAAGTGAAAAACAATCCAAAATGCAAAATATTCTAGAAAATCATCAAAACATCAATATTGTTGGAGTTCATTCACAAAAAATTCTTGACAGAAACAAAAATCAGTCTGGGCAGAAACCAAAAATCTAAATCCAAATAAAAATAAACTACAGAAAGAAATCTGGAGGTTTTCTAAAAATTTTACAGGGTCCGCAGGTAACCAGTATTGACAGGTGCGGTCCCGCACTGTATTCTTTACAGAAAGTGCGAACCTGCCCGCACTGTCGAAGTAAGGCAGAGTGCGGTCCTAGGAAAAATTATAGAAAAACTTAAAATATTTCTAAATTTTCAAAAACAGGGAAAATCTAAATTACCCAGACAGATATGTATCAATCAAAAACCAGGAAAAAATGTTTCCTCAAATCAAAATAAAAGAGAACCAAAAACAACAAGTTCCATCCCCAGTAGAGTCGCCATTTTGTTGTGTAGATTAATTCGTCTTGCGGACAAGACCGATCTCTCTAGTACTAAAAGTAACTAGCAACAAACAGCCAATTATACTAATCTCTCTCTAAGCATACAAGATTCATAAAAATGCTATATAGGTGTAAGGCCTACCTTATGTCCAGCGCTTGCTTGATCTCGTTGTAGTCCCTCGTGCACTGAAGGAATGTTCTTCAATAAATCTGCAGTCACAAATAAGCAAAAATATTACAGAGCACCTATATAGACATTATTATAAACCATACTCATCATAATGATCAAGGAATTTATGAAATAAACCATGAATAGACAGTTTAATGAGAGAAATGAGTATATTTGTATTAACTTCAAATAAAAGAAAACCTTTACAACCTGTGCCTTGATGTCGTGCAGGTCCTCCCGGGGTCCGAAGCAGGAATCTCCTCTAATTTGACAAGCATTGCACTCTTTGAACCAAGATGGATAGAGGTGAGTGATTTAACCTCACAGAAAGTCTTAGTTAACTGAGTCTGAATCTCAACAGCATTTAACCTCAAAATATCTTAAGCTTTTTAACTCCCTTTGAGGCTACCCAAGGCCTCTTTTTATAGTGGAAAAGAGGAGGTTTTCTGTTCCAAATATGAAGGGATAGAATCCTCCTTCAAAGGGATTAGCTCCTTACATCAAGGGGTTAGCTCCATCAAGTGAGGGATGCATGATCCTTCTCAAAGCGTATCCATTCCCGAAAATTCCCATCTAGAATCTTCTAGAATTCATCTGAAATCAACTTTTTATCTTTACTTTCTCGCCTTTTTGAGTTTTACAGAGGTTCGCACCCATAACACAAAGAACGTGCGGTAGGGTTCCGCAGGAGAGCTGAACTTTAGGTGCGGGACCGTAGGAAATGAATAGAGAAAGTGCAATACCAATGTTTAGGGGATTTTTAGGAACTTTTCTCTGATTTTGAAAGCTTGACATGAGGAACTAATATGTTAGACTTGCAAAAGGAGGAAGTATGAGTAATAATGAGCTCATACTCATAGCAAAATGTCAGGATGACAGTTTTTAGTGTAACAGTTATTTCAGGAATATGATTTTGAGATCATTGTTAAGCCCGGGAGGTTGAATGCAGGCCCAAATCATCTGTCTCGTATCGATACAGGGGAAGAACCTACTAACCTAGATGAAGGCTTACCCGATGCACAGTTGTTTACCATTAAGATGGTTGATGCTCACTTTGCTGATATCATTGAGTTCCTTACTACAAGCGTGGCCCCTTCTGCGTATTCGGTACAACAGAAGAAGGAGTTGGTCACCCGGGCTGCAAACTTTACTATCATCGCAGGACAGCTATATAAGCTAGGCACTGATGGGATACTCTGTAGATATTTATTGGAACATGAACGGCCCACCGTCCTCACAGAAGCACATGATGGAGTCGCAGGTGGCCACTACGCAGGCAGGGCTACGGCACAAAATATTTTGAGGGCTGGCTTATGGTGGCCTACCCTGCATCAGGATTCTTACACCTATTGTAGATCATGTGATACATTCCAGTGAACTGGTCGACCCTCACGATGAGATGATATGCCATTACAGCCTCAACTAGCCCTACAAGCTTTTGATAAATGGGACATTGACTTTATATGACCCATCAATCCACCAGGCAAGAAAATAGGCGTGCGCTACATTATCACTGCCGCTGATTACGTCACATGATGGGCTGAGGCACAAGCAGTAAAATATTGTACTGCTGATACTGCTGCGCACTTCATCTTTGAGCAGATTCTAACCAGGTTCGGTTGCCCAAAGATCCTAATGAGCGACAGAGGTACGCATTTTGTTAACCAAACGATTCAAGCTTTGAATGAGGAATTTTGGATCCACCATGCCAAGAGTACACCATATCATCCCCAAGCTAATGGGGCGGTTGAAGCTTTTAACAAAATTTTAGAGCAGGCATTAATGAAGGTTTGTAATGCCGATCGTAGTGACTGGGATGTTCGCATCCCCTCGGTTCTGTGGGCATACCGAACGAACTGCAAAAATTTGACCGGCAAGACACCCTTCCGAATGGTCTATGGCAAGGAGGCCATCATGCCCATAGAGTACGTTGTTCCTAGCCTACACATCACAGCATTCACGAATATGGCAGACTCCGATATCATATAAGAGCACCTGGAGAAACTGGTGGCTTTGGAGGAAGATCGATTTATTGCTCAGTTTCACCAACAGGTTCAAAAGGCTCGTGATAAAGCATGGCATGATCGACACATTCACCAGAAGACATTCGTCGAAGGTGATCTCGTCCTTTTATACGATAACCAGTTTGCGAAACATCCAGGCAAATTCCTGCAGAACTGGCTTGGTCCCTACACATTTAAGGAGGTTATGAATGGCGGAGCCGTCCAGTTAGCTACACTGCGTGGTGACCTCCTTCCTAGCTTTGTCAATGGTAGTCGACTCAAACCATACCAGGTTGTAGACTATGTGGTCGCACCAGTGCAGTGACTCGGGACGAGTCACAAGATTGTGTTGGGGGACTGTTGGAACAGGGTCTCCTAACAAGCTGTGAAACTGGTCCATTTTGATTACTTTTGATTATATTTAGTATAGCGCAGGGGTTTTGGGGAAGGTCAAAACCCCAAACGCATTGTAATCGGTCAAAGGGTAAACTAGGGATCCGAAAACCATGGGTTGCGGACCATAGGAAATTCAGAGCTAGATTGTTATAAATAGAGATGTATTTTGTATCGAAAAGGATAGGAATTGATGAGATATTGATGCAATCTATTGCTTAAGCTGTCTGTTTGGGTTTTGGGGAACGAACTCCTACTGGCTGTGTGCGCAGAGATCCTAGTCCAGCTATGTGCGGACCCTGCTGCTATGTGCACAGGTTGGGAAGGAAATTGTAAGGAAAATTTGATGAATGAATGAATGCGAAGAATTATTAGAGATCTGAATATGTGAGTTCTGTTATGTGAATTGCTGATAAATGGTGTGTTATGTGTTTTCTGTCTTTAAGCTACGAAAGATCTGTGTACTGTGCTCTTGGATCTAGATCAGTTATGTTTTGTTTATGTATTGATGTGTTGATGATATAATAAGCCTATAACTATAGATCTAATTCACATGGATGTGAATAGGAACATAATTAACCATGTGTAGGACAAGGTAATATGGGAATTACAGAAACAAGACGCAGCCCTACTTGCCTTACCCATCCTTTCTCAGGGTGCGGAAACCTGGTTCCATCACCCACCCATACTACTTCGGGTGAGACTATGACCTGCGAAAGCAGGTCACTACCGAAAGGGCCAGTAGTATAGGGGTTTGTTGGCAAACCTTGCACACCGAACCTGGGTCAGGACCCCTCAAGCCAACATTAATTAAGAAAATTAAGAACTCTAATATTCCAAATATCATGTGAAAATTTGTGAATATTACAGTCCTCCCCGAAAAAATGTTGCTTGTCCTCAAGCAACTGCAAAAGTAGATGCAAATCCATCTATTCCCCTCCAAATGGCATCCACATAAGGAAGGGCTCCTCCATTTGCTGCAATGTGTTATGCATGTTTGGTTCCAAAGTTGTCTCTTAAGAATGCAGAGAATGGCCTCCAACTGTATAGTTAGATGTCCTCCTTTCTCCAAGAAGTGCCAAGTGACAACCATATGATGTCCAACATCATCATCAATACATGAGATACATAAATTAAAGGGGTTCTTCCCACAAAGGAAAAGTCTCGTCTCACAAAGCATTTCTTCATCCCATGTTTAATAAAGTAGATTGAGCATGGACATGCCCTCATCTTTAGCCATGTTGGCCTTGTTGGATCCAAGAATCATTCCAACATTATGCAAAAGAAGAAATAGAGATATATGGGTAGACAAAAATGTCGAACCATATTCTCCCAATAGTAACCACCAGAGTAGGGCCTCTTTCTGCCATCCTCCATCTCCACCATGCAAGATGGACAAGCCAAACTCCCCTAAAAGCAACCAAAGCAACAAGAGATATTTTTGCTTTTCACCTCCTCGTGTGCATCATGGAGTAAAAACATACTGATAAGCATGTGGAATGTCACATCAGCCCAATATAAGCAAACACCATCAATACACGTCATGAGAGTACCATGCCAAGTTTTACACAATACAAAACACATAGACATGGGAGATTTCATGTGATGGCCAAACTCTCTTAAGGACAACCAAATTGAACATGTCTTTCTTTGATGCATACTATCATTGATACACAAGGCATGAGTCAAGAAAATGTGATCTATTGGGTGGTAACCATACACACCCAAGAGGAGCCAGCGCAACGATGCCTCCTTATTCATTACATGAGTGTTATTCAAGGCATGGATCAAAGAAATAGGAGCCTTTGGGTAGTAACCAAACTCACCCAAGAGAAACCAGTGTAACCAAGCTTCTTGCTGGCCCATGTCATATATCTGCAAGTGGTCATGCAACCCCTTGCTTATCATCCTCACCCACTCATCCCCATGTGGATGATGAATGATGTTCTAAATAAACATGGTATCCTCCTTTTGTAGAATACCATCCACCTTAATCTGATGAAGAACCTTGCACTCCATGAAATTTTGAAGTGCACCTCCAATGAAATCTCTTAATGATACCTTCTTCTCATCAGTGGCCTCCCAAAACCAATGAGGTTCTGGATCTACTGCAGGTAGAAGTTTCTCTTTGAGCTGTGAGATGCTCATTAAGAAAGTGTCATCCAAAAAGGGGAAAAGACTGTCCATCTCAATATGTCTACCATCTATCACCTTTCTCTCCATTGCTTCATGAATGAAGCTGCCATATGATTTCTCCCATGAGGAATGACTCCTCCTCTTCTCACTACTGCTCCTTAACAACGTTGTAGATCTGCAAGGTGATACATATGCTGTCTCAAGGCAAGGCACAATGTTGAATTCATAGCCAGCCATTGTACATAGGATCATTCTTATCCCATCTTTTGAAATTCCACATTTCAACTGAAAGGGTTGAATGTAGTTTAACAATGACAATCTGGGATAGTTTTTCATCTCCTCCTTGATTAGATTAAGGGTCCTCTGCACAGTGATATGTTGCTGCTTCAAATCAGCGTGTTTTTCTAACCCATGGTTATGCATTGTCCTTGATGGCATGTTCCCATAAGTTTCAATAAGAGGTACTGAAACAATATGAGATGGAAGTGGATGCATACCTTGGATCAACTGATGTGTGGGAACCTCTTGCAAGACAACAAGAGTTCCTCCAAACAGGACAATAGTGTCTCCAACTACTGGTAAGAGCAGGGAAAATTTTAAGAACCCCCCTAAATTTATATATATAATAAATGGGTGAATCCCCATGATACATAGGAAAAATTGAAGGCAATTTTATTAATAATATAATATGTATATATAATTTTTTGGCGAATTTCTCATGAGATTATATTATCTTGTAAAATCATGGTGAATCACCAGTACAAATGGTGAATCACTACTACAAAATGGTGAATCGTTGTCTAGTGGAGTTCAGGGTGTTGGTTCCAATGAAGATATGGTAGTTGAACCAAGAGTAGAAGGAAGAGAACCACCGAGACCAAGCATGGCACATGGTGACTCGTGAGGGAAGTAGTTCTTGTGCAGTTTGGAAAACGTGTTCTTCTAGTTCTGCTAAGCATAGTGTTGTTGCTCATGCTACTACTAGCACTGATATTGAGGTTGGAGAGGAGTTTGAGGAGAAATGAACAACAACGGGAAGAAAAGAAAACATGCTATTAAAAAAGTGTTGATAAACATTGGATCCGATCCAGGTGCCATGGTATAATAACAATATCGCAAAATACTTTAGATGTTCAACTATGGAAACATAATTTACATTACAACACCATCACGACTCTTACACAACCATATTTATGGAAATGATTTGATGCTTGGAATCTCTTAAAGGAAGACCTAGCATGGTAACTATAATAAGGTGAACTGCTTCTCACTTCTTCAAAATATTATTCCTTCTCGTGCCTTAAAAATATGGATATTGAAAGGAATATGTGCCAGTTGCAGCCACCCCGCTGAATCTGTTAAAATTATAACCATCAACATGAAGAGAACCATTATAAAAACTCCATTCGGAATTCCCCATGTCATGCCCATGCCATGCCATGAATCTGTTTGTAGCAGAATCCCACAAGTAGTAGCAGTGGCACCCTATATTTACCTAATAGCTCCATTTATTGGAGAGGAGGTCCACTCTAGAACTTGCCAATGCTCTCCTAGTATTGTTGTACAAATTATGTCTTGTTTTAAATTTGTACAAGGAGAGATACATTTTCAGTATATGCATCTTTTCAAATCTGGTATGTTAGGTCCCTATATTACTAGTATAGTCCCTTATTGTTGTTAGTGTAACCCCCTTATTGTTATTCTTGTATCCTTGTAACCCCCATATTGTTATTATTGTGCCCTTAAATTATTATTGTTAGGTCGGCTAGGATTACATTGTGGCCCCACTAGGATTACATTATGGCCCCATGGACTCCTATATATAGAAAGGAGGTTTTGTAAGTTGTATCATCCAAGAATTGTTCATTTATGTAATGTATTGGAGGTTGTCCCCTCGAAGTGGCTTATTTCTAAGGCGTTGATATCTCTCTTCTTCTATTTTTGGAGCTGGTTACGCAACATTTGGTATCAGAGCTTTGCATTCTAGGGTTTTGCTGCTCTAAACAGGTCATCGTGGAATTTTCGCTATAACTTTTTTTTTACGAAGGTTAAAAATCTGAAATTTTCAGGGTGCGAAGCCGAAATCCTGAGGAAACTCGTCAAAAAATTTCAGAGCTTGGTTCACAATATTTTCGGAGATATGATCTGTGGAAGGTAGTGCTTTTTCAGGCTCCCGAATTTCATCTCAAAGAGGTGATCGTGGGAAAAGATTCATAACTCTCTCTCTGAGCATCATATAGGAGTGCCGTAACAATTGGTCGCAAGTACACGGACTATAATTTCTTGGCTATCAATTTCAGGGCCGAAAGACGAAACAGTGACACATGGCAAGTCGTACAAGTTCGCTCTACTGAACTAGTCCATAATTAGGTCATTGTGGGAGATTGGACACAACTTTTCCTTGGAGAATCCAAATCAGGTCAGACCTGTGGCATTCGAAAGAGAATTCATAGGGCTACGTCAGTACCAAAATTCAAATATTGAAGTGCTGAAATCACAGAGAAAATCCAATTTCAATATCGAGCTCCTCAAAAGCAAGAAAAAGGTGTGTATTTTTTTTCCGAATTGCATAAGTCTTGTTTGAAGAATCAATTTGAATTGATTCCAAGGGCATATTGTAGAATAGATATCAGTATTGGGTTCTAAAATATGCCTCGTAAAAATAATTCAACACCCATTAAGCCTTCAGAAGGCTCTACAATGACTCATGAAGATGAAGAATTGCAACATGATCTATCAAAATTACAAGAGCAAGTGCACCAAATTTCGCTCTCGCAAAGAGCAACAAAAAATGAAATGGAAGTTTTGAAGAAAGGCGTGCAAGCTAAGATGGATGGCATGGAAGCTGGCATGGAAGCTAAGATGGATGACATGAAAGACAACATGGAAAACATGAATAATGATCTAAAAGCAGACATGGAAGGTTTGACAAAGTTGATACAAGAAATGTTTCATAATGGTGAAAAGATAGTAGGAGAAACTCATGATGAGAACAAAATAAATGTTAATTGTGATTTCATAAACTCTAATGTTGGTGGGAAGAACCACCATATTCCAAAAATGGAGATGAGGAATTTTGATGGAAGGAATCATGTAACATGGATACTACAGATGGAGCAATATTTTGATCTCCATAACGTGCAAAACACACAAAAGGTACGCATTGCAACTTTACATTTAGAAAAAAATACATTTGTATGGTATCGATGGCTTTGCTCCCGTAAAAAAATTGTAACTTGGTCAATTTTTACGGAGGAAATGATAGCACATTATGAGGATAAAAAGAGCAACACCTTCTTTAGCCAATTGATAAATCTCAAACAAAAGGGCTTAGTGGGGGAGCACATTGAGGACTTCCAAAAATTGAATATAAGGGTAACTGATATTCCAGAGGAACACAGGATTGATCTCTACATAGGCACTTTAAAGGATTACATCCAACATGAAGTTTGAATTTTGGAACCTGATTCATTGGAGAAGGCATTCAGGTTGGCAAGAAAAATTGAATGTAAAATTATGGCGATAAGGAAGCCTACCACTCACTTTTATAAAGAAGGAAGTGTTGCTACGCCTATATTTCCACAACCTACAAGGTTGACACCACAACAATTGGAAGAAAAAAGAGCAAAAGGGCTTTGCTACAGTTGTGATAGCAAATACACTAAAGGTCATAGGTGTGCTGAGAAGAAATTATTTTACATAGATTGTGAAGAGGAAGAAGAAAATGAACAAGAAGAGGATATACACCAGGAACCAACCCTAGAAGAGGAAGAAATGAATCCGACCATATCGTGTAATGCACTGGCAGAAATTACCACTCCTCAAACTCTCAAGATAGAAGGACAAATCAAGAAGAAAAAGGTAATAGTGTTGATTGATTCAGGTAGCACCCATAATTTTATTCATTGTAAGGTAGCCAAGGAATTAAATTGTTTCCTATACCCAGCACTAGAATGTCAAGTGATGGTTGCAAATGGAGGAACTATAAATTGCTCTGGAAAATTCCATAATAACAAGCTAACCATGGGGGAATATGTATTGACTAGTCCAATGCTTTCCATTCCTATGGGAGGTGCTGATGTTGTACTAGGAGTACAATGGTTACAATCTTTGGGGACGGTAGCTTTTAATTTTCAAGAAATTTTCTTGAAATTTTTTTCAGAAGGAAAGGAAGTCGAATTATGGGGTATTGTGGGGAAGCCAGGAAGGATAATAAGCTCTAATGTCATGACAAAGCTTCTAAAGAAAGAACAGCGAGGCGTAATTGCACAATTATGCTCACTAGAAGTTCCAACATCAAAATCATGTATTTCTGCAGATCTCCAACAAGTCTTGGACAATCATTCCAAGGTGTTTGAAACTCCCAAAGGACTCCCACCTATTCGTGATCATGATCATGCTATTCATTTGATTCTAGAAAGTGTTCCTCCAAACATCAGGCCTTATAGATATCCTTACTTCCAAAAGAGCGAAATTGAACGTATGATTGCAGAAATGTTAGAGGCGGGTATAATTCAACCCAGTCAAAGTTCTTTCTCTGCTCCTGTAGTATTGGTACACAAGAAGGATGGATCATGGCGAATGTGTCCAAATTATAGGGAGCTCAATAAGCTCACCATTAAAGATAAATTTCCCATTCCTGTGATTGATGAATTATTGGATGAATTACATGGAGCAATTTATTTTACCAAGTTGGATCTTCATTCAGGATATCATCAAATTAGAATGAAGACTGAAGATATTCCAAAAACAACATTTCGAACTCATGAGGGTCATTATGAATTTTTGGTCATGCCTTTTGGCCTTACCAATGCACCTTCTACATTTCAAGGGTTGATGAATTCCATTTTCAAACCCTTTCTTAGAAAATTTGTGCTAGTATTTTTTGATGATATACTAATCTACAGCAGGTCTTGGAAGGATCATGTTGAACATGTTGACAGGGTGCTCAAACTATTGTAGGAGAAACAATTATATGCAAAAACATCCAAATGTTTCTTTGGAGTACATGAGATGGAATATCTAGGTCATATTGTATCTCACGAGGGCGTTAAGGTAGACCCTAACAAAATTAAAGCCATTAAGGAATGGAAAGTCCCCACAACCATAAACCAGTTGCAAGGATTTCTCAGGTTAACAGGGTATTATCGCAAGTTTGTTAAGAATTATGGGAGAATAGCAGCACCTCTAACAACATTACTGAAGAAAGATTCATTTTCATGAACTCCTGAAACAACTAAGGCCTTTGAACATCTTAAAGAGGCAATGTGTCGAGCACCAGTCTTAGCTACGCCAGACTTCACAAAAACCTTTATTGTGGAATGTGATGCCTCATGAAATGGAATTGGTGCTATTTTAATGCAGGAAGGAAGACCCATTGCTTTTGAAAGTCGTCCAATCAAAGGAAGGTATTTACATAAACCTATTTATGAGAAGGAAATGTTAGAAATACTGCATGCCCTAAAGAAATGGCGAACTTACCTAATGGGAAGACACTTCAAGGTAAAAACTGATCATGATAGTCTTAAACACTTTTTGGAACAAAGACTATCTTCAGAAGAGCAGCAAAAATGGGTCACAAAGATGTTTGGTTATGACTTTGAAATAATATACAAAAAATGAAAGCTTAATGTTGTTGCAGATGCACTCTCAAGAAAGAATGAAGAGGTGGAAGCGTTGCTTTGTGCCATTTCTATTATCCAACCAGATTGGATAACCGAAGCAAGAGATGAATGGAAGAAGGACAAAGATGTATGGACACTCATTCAAAAGTTGCAGCAAGATCCTAGTACATCTGATACATTTAGTTGGAAAAATGATTCCTTATGGTACAAAGATCGCTTATATCTTTGTAAGAATTCCCAACTAAAACAAAGGATTCTTCTGGAATTGCACACTTCTCCTTTAGGAGGACACTCAGGATTTTTAAAAACTTACCACAGGGTGAAGAAAGAATTTTTTTGGGATGGCCTTAAATCTGATTTTCAAAATTTTGTGGCGAAATGTTTGGTTTGCCAGCAGAATAAAGTTGAGACAATTAAGACCCTAGGACTTCTACAACCTTTATCCATTCCAAGTCAACGTTGGGAGGAGATTTCAATGGATTTTATCACAGGTTTACCTAAGTCCGAAGGAAAGAGTGTCATCATGGTGGTAGTTGATAGACTTACCAAGTATACACACTTTTGTGCATTATCTTATCCATTTAAAGCAAGTACGGTTGCTACTACATTTATGGATAGAATTCAAAAGCTACATGGAAGCCCAAGGGTTATTGTGAGCGACAGAGATCCCATTTTTACTGGAAATTTTTGGACAGAGTTATTTTCTTGTTTGGGTACTCGATTAGCTCATAGCTCATCTTATCATCCTCAATCTGATGGTCAAACTGAGATAGTAAATAAATGTTTGGAAGGATATCTTCATTGTTTTGTATCTGATAAACAAACACAATGGGTCAAGTGGTTACCTCTTGCTGAATGGTGGTATAACACTTCCTTCCATACTGCAGCAAAAATGACACCATTTATGGCACTTTATGGATATCATCCACCATCCATCACATCATCTTTAAGGGAAAATTCGAAGGTTCAAGCAGTGGAAGATCACATCGAGCATCAGCAAGAAGTTCTCCAACTCTAAAGGATAACCTGAATTTGGCACAAAATCGAATGAAACAACAGGCAAATCAACATCGTAGCGAGAGAAGTTTTGATGTAGGAGATTGGGTATTTTTACGGCTACAACCATACAAACAAATGTCCCTCAAGCAAGCAAAGAAGGATAATAAATTATCGCCAAAGTACTATGGTCTTTACAAGGTGTTGCAAAAGATTGGTACTATGGCATACAAATTGGAGCTTCCTGCTTCTTCGCGAGTACATCCAGTTTTCCATGTTTCATGCTTAAAGAAGGTTATAGGTGAAAATCTTCCAGTTCAAACAATATTGCCAGAATTTGATGAGGAAGGAAAAATCATATTGGAACCAGAAGCGGTCATGGAAACAAGAACTCGACAACTACGGAATCGATCAATTTCAGAGTATCTCATCAAGTGGAAGAACTTACCCACCGAAGATTCTACATGGGAGGATGAGAATTTTATACAGAAGCACCCAGAGCTACTCAAGCGTTGAGGACAACACTTTTTTGAAGGAGAGGGGCATGTTAGGTCCCTATATTACTAGTATAGTCCCTTATTGTTGTTAGTGTAACCCCCTTATTGTTATTATTGTACCCTTGTAACCCCCATTTTGTTATTATTGGCCCTTAAATTATTATTGTTAGGTCGGCTAGGATTACATTGTGGCCCACTAGGATTACATTATGGCCCCATGGACTCCTATATATAGAAAGGAGGTTTTGTGAATTGTATCATCCAAGAATTGTTCATTAATGTAATGTATTGGAGGTTGCCCCCTCGAAGTGGCTTATTTCTAAGGCGTTGATATCTCTTTTCTTCTATTTTTGGACCTGTTTACGCAACATGGTAGTTATAACTTATAAGTCCAAATAAGCAATAAGAAGACCAATGACCTCCATCAAAGGTTCAAATACCATAAATTGAATAGGCAATACGCAGACCAATGACCTCCATCAAAGGTTCTAACCAAGTCCTTAATTTAAGGATGGACGACTATTATTTTGAAGTGGAGTAAATTACCATTGGACCAATTTGACGTTAAATTATTATATAAAATCATGCAATGTGAACAGCCAAACATTTGATATAGACATTTTGTAATAACACTTATTATTTGTAATAACATGGTTTGTTAATGGATGTTGTGTAATGAAATACTTTGTTATAAAGTTAATGTTTTGAGTAATTTACTAGCATAGATCCATCTAAAGTATGGATCTAACATGAGTCGAGAGGGATTAAATTTCTTTTGTTGCAAACTTATTTTAGAGTGCGAAAAACAATGTGTAATTTTATACTATTTAAATTGTATTTTTGAATATTATAGAGATTACATAACATGTGTATTGAACCATTTTATTAATTCATATTAAAATATTTTATTTATAACTCACATTGGATATTTTCTTCTATACGACATTAAAATATTTTCTTTAAAAAATAAAATCTATATAATAATATATATCAAGTTGATATTGATTTTAAAATCTTACATTATTTTTTTACTTCAAATTACTTTACATGATATTAGATTAAAAATACATAGGATATATAGTTTTTCCTTTTTATTATAAGGGACATTGCTTGGTCATATGAATAACTATTTAAAAATATATAGGATATATTGTTTTTCCATTTTATTATAAGGGACATTGCTTGGTCATATGGATAACTAATTAAAAATACCTAGGATATATTGTTTTTCCTTTTTATTATAAAGGACATTGCTTTTTTATTTAGAGAATATTTTATTTTTATTTTAAGTGGGACATACATACTTACACATCACCAATTAATCTATTAATCCATTTTAGTGCTTGGTAAATATGTGATTAATATAAATCTATAATGGTAAATTTTCAATGTTTTAATTGTATATTTTTATATTGTATCATTATTAATATTTTATATTCAAATTTGAACCAGTTACACATTTTCCTCTTATCAAGAAGTAATTACTATTTATTACTTGAAGACTAAAAGTGAAATATTAACAACTAAGTTAATTGTTATGTTAATAGATTTTTAATTGTTTATTTATATGGTTATTTAATTTTTTTTGTCTGATTGAAAATTATATTTATTATTGTTATTGTTATTTATAATTGCATATCCTCATACTGGATTGTATAGGATTGTATAGAATGAGCTGTAGACTCAAAAATGTCGTTTGTCATTGTAAATAAGTAACAATTCCAACCTACCTATGCATGGGTTCACCCATTTCAATATTAGGAGCCTGCATGGTGCTGAAAGAATACCCAGATGGACTAGGTTTATAAACCTAACCACTCTAATACTGCAGCTACCTCTAAAACCATAATGGATGGACGCATCTAAAACCCTAATGGATGGACGCATGAAATTCCGGTTTCTGCAAAATAACAAATTCATTGATTTTGATTTTAACTTTATAATTCTAAAAAATTGGAGGTCATTTCATGTATTAATCTCTTTTTTTGATAAACCATTTCAAATAAATCCTAACGGATGAAGGCATGAAATTACAATTTCCCTTATCTGAGTTTTGCTGCAAAATAGTATAATTTTACAATTCTAGAAAGTTAATGGCACTTTCAGAGTCAGAAATTTCAAGTATTAGTCTTCTTTGTAAACCAGTAAATCCGCTGCTCCTGAACAGAGTTACATGTTGGTGGAAGATTTTATAATTATTGTAGAGGTATGCAACATTACGGTTTATGCATTTCAAAAGCAGTGAAAAACATATAAAAGGCTGGCTTTAGGCGATATCTGAAATTGCATAAATTGCTATGATGGACTTTACCTTTGGAACTTGAGCTTTCATAGTCATTTTAAAAGTGTCCTTACCTTGACCTGTACTCATTTCCCCTCGTTCTGTGATTCTATTACGTATCTTACATGCACTGAAAGCTTAAGCTGTCCTGGAACCAAATCACCTTTAAGTCCCATTTGGGTATTAATAAAAGAATCAATAATTGGTTAAAGTAGGTAAAGACGTCAAGGCTCGTCCCAAGCTCCATTGGGACTGAAGCTCTCATCGTTAAATTAAAAGTGTCCTTATTTGACCTGTACTCTCATTTACCCTCATTCTTCCCTTCCATTGTTTATCCGATATACACTGAAATTTTAAAATTCCCTCGAAATGAATCACATGAAGTCACAATTGGTTATTGTTTAAAGAATCAATAATTTCTTGGGCCTTGCAGTTTACTTACAGTACATAGAGATGGTGAGGCTCATCCCTAGCTCCTGATGAACCAAGAGATTAACCGGCTTCGTGTTGTTCAGATGAAAGCAGCAAAGGGATTGATTGTAATGGGTTTATAACTTTAATCAATGATCCGGATAAATTAACTTTTCCACCAACCTATAAAGTCGAGGCATATTATTTTTTATGGGCTATGTGAAAACAATAACAGAGGTGCACCTTCTGTGATAAGCATATTGATGCCCGAGATTACCTACTTAACCCACATCACACTCTTTGTTTGTATACAAAATGCATTCCAAATCTCTTCCCCAAATAATTTTAAATCTGCAACCCCAGCAATTTCCTTTTCGACCTGGCTATCTTAAACTACACTGAAGCAAATTTTGAACTCATGGTTATTAAGAACCAAACCATCCATCCAGATTCAATATCCCTTGCGGAAGCTTTATTTCTTGAACAATGATTATAAAACCATGTAACACAAACCCTTCACGTGCGGAACTTCACCTTATAAGAGTTCGACCCACGCATACAGTTCAACCATAATATATGAATATATACTACGCTTCCATTCAAATGTCAAGGAACATTGTAATAAAGTCTTGACTTCGTTAATAGTTCAGGCGGTAGATTCAATCCATTGGTCATTGACTTCTCATGCAAAATATTATCCAACTCATGTATCCCACTGGTTAATTCTGCTTCAAGCATCTCAACAGCACCTCTGTCATGATCCAAAATGAATAGAATATAATAAGTTGAAGCTTTCAGTACTGATAAATATTAAAACTACATACAAAACTAGTTTTCCTGACAAAGACGACAAATAATTGTTTTCAATACAATAAAAAAGGTTCCTAGTCTCCTAGCCTTGTCAAAATAATGTGCTTTAAATTATTCAAAGAGTAGAATGAATTTGCTAAAAAAAAAGTGATTATCATGATATTGACTATAAGCTCCACAAAGAAAGATGTTAATTGGGTTGATCTCTGGTGGTTGGGAGGAATGATCATTATCCTTCCCACCTAGTTCCAATTCCCACGAGTGGCATGTTGAGCTCCTAACAAATATATTGTTGTAATGGCGTTGAATCTTAGTGTTGACTGGCCTTGTGCCCTGAAGATTCTAGGTTTTATCCTAGGTACCATCATCACAATGAAGGGAAGTAAATTGGGGGTTTCCCCAAGCTTTGTAGCCTGGAAAAAAATGCTCCACAAAAAAGGTTACCTAAGCATCCCAAGCATATGTCAAGACAAAATCCAGATATAGATTTACATGTCAAGACAGTTAATACTAAATAGTATTTGGAGTGGACATATCAATTGACTATAGATTTGTATTTAACTTGACAAGAAAAATCATGGACAACACTTATCAGACTGGGGGAAATAGTCTACCTGCAAACATGAAGAGCTTTGCGCATATCCCCTGATGCAACAAAAACTTTCTATAGTGTCCAAAGAAAGTAATAATTAGAGTATTCACAATTGTTTAAAACTAAAAGTAAAATTTGTAAAAGATATGATAATTTATTAAAGTCCAACAAATGATCACATTGATAAGTAGGTCAGTGGAACTGAAAGAGTATAATCGGTATGAATACAATGTGGAAGTGCAAGCACCGCTTTTAGAAAAGGCTGAAAATAACATAAAGAAATAAATAAACAAGCAATATTGTTGTTGTGGCCCACAAATAAAGGACTATGGCACAATAAAAAATAATCAATAGCCTGCCAAGAAATAATGAGTGAGATAGAGCAATTTTCATTCATCAATGCTTGCTGGTCTTTATAAAAAGCTGAGGGATTTCCTCTTTTGAAGTTCTCTCATTATGCCTCTATGCTTGAAAATTCAAAAAGCCAGTTCTCAGCATGAATTTATTTTAGATAACTGAGGTTGTCATAACATTCAAGTTCTAAACAATGCTCATTTACTACATTATCGTTCAACAACATGCAAGCAAGTAAAAGCAGCTGACTTATATAAAATGCAGAACCAAAATTTAGAAGTTGAAATCCTTCAGTTCTATGGAAATTTAGGATAGAAAACGACAAAAGAAAGCCATGTTGAGTGTTGTCCTACAGGTCCACGAAGACTACAAGAAACTTGCAAGCAAATAATTATCTTAATGTCCGAGAATAAAGATAAGCAACTTATGGGCCTTGTATCCAAGTGTATGCCCAAATAACAATTCAAGGTATCTAGAAGTCCCATTCTTCTTTTAACTCTGAAGTGTACCTGGATGGATGGTTCTTCATAACAGCTTAGCATTTGTGGATCAGCTACATCATAATGGCTTTACAAATGCATATTACATGGTTTGTCACAAGTCAGAAATGGTTAATTATGGTATGTGGAACTGCAAGGTTACCATAAGGACCAGGATTGCTGTTGAGCACAGTACTTTTTGTTGCCCCTCATTAGAAAAGGGTCCTTTCTAGGGATAAATAGGTAAAGAGTGGAATCTGATCAAACTGATAAGCATCTCCTTCTTATGGAAAAATTGGAATCAAGAAGCATTTCACAAAGGCAAATAATAAATTGTTGGGAGAATTAACAACTTTGGGATCAGAACTGGCTGTGTAGATCACAACAATGAAAGGGCACTTTCATGAAAGATGTCAATTTCATGAGATCAGAGAATCAGAACTATAGAAGACATGCTTGCCAGATAGCTGGTTTCTGATGTTCATAAACAATAGTTGGAAGGAGTATACAATAACATTATAGGAACCAGCCACAAGAGGCAGGCAAGGTTAGTGAAAATGGGCATTGTTAAAGCCGCTGCCAGGGTTTAAATCCCACAAAAAGTGGCATGTTGTATACTCCCTAAAGGAGGCCAGCTTAACTGTCATGGGTGTCTACATGAGGTTGGTTAGACTCCCAACAAAGTAAATAGTGTCATTTTTTGATAGAGGTGGATGCTCACTACTATGGTGCAAGAAGGAACCATTATCCAAAAAAACATGAACAGGATCCTCCAACTTACTAGATATAACTAAGGTCTAATTTACAAAGTAGAGGGGACTTCTATCCTGTAAGATTAATTTGGAAATAATTAGCAAATCAACTATGAAGGTACTTAGTCCAATTAGATTTTCCATATAATATATAACGTTAACAACTAGGTGCGGAAAACTGGGAAATAATGTAGTAGCTAGAGCCTGGGAGAGAGAATTGGCAAGTAATTGTCATGATTACATTAACTGCTTGAAGGCAAGCTTCCTCTTCCTGACTGGTTGTTATGTCAGAGCCACTTGAACAACCTTATTGTTTTTCAAGGGAGCACTTTCCTCATGCTGCCCCTAATCTCTAGAATAGATTCAAAAGGTCACCTCCATCAACAAAAGGATGAGCCAAGTGGCAGGGAAAATGTGGCACAGCTGGAGTGGGTGGACAGAATCTGGGCTATAATTGAAATCTTTAAAGACTCCAAAGGGAGCCAAAGGGGTTCCAACATATATGGAAAAAATGCATACTACAGTATTGGTCAGACAATCGAAAAGGACTGGATGAAGACAACGAGTATGAAAACTCTTCTTCCAATTTTTTAAAAGGCAGTTCATCTCTAAACTTAAATGCTTTACCCATCGTTTAGTACATTGTTGAACCTTTGCATATACTATAATGAAACAAAAGGTTTAACTTTCCTCTATATCAGGTTGAATATATCAAGCTATCAGCATGTCTTTGGACAAATGTATTACAAATCAAGAATCTCCTGCACTTAAATGTATGACTGGGGAATTTTTGTATTTTCATGTATTGATAATATAAATATCCTTGTTAATGTTAAAAAGATAAAAGACATAAATTTTCAAATCAGAAGCAGAGCACTTGAATCTCTTGAATAAAATTTTAACTGGACAGGTAGTAACTTACCCTTGCACAAAGCTCCAATGCCTCCGGTTGAAATATTTGACATGGGAGACCCTAAAACCAAGTGAAATTTCACCATATGTAAGCTAAGAAAAGGTCAAATCACTGTAATCATAAATATTATAGACAATTCCATTAGGAATGAGAAATATAAATGAATGTCTAGAATTTTTGGCTGCATTTTTCATACTATGCCCATAAATATGTATACAAGAATATTTTTAGTCAACTACAAAAGGGCATCTCTAATTAAAAAATAATGAATTACCATTAGCCTCTGCTAGAGTATCTTCAGTATCTGATCTTTTGAATAGGTACGAAATGTCATAACCAGAGGTTTACCTGCCAAAAAGAAATTTTTGATCTAAGGATGGTATGAAATCTATCTACTGTAAACAAATAAAAGCCAACACCCCAGAATTCAAATGGAAAAGCCTTCAATTAATTTAGGCAATAACAGTGTCTAGTTTATCATACAGCTAGACCAATCAAGAGGCATGAGATCCTTGACACTCACATAACCTCACAAGGTACAACTGACAGGATTCATCACCAGTGACCAAACTAATCAACTCTATCATCAAATAGTTCATGACCAAAAATTCCAATATCAACCATGAAAGGAAACCCAGGTTAGTGAAAGAAAGCACTGTTGTGTACCACACCAAGGTTAAATCCTCAAAATAAGTGGCCAATGCACCACCTGCAAAAGGACCATTGATCTACCCTAAGGACCATTTAGTCGAACCAGGTGATTGTACAATGTATGAAGCATCCCACCTCTAAATAGGTGGAAGAGGCTTGACACTGCAGTATTAAGGAAGCATCTTAAAAAAAGTCAATATCAAAACTTACCAACTACTAGAATTAAAGAAACTGTATATTTTCATTCTCTTTGTATAAATTCAACACTGACACATGCCTATTGCGCATTTTTTATCATTTTCTATACCACGTCTAGTAATGTCCAACTCCTATTATCCCACCCTTAATCATGTGTGCATATTACACTGATCATAAAATGATGCAAAGGGCAATAGTTCATACAATTTAAGGACTGCAATTTGGGAAGAAACCGATCAGTCAAGTCTATTGCATTTGAAATGCCTGCATAAACAGATACATCATGGAGTTTCTCTTACAAACCATTCAATAAAAATATAATTCATGATGTTCGTGAGTAGTAAATAAGAAAAAGATGTCTAGCTTATCCACTACTCTTCAGCTTACCTATCAGCATACAGTGTGAATTTGGGAATGTTGGAAGCCTGAAGAGATCATAAAGCACAGCTTGATCTTTTGAAATCAAATAATCCATCTCATCGATAATCAGCAACCTTTTCATAAGATAACAGAGTAGAATTAGAACACCAATGAAGTTGACTTGTTTGCATGCACTAAGAGATCACGATGAAGTTGAATTGTTTACATATTATAAGCAAATTTACCAAAAACAGAAATACATCAATGAGGACTTATAAAGTGCTTGGCTTTAACATTGCATATTTGATTGTCAAAGGCTCAATAGAAATACTTATCTTGCACATCAAAATTTAACAAGAAAACACATAGGAAGGAGCTAATTTACAAAAAAATGCTACTAATATATAATTCTTACATCATCTTTTTGGCAGATGATTGTTTCTTCTCACACAGAAAGCTTTTCAACTCCTGAAATGGAGAGCTATTTACCGAGCATTTTTTATTTCCTTGGAATTGCTCCAATATCTGTTATAGAAGTAGCATATCAATTAATATAGCATACCAATCCTACTTGTTCTCATCCGTTTAATTCAACTATCCTTCATTGTGTATTTCTTAAGTCTATTATGAATGTAAAATGCTAAAATTGGGGTTGTCATTCATTGGAGCAATCCCCTGATTTTGTCCTGTACTTACCTTGCTGAATATGTCTGAAGTGTTTGTCAAAGAAGTGCAGTTAACAACCACTGAAGTGGGGGGTGGAATCCTAACTTGATCACATGTAGAGTCAACTTTTGAAATCAAATCATAAGAAACTCAGTTTTCATCCCTGACTAATAACATTTCCCACTAATGAAACAGATATCCTCACCTTTGTAACGTAGAACAAAGGTTCTATATATAGAAATTTATCTATCAGATGACACGAATAATTCCACTATATGCCTCAGTGGAATCTTCGAAACTAGAAAATAGAAATCTAATTAGAAAAGAAATATACCAAAGGACTATTTACCTACCTCTTTAGCCCATTCAATAGACAAAAAATTGACTTTATCCAAAAGCAAAGACTTCCTAGTTCCAGGACATCCACATACATACATGCTTCCAACTTTCTTTTTTTCTATACACATCTTACAGAACTCTAAGAATTTTTTGAGCTCTTCTTCACGGCATATTACAGTTTTCGGTATTGCAGAAAAATGCAAGGTTGCCTTAACTGCAAGAATTTGAGAGGAATATGCAAAGAAAAATTTCAAACCCCTTCATGAGCATAGTTTGAGCAACTAAAAGCAATATGTAAACTTCAACATGAAGAGAAGTAAATCAAAACCACAGAACTAGTTGAGATTCCTACATCTACAAGGAAGTGAGTCTATTTTAAGTAAAGGAGATATTTTAACGTCGTGATCCGTACCAACTGACCCAAATGCTGGTGGCAACATTGACATACTATCTTCCATGGTCTCTGGCACACTGATTCCTGAGGAAAAATACCTTAATATCCCTGATCTTTCCTTTGGAAGAACACTCGGATCAAGCCCTAGGCGTTTTTTTGAGGTTATGAACAAGTAATCATCTGGTTTCGGTGATTTTTCAGCGTTGCCCACATTCTTTTTTATCATTTTCATGGCGTTGGCATCATCAGAAGCAGCAACCATTGGCACAACTTTAGAAGCTCCAATACCATTGAATTTATGTGGCACTCCTCGCATTGTTGCACCCACATTATTCATAGGAACCACACCTTTTAACAATCCTCCTTGTCTTCCAATAAGAGGGGCACCCAATTCAGCTCTTGTTTTCACAGCATTCTGAATTGTCTCGCCCCTTTTCACCAGCTACCGTGGAACCAGTTGCCCTCGTCAATGCATGCCACTGAGCAGATCCACCACATCTGAGCCCAAGGCACCTATCCTTTAGTGAATCCAACCACCCCTCCGCTCATGCGTCATCATTGATTTTTCCATTTTCTGAATAGTGAAAAGATTAAATAAAATCATAGGTCAAAAACGAATTCGAACTATGGAAGTGCCCTAACAAACCAGAGAGTGTCGGTCAATTCCCTTGCTCAGCCAGCAAGAAGATCGACGAGCCTGTGCACAAAGCCCTAGCCACTTCTCCTAAATTCCGGTGAACCAGTGAAAAAATAGGGCGAATCACTCTAACCCCTCCCTCCGACCCTGTAAATCCAGGCGAATGCCATGGAAATCTGCTCCAACCAAAGAAAATCGGGGGCGAATTTCATTTTTTTAGTTTTATGCGCTTTTTTTTGGTCGGCTAATATTTGATAATTAATTATTTTTAAAATAATTATTGAGCTAACTTTATTAAACTATAGAAAATGGGTTTTATATAAAAAATTCGCCCTATTAAAATTTAAAATCCCTTAAAATTCGCCTTTGGGCTAAAATTCGCCCCTAAAATTTTCCCTGGGTAAGAGTGATGGCTACTCTTCTATCAATGTACCAGCGTTGGAATTTACCTCCTCTTCCTCATGCATCTCTTGAATCATGCATGGGACTCTATATTTCAAGAGCTCAAGCCTATCTTGCAAATATGCAAGTGTCTCTTCTTTGGATACAAGTACTTCTACAGTTGGTTGTGAATGTAGTGACCTTTTGTCTAGAGTGACAAGAATGACATCCTCCGTTGTTTCCTTAGGAAATGTCTCTTTGTGACACAACTCTGGTTTTCTCACATCAAACTTCCTTCTCAACTTGTGAAAGAAATATGAATATTTAGTCACCTTTTCATGCTCCATGTGACCAAACCACCAATCATTGGCTTCACCTTGAAGATGAAGTGTTGCAATTTGGACAACCTCTCTTTTAGCTACAGGATGTAGTCTGAAAAATGTACCTAAATATTTCCTCCAAGCTTTAACAGTTCTTGAGGAAGATCCATCAAATGTAGGCAAATAAAACCTATTGTGCCTCTTTCTTATATTGCTGCTATAGGATCCTCTTTCTTCTTTGATTTCGAAGAATTTTTGGAGAGTTCGTTTCTCCTTGAATGCTCTATACTGTGCTTTGTACTCTTCAATATATAGACTGAGAGTCTCATGAGTCTCAGGATCTTTCCTTTCTTCATTTATATACCATTCACCTTCTTCAGAGAAAGTGGGCATAGTATATCTATGAGGAGATCTATGATTCTTCTGTCTTCTTTGTTGTTGATAAGAAGTACTAGGACCTTCTTCATCTAATACTCTTCTTGGATACTCCTTTTGCCTTCCTCTCTTCATTTGTTTGACCTCTTTGGAGATATCTTGCATGGATCTAAAGAGAAGAGCGGAAAAACTGCAATCCTCCTTCATGATAGATCTCATCTATATTCTTCTTCTCTTGATGCAAAAGATGAAATCCATTGAGCTGAGCCAAATATCATGCTCTGGTACCACTGTAATATCTCAAAAGGGAGAATGCAGTACTATTAAAACACAATAGATGAACTGCAAATAAGTAAACAATAAATCTAAAGACAACATCAGAATATATAGAGAAGCTAAGCCTTTTTATTATGTGGAGAATATTACAGTTACAACAGTGTAAAAATAGAGGTACTCTAGCCAAAGAATTGGCCTAGAATGACCCTGCAAACATGGTACAACTAGCACTGTGTAACTGGTGAGCTACAGGAAGCAATATTTCACTGTCCCCTTTGTTGATGATGTACATGTATCTGTTGCAAAGGTAAATTCATATCTATGGAGCTCAGGAGCTCTGATGATGCCAAGATTCAAGATCTGGCCAATGTGATGGGAACCCAAGATAACCCAGAAAGGATTTTCCAGATCTATGAGTTTGGAAAATCACCCTCCTAGGGTTTGATCCTTTGATTGTTGGGTTATGAATATATGAAGTAGTATCTAATCCAAAGATGGCTGGAATTTGTTGTACAAATAGATCTAAGCTTTGAGGGTTGATCCCTCCTTCAGATCTCTGAGCTAAAAGCTTGAGATCTTGTTTCTTCTTCCTCCTCCTCGAAATGCAGCAACTAGAGATGCAGCTGTTGGAAAAAATGTGTTGTACAAGAGGGAGAGACTCAATGCCTACTAAAATGTGCTAAAATAAGCTCCAGGCTCATGGAAAGGTGAGGGGATGATCCCTCACGAGATTAGTAGCTAGAATGCTAGCAACTTCCTTCCTCCTATGGATCTACAATGATGGACTGCGCAATCCTTGATGGGATTGCTACTGATAGGAGGTCAATAAATTTTGGCCTAATGATAGATCTGAAATGAGGCCCTGGGATTTCTGATCTTGAAGTCCAAGGTGATAGGAATAATCCTCCACCGGTTCTCCAGCTGATATATTGAAGACAACCTCCTCCTCCCAAACTGATCTTCAGAAATTGCGTAATTCCTGAAAGTATGTGTTCTGTAGAGAGTGGAAATAGTGTGACACCAATGCCTAATAATGAATGGCAGCTCAGAATAACCCTCCCAAAGTAGGCACACAAGTCCCCTATGGGTAAGGGTGGGATTCCCACTAGGGAACACCTTGTCCTAAACAGCACTGCAAACTTAGCTAAACATCATAAGAATGCATGGAGATGTCACCTGACAAATCCTGAACAAAAAAAACCATCAAATCATAAAATAAAACCTATCTCTAATGTTGCCTTCATCTCCTTTATATACAAAGTGAGCCTTCCCAATCCCTGGTCCACCTCTAAACTGCGTTGTTCATGTGGACATAATCCTCCATGGTTGACTGCGCTATCTCTCCAAGTCCTCCATCATGTCTACATACAATGTGAACCCTCTCTATCATGTGTGCATTAAATGCACTACTTCCTCCATTACTTCATCATGAATGCTCTATGATCTTACATTAGATTCCCTCCATGATCCCAGTTGACTACTTCAACCTCCATGATCTATCTCATTAATGAGACATGATCTCCACTCAATTCACTTTAGTAGTTGCTCCACTACTCCATTATGTAGATCTATGCTTAATTAATCCACATTCACACATAAAAAGTGGATCTTATTCATCCTTGAGGATTATGGGTCCCTCCACCCTTATATTTACTTAATTAATTAAGAAAATTAAGAACTCTAATATTCCAAATATCATGTGAAAATTTGGGAATATTACATTCTTCAAATTGTTCGAAGAAATGGACAGTGCAGTGGCAAAAATATACTTAAGACTTTGAAGAATCCTTCGGTGTAATGTTATCAGTATGGGCCTCTATCCAAATGACCTCATCAACAGGATGCGTAACAGGAGATTGGGATGATGCTGGGTTGGTTGAAGGTCGCGGTGCATCAGGTAAAAGCTCATATAAAGTTCCAGATTGGGAATAGAACAAATCTAGATATTGAACATGGGCGATGACTTCCTCTTCCTTCACACAACCACCCATAGCGAGATCTTTGGTGATTTTAGGAACAAAAGATTTTTTGAACCACCCAATAAACAATTGATCAACGATCTTGAATTTAATAAGGTCGTGCCTACGCCTCCATTTATGAATATGATCCGAAATATGAGTAGTAGTTGACTGCTTCAAAGATGTCAAAATATGGATGTCGGTCTCATACCGGACAGGAAATTGGAAATGGATGAGGAAGGCCATGGCCAAGGTATTGAAATCGTAGAAGAATCCACAAGGAATTTTAATGTACCACTTGGTAGCAACACCCATAAAATTGAGCTAAAAAAGATGTGCGTCAACCCAAGAGTTGGAAGAGCACCATAAATGGTACATCATAACATGGGCTTGGGGGTGTTCCCCATATTTTCCTTCAAACTTTGGACTATCTCCGGGAGTCTTAGTTGGAACTGGTGGCCAATGCAACATGTGTTGCCTGGGGTCATTTGTCAATTTAGAAACATCCGATAGTTCCAACATAGTCAGGAAGTGAAATGAAAGGTGATGAGGAGAAAATTGCATTTGGAAGTTACCTATCTGTGGGTTCCAACCTTGTTGGTACGTGTTTTCCCCCCATTGGGGCTGATTCTGACCATACTTCCCAAATGGTCCCCACTATTGTTGATAATGTATATATGGTTGATAGGGACCTTTTTGTGGTTGGGGTTTCTAATAGGTACCTTGTTGCAGTCGTTGTTGAACGTATGGTCCTTTTTGGGGCTGTTGATACAACCCGTACTGAATATGAACACCTTGCTAGGGCCATTGATACGGCCCCGGCTGGATATAAGCTCCTTGTTTGGGTTGTTAGAATTGACCTTGAGGTATTTGTTGGTATTGGACACTAGGATGATTGGGGTAATTTCCAGTTTGACACAGAAGGTTCAGACCAGATTGGATTTAAGGACCAAACTGAGCATTTGTCGCAATGACACCAAATGGATATTGGGGTTGTTGAACATATGGTTTTGATAGGTTCGGTCGCTGAACATACTGATATTTTATGTTCGGTTATTGAACATACTGATATTGTACATTCAGTTGTTGCACGAGGTTGTTGAACATGAGGGTACTGAACGTGGGTTTGTTGATAAAAAAGTTGAGCCGAAGTAGGTTGACCACCCGGTAGATAGGTTCCTATGACAACGCTTGTCGAATATGAAAGAAAATCTCCACTAAACTAGCGGTAGGATGTCCCGCCCCTGATACAATTCCAGAGTTTAGATTTCCCCCACTCGAACAGGGAGGTACATATAAAGGATGTGATTTCCCTCCAAGCATGGACAAAACCGTAGATTATCCACACAAAGGTGGAACTGCAGTGATCGTGAATAATGATAAGGGAGCAGATGATCCTAGTGAAACGATCATTTTCCCTATAGAAACTGCAGGTTGTGAAACGACAACCACATTTGAGATAAATGGGCAAAAAAATGGGGAAACTCCCGTTGACCAAACGGGATGGTGAAACAAGGATGTAGCCCCAGAAGCTCCCAAAACAAGGTTTTCAAGAGAAGTATACCCGGGTGGAAGCGTAGATGTAACTTGAATAGATGGAATACTCATCCCACTTACTTCATCATGAGGAGTAGAAACATACGAAAATCTTCCAGAGAGAACATAGACATGATGTAAAATTCTAGTATATGGGATGCAAAAGTTTCCTGGGGAATACTCAAAGGAGTACTCATGAATGGAGTCTCTTCGACATTGGACGCCATGTCTGGTGGAAACAACTGACGGACAGTAGTACGAGATGTTACAAGAGAAGCACCAAGAGTAACTCGGGGATCGTCAAAAGGTCTATACTGACGTTCATGCGAGACCATGTGTGGATCGAAGAGAAAATTGGGAGGAAAGGTCATAAACTGTGTAGAAGGTTCAGGACTTTCCGGCCCAGGATCCTCGTATGACGATGAAATCCACTCGTCAGGTGGTGGTTAAGACGAGATCGGTTGGACACTTATGACAATTCCAAGTTCAACACCTTGAGCTTCAAGAGGTCTAGGAGGAAATTATGAAATCTCAGGAGGAGGCCCTTGAGATCCTTCAGAGGAGGAACAAGGTGAATTAAAAGATTCAACCACGATGACCTTCAAGACAAGATAAATGAAGGGAAATGTGAATCACTTTTTGAGCAATTAAGATTCATAATTAACTAGGCGAGATGAGGCCAAGAGTACTGCACAGGTAGGATGTTATCGTGGGCAGTAAATTTTAGAATTAAAAAAAAAAAGTGTAAATATAGGCATAAAGGATTACCAGGTATCTGTGAATTGCAATTAACACCTTTGAAAAATAAATTACCAAGTACTTAATGTACATCAGCTAATCTCCCTGAATGTTGTGTTTGGTGTATCACGTCTACAAGGCGACCGACTCGGTTACCTATGGTAGGTTTCCAACCTAGTGGGATCTTCCAAAATATACTCAACGGTACGTGGGAGCTCAGTCCATAGTAGCGTTGTCTAATGTGTAACCGTTCGATACGAGCGCCCCCTTATACTTTTCATACGTGGAGCATAGTTCTATATACTTCCATATGTGGGACGTGATATCACCCTCATGATGCAACACAGGATGTTAGCGAAAAATTCTATGCTTAATGACACCGAAACACGTCTCTAGCCTAGACCTCAAGATGTTTGCGTTAATTCCAAATTCTCCTTAAGGTTAATTGAATAAATTTTATTGTTGATCTTTGATTATTTTTCAATTTCAGGCTCAAAGAAATTTCACCTGAATCCTACAATGCATCTAAATGCAAAAAAAAAAATCATTTTATTTCAATGAGCTCTAAACTAATGAGGGAGAAAGTGCAAGCAAGAATGCAACAAACAAGAAATGCAACAAAAAATAATGCCCCCCAGCTAACTCAAAATTACTGAAATGAAACTCTAAAACAAATTCAATTTCAGTATCCCCAAATGCGATCTTACTGAAAATGAAATCACTTATTTCTTCACTAAGATGCACCAAACATTTTTCTTTTCTTTTCACTTTAGATGTTCAAATGCAAACTAATGCAATTGATGAACTAATCAAAGTAAAAACTAACCAAAAGAACAAAGAATTGAAACGAAAATTCCTTTCACTTTCTCTTTTTCGAATGGAAAAAAAAAATTGTTCTAAAATTACTTGACTGAAAATGACTTTCACTTTTTATTTTTAAAACAAAGAATCAAAACAAACACACACTCTCAAGCTCACAAATCAAACAATCATAATCTATATTTGACAGTCAATCAAAGGTGATTTCAAAGTGCAATAATGACTTAGTGTAAAGGAAAGAAACATGAAATAGTGTTTGGGATAATTGCAACAAAGCTCTCAGAGAGATCCAACCAATCTCTTGACGACAGACACAAGCGACAAGTGAATGAAAACTGAACAAGAAATACTAGAGGGTCATCAAACTTCACTAAAACACAAAACAAGGTCGAACAGACAAATTAATAACTCAAGCAAGGAAATCAAGCTAAACACGGTGGTATCAGATCATATCAAACCAGAAAGACACCTCAGAGGCCAAGACACACTGGAAACTAAAAAGGAAACCCCAATTTTCTTAATCTCTGGGATCAGCATGCCTGTGAAAAGAAAAATTGTGCTAAAAGGTAGATTAGTGCGACTATTTTATATAAAACAACGCTAGTGACACTTCTGTAAGGACAAAAAACATGTTGGGTGAGAAATGGAAGAAAAAATAAAAATAATTTCAACAATCAAGCCAGACTTGACACCCCAAAGAAAAAAACAATCACTATGCAAACCTATAGAGACATAAACGGTCACAGATCTTAACGATCAGTCAAACAGATCAAAAAACCAAATCGGAAAAGGAGAGACAAAGAGGCTATAGCTCCCTAGTGGAGTCGCCAATTTTTTTGTGAAGACAATCCCCTCTGCAGACAGAGGTGATATCTCTAGCCCTAGAGTGGGTCTAGCAACGCACGAGACTAACTAATGAACCCTTTCCTAGCTTGTATTCAAAGTGGAAGAAGAAGCAGAAGAGCCTACCTCTTCCTGATGCTATCATCTAGTCCTTTGAAGAAGATATTTATTCCACGATCCTTTAGGCTCGCTCCTCGCAGCTTGTGGCGTTTAAATACCAGTAAGATATCAAGTGAAAACAACAAGAAACATGATAGAATACATAGTATACATCAAATACAAACTACCTAACAGATCAAGGGGAATTAGGCTACTTGCATAGATATCTAGAAAAATATGGAAAGTGAAACATCAGATGTATTATTAATTATAGAAAGAGGAAGCATTCAACCATGGCCTTGATTTTGGAGACCTCCTTTTGGTGATTTCCAATTCCAAACCGAGGTTCTTCAAGTAATCCTTTTGCAAAGTGACAAATTAGGCATAGTCACAGCATAAGGATGCAAAGGATTAATAATCAAGTAAGACCAACGAGTAGTGGAAGGATGGGATTCAATTTATAGGCATGGAGAAGGAGTTAGGGATCCATAAAGGAAGGAGGAAGGCCCACTTCTCTAGGGAAAAATCCCTAATGAAAGGATCAAGAGCTCCAAATGAGAGAGCTCTACCATATCTCTACAGAACCATATCCAAGTCGTCGTTCTAGAAGCTTCTAATGCACAAAGCTTCTTCTCCATTTGAGGAAACATTGATAGAACGGTTTTAGCGTGATTTTTCCCATCAAAAGTGCGCTGGCAGCGTTAGGTCAAAGTATTGCAACTTTCCATCAGCATGGGCAGGCAATTGGCAAAGAGCACTGACCTGGAAATTTAGGTTTTGAGCTGAGATTCTCCAGAAAATATTCATGACAACTTTATATTAGTCTTAAAGGGATATCATGATGTATTTTCCATGGTGGATATATTGCACAGTAGTCATCTTAGGGCACTTCAGGATCAGGGACGGGAAGTAATCATGGTGACAAATTTCTGTGTAACAAAGGGGAGGGGTCTATAACAACCCTGGGTTAAAAGTTCATGTAATAAAGGTTAATAAAGGCAAAATAATACCAAGGTCATGAGACATGTATTCCAAGTTGAAATTTGGGAAAAATATCCTAGTGGGCATCACTTGATGTGTTTATGGCTAAAGGGAAAATGGAAAAGGCTTTTAAAAGGATAAAAGGTATTTTTAGCACATTATTTATGAAAATAATGGAAATTAGGAGAAAAGGAAGGTGAAAGGTCACAGGTTGCATGTGAGGACGAAAATGAAGGAAACTAATGGAAAATGAAGAAATTAGAGGCATCAATGATAAAAATGATTCTGAGGATCAGTTCACAACCTTTTGTCAGTTCAGTTTTAGAGTTAGTCTCATAGAGGAGAAAGAGGACTAAGAGGAGAAGGAAGGTAAGCAAGCAAAGGAAGGATAAGGAAAGCAAAGGAAGGAAGTGATCAAGAAATAAAAGTTGGATCAAGCAACTTCAACGGAAATAATTGCAGGTAACAGGTTGCATGTATGATTTCTTAGTTGGTTTTGACATGCATGATATGTGCATGTTGGTATTTGGTTATTTTATTGTCATTGACATGGGTTTTGTCGAGTTTCAACACTGGATTTTAGCATTTCCTTGAATTTCCAAATAGCCATGGTGTGATGGGAGTGTTCTCGTTTTGATCTTGGGATTTTCAGAAAATTTTGGATCTGGTTGAGGTGATCTCAAGAAAATTCCCAAAGGCCTAGGAATCCCTTGACTTGTAATGGCGGGATACACGATAAAGCATGAGGGTGGAGATGAGAAAATTCCTCAAGGTATTGGAGAAGAAATTATGAGGCATCCAAGCTCGGTTTGGTTTTGTGATATCAACACTGGTTTAGGTGAGATCACAGTTGAGGGTGGAGATGGTTTAACCTATGGATTCCCTTGGTTTTTTTTGGATTGGTTTACCCCACGATATCCCACATTTATGCTTGGAATATGACACGAGGGTGATTGGCTGGAAGAAAGATTTGGTTTAGCCAATATATGGTCATGTTGTACATGGAAGTCCTGAAACTGGTTGGATTTTTCCTATGCTAATAAGAGCTAAGTTTTTCTTGCTTTGATGAGGAAATGTACTTGTTATTATGTGCCTTTAATGGTTGTTCTCTTATTGTTATTTATCTGATTATATAATGGTTATAAGCATGGTTTATGACAGACCTTGGTTACGGTTCTTATCATGTTTGGTTGATAAATGACTAGTTAATGAATGCATGAACCAATTGGTATTACGTAAGCTATTGTGAGAATGCATTAGTCCTTCTTGGTAAACCTCAAATAATTTTTAGATCTCTATGTTGAGATATGCATTCATGACCTATAGATTTCATGTTCTTCATGTGTTTGATAGAATTTCTATCATGGTTAGGCTTGGTTAGGTCAAGCCCTTGATCAAGTTTTGTGTTAGAGGCTTTTTCTTGGTGTCATTTGTTGTGTTTGAGGGTCTCATCAAGTTTTGAATAGTGGTATGGATACTAGCCCTGAAAAAGCGACTTAAATCTTGCAGTCTCTGGCATAGAATTGGCTGAAAAAAACTGTAGTCTCTCCCTTGTAGGAATTATGGAAGCGATTGGAGGTATCCAGTCACATGAAGTCCTTGTCATGGGAGTGACTGGGGGTTTAATTCATTGAAAGGCTAGGTTAACTTAGGGGTTGGGAACCTGGAGTGGTAGATTAGCTCTTGGGGGTCCTGTAGCACATGAGGAAGGTCTGTAAAGTGTTGGTTCATCTATTCCACTTCAATAATTGAACTTAAGGAGTTGAATCGTACCATAATAGTCCTCCACTCAAGTTTACCCCGGACAAGTAGGTGAAAGTGGGTATATATGAGAGGTGATGTTACACCTCTCTTGTGGGTCTGCCCCGTGCCAATAAAATGATGCCTCAGATCATGTGGAGGCCACTGTGTCCCGGTCTAATGACATCCCTCTTCTTTCGAAATTCTCTTTTCCTTTGAACTATCAGGAAGCAGCCTTTGGGCTTACGTGTCCCCATGGTCTAGTCCTCTATGCATCTAACACTCATGATTGGTCCACGACTCTCATTCCTGCGTAATAGATCTAATGTCTTTACTATGCATGCAATCTCGTAATAGGAAATGACAACGACACACCTCGGTCCATCCCTACCATGCCATTTTGACGTTGAGTCATCCCAACCCTTCATTAAGCACGATGTATGGCTACAATCTGAGAGACAAACTCCGAGATGGAAAATTTTTCATCGTCTAATGCAACCAATTCTTGTTTATGTGAGCCCCAACGCAAGCCTTCTGTCAACGTGATACTCCTTTGGCATGGTTATTTTCCCTCCCTTCGACTAATGTGAGGGATCCAACTCACCCCAGTTACTTCCATGTAAATTGATCCACTAATTCATTATGATCCTGGTCATCCTAAGCTCCCCCTTTTGCATTTTGTTATGAACTTCCAAGGTCGTGACCTCCGAGGCACATCACCCTAGAATATTAATTTCAAGTCGTTGATCTCTCCTGATCAATCTCAGTCGTTCGATATGCTAGCGTCGCCCATGGTTATGTGTTACAGTTGTATTGTCTAATAACCTAGCGATCAACTAACTTGCAAGTGGTCCGGTAAATTTCGATACAATCAAGAGATAAGGTTATGAAGGTAAGGTAAGAGGTAAGATCTTTCTGCCCACTCTTCACTATGAGCCTTTTTTGTGAAGGGGCTCGACCATGGCTCGACAATAGTGTTTTTGCAAGGGGTTGGACTTGTGCCAAAACTTAGCCATGGCCATCAAAGTTTTATGAAGACACGCTGGAGCTATCCCTCCTTAGCTTATAACAAAATTACCCTTTCTGGGTTCTCGATGACTCAAATGCATAAAGTAGTCCAGGGATTTAACCATTCATCCTCTCTGAGGTCTGTGGTCCCTTTGAATCTTAATGATTTGTGGGAAGCAGGTCTATATCGTTCCAAATATCCGCAAGTCTCTTTTAAGGAACAAATACGCATAATAAAACTTATAAAGGTAACCCAAAAGCATATAGTACCCAAAAAAGGTCATAGGGAAATGAACATTCCACAAAAAAACATGCATTCCCCCTTTTCAGTTTGATCACAGATACAAACCATACATTCAGACACATAATTAGCATTATGATAGGCCTACAATCATCATATTCAATCGGATTCAATTTCCAAACACTACACACAAATGGTCATAAAATATTCATTGCTACATGCCTGAGCCACATAATGAACATCAAGTGCTCATCCCACATATAATGATGCTATTCAATGCATACACCACTCATAGAGGTGGTTACACTTGTGTATTTCCCGCATAAATGGCATTAGTGCAACAATATAACAACAAGGCACACATTCAATAGAATTTCCGTTCCAATCACAGTGAACCAAGAATAATTCATACGGTGAATGCCACATCATTGTAACAATTTAACATGAACTCAGTAACCAAAAATGCATTTACAGATAATTATTTGAATTCAACATTGGAGTTGGCAACTAAGATCGAGACTACAACTCTCCACCCAACCATAGATGGGATACAACCACTATTACTTGTAGCTTTCACCCTAAGCCAAATTCCAAAGCTTGAAGTGGAGTGCTTTCAAAGGGAACTTCAAGCAAATAAATAACTGAAACAAGATTTCTCAATGCCACTAAGCCTTCATCCACTAGCTACATAAAATTTTCGCTTAGTCCCCTCAGAATTTTCATACACTATGAACATCCATGCTAGGATATCACAATACAAAGATTTTAACTCACTTTCAGGAGAAGAGAGTCCACAATAAGGAAGTTTCATCAGTGGATAAACTACTGATAGGAGGAACGGGGTGATTCAACATGAGACAAACACCAGAGCTTCAACCCCAAGGCAACTCCTAGTGGTTCACCAACCTCACATGCACCTGAGTGATTCTTCCTAATACAACAGGTTCTTTAATCCCAAGATTTTAGTGGGTTCTTCAACCTTTCATGCAAGCCTTTTCTCTCTATAATATTTTACCCAACAAGCTTCTCTTAGAGGATTCCTCAGTTGGTGCTCCTAGTCAGTCAAATGACAAAGATCACTTATATCTTCTTTCAACTCTACACTCTTACACAACAACTGTGGGTGCTTCCTTCATTACATATGCCTTTTTTCATGCGTGAGAGTGTAAGAGAGCACGTGTATGAATAAAAAATAAATAAATGTATGAAGGTCCTCCTTTTATCGAACGGACTAACTACCCATCCTTCCCCCATGATCACACAACATTCAACTACCTAACATTGCAACCCATGCTTGTCTTTAAATTTTGTCCTCTTCTTGCTTGTGGTTGTGGCTAAAGGAAACCTATACCTTTCCTCATTTATTCAGTTAAATTTAATGTACAATCAACTCATTTAACCTTCTCGTCCAACCATGGATGATATTTAAAAACATCTATTTCATCAAGCAACCTCCTACCTCAAGCAATGGAATTTGTCTCCCTCTCTCAGCCAATTAACATAATAATTATTATTTACATTGAGAGAAGTATTTTCCAAGGGGATATCACAGATGTTATCACTTCAACTTGGATACTTACATGCCATTATAAAAGAAGACAAAGAAGGAGACGAGAAGATGCATATTAATATGGAATGAAAATCCTTTTGATGGGCCTCTAAATTAGACATAAATTAAGGCCCATTTGACCATCCTTCAACACATTAAACCTCTCTTTTTGCATTAGATGACATAATTTTAACTTTAATATGTTCATTAGGAATGTTTAGAGATAATTTCATATGTGTGCTTAAGATTATTTAGTTTTTTAGAATATTGTGAAAATATTGAGCAGATTATGAAGATTTGGAGGAGGAGATAATTTAGGGACTTGCCCTCTGCTATAGGAGGATCAAGAAGGGATGGAAATGAAAAAAATATCATGAAATTATTGACAAATTTTGGAGCTCCACCTATTGATAAAATCAAGGAATGTGTTCCCTGTCATTTAATGCAAATTCCTACTATTGGGAACTAGGTCCACTTTTTGATGGATTTTGGAGGGAAAAGTTGCCTCCTTTCAAGGATAATTCTTCCTCGTCACTTTGTATAAGTTCCAATTCAAATTTTCCTCTAGAGGCAGGTATTTCTTAGTCTTAATGGGGAGAAAAATTGTTATTTAGTAGCTCCACTTTCATTTCTAAAAGGGATGTACTTGGATTGATTCAAAAAATGAAGTTTGGTGCAATTTTTAACTTCTAAGACTTGGTTTCCTTCATAGGAATCTGAGTATCCTTGGGCTTGGCCATCCCAGGAGCCTCAGATCCCTCTTGTATAGTTTCTTTATTTTCTTTGAATGTCTTTTTCACTCGCATCTCTTATTTCTGCATTTAGTGTTCATGCCTCTTTTGTTGTAAGTTACATTAGTTAAATGATCGAAGTGAATTGTTTTGAAAGTTATTTAAAGATTCACAAGCATGATGCATCCTTAGAACAACTTTGAAAAGTCACATTCATCATTGAGCTACTTGGATTGGTTTACTAGTTCACAAATCTAGAATTCCTGGAAGTCTCTTGTAGCAAAATAGTAGTAATTTTCTTCTATTTTTTTTAACATGTTAATGAGCTACATTTGAGTTGATTCCATTTGTGTTGAGTCATAAAAGCATTCAAGTTAATTACAAAATTTACTCCATAGCATTTTCACTTGATCAGGTTAGGCATTTGATAGGTTAACTAGCTCACTAATTTTTGAATTTAGAGAAGTAATTTTCTGCTATTTTTTTAGCACATGTTAATAGGGGTATTTTTGAGTGATTCCACTTGGAATGAAGTCCTAGGACATCCTACTTCATAATTTTTTTGTCCCATATCATTTGCATCTGATTTTATTGGGAATTCGACAAGTTATCTCAAGGAGTAACACTCCTATAGCAATCTTGTCACTCCTGTAGCAATCCTCAAACATGTAGCAATTTTTTTTCGAGATTTCCCTGGCCCTAGATTCACTCAAAATTCATGGTAGAAGTAGATTTATAGCATATGAAGGCTCCGAGGCCAATTTGGTTGAGTCGAGGCTTGGTTAGACCAACATTTAGCTCTTATATTTCTTGCTTCTTGAATGTTGATTTCTGCAATTAGTCTAGACTCTTTTTCCACAATTTACTTTATGAAAAGTGTGATTTCCTTTTTGTAAGAGTACTCTAGGGATTTCCTTTCCTGCAAAATAGAATCGATTTCCTTTAAATGTCATTTCATTTCCAACAAGATAGATTAGATTTTCTTAGTTGTCATTATGCTTTACATTTTTTCAAATAGAATAGATTTCCTTCTTTCCATTTACTTTCCAAGTAGAATATATCTGCTTATTGTTATTTACCTTTGTAACTTAGGATTGAAAACTTACCTTGATCTTTGTTCATTTGAAGTTGTTTAATTGCCTTCTTTCACTTCCATCAAAGGGAGTCGGAGTATGAAGAGGAAGGTGTCCGCTACACATACAATGTTTACCCCTCTTAAGTTTGTATGAACCTCGAGTTGATAATTTAAGTCGATAGCCCCAGGAGTTGCAACATTCTTGTTGCAATACTAGGGCTCATCACATTGAACATAAGTATTTAGCCAAAGATGACCCACAAGACATGACATTTGAAAATATCAATGATATTGGTATGGGGATGCTCATTTAGCCAAATATGACCCACAAGACATGACATTTGAAAATATTAATGATATTAGTATGGGGATGCTCGTATTTCAACTTGTGGAGGGAAAGTTTCTGATTCAACAAAACTCTTATAAACCATCCCAAACTCATAATTACTATGCATGTGGAATTATTTACAACCCACAACCCATATCATGTAGCGAAAAACCACATGGAAATAACTAAAACCATTGATAATGATCTTAGGGACTGACAATCCAAATCTAACTTCCAAATTGACAGAATTTTTGCTGTAGGTGGTGCCTTATAAAAAAATCTTTTTCTCACAATTGTTATGCATGTGGGATTGGGTGCAAAACTAGCTTTTGAATTGGTAAAGGTTTTGGTGTAAGTAATGCCTTATAAACCATCACTATTTCACAATTGTATTGCATGCAAAGTTATTCATAAAAGACACTCACCATATGCATGTTAGATTATTCATAACATACATTTGCACACACGCACACACACACACACAAAATTGAGAAGAGGAGTATTATGTGAAACAATCTCAACATAAGGATATGTGTCTTTAGATATAGCTTGTAATATCACATAGTTAACAACCAAAAACTAGTAGATTCCCCCATGGGTGGGACGAACCTATAGGTGTGTCTCTAGACATCTCAACCCTTGCTAGGTCATAAGTTATTGGTATATCTAGCTTGCAAGCTATTGGATTTACTTTTGGGTTATAGTAGCAATTAGTTGATTTGAACTTGGGCCTAGCCTAGATCACTCTAATGAGTTACCAATTTCCCATGGTTAATATTAAAAGCAATCATAAAGCCAAAGATGATTCACAAGGTATAACACCAAAATTGTTGCCAATGTTAGAATCAAAGTGAAATATGATGTATCATGTTATCCTTCGGACTTGTGCCCAAAACTTAGCGTCCATATAGACAAAGATAACAATAGCAAGCCAAAAATGATCCACAAGGCATTTTAATTTATGTTAATACCAAAGTCAAAAAGGAAAACTATCATATCAACTTGGGAACTTCCACTGCAAAACAAACTTCCAAATGAACAAAGATTTTGACAAAAAATAAAAATAAGTTATTAATATGGAATGAAAATTCCCATGTAAAAATATATAATTATAAAAATAACATAGAATATCATGTAAATACTAAGCATAAACCAAAAAAACCACAAAATAACATAATAACACAATTAATAATATTAATATTAAAATAAAAATTACAACAACAATTCCCTTCCAACAACAATTAATCCTTTCACAACCACCCAAACTAAATCCAATTCACGCTTTAAAAAATCATAAAAATTCAAATTTAAATTATTCGCATTATAACACCCCATCCAAATACTTCAACACATAAAACCCACTTCAACATGATTAAGGAAATCTTGATATAAATTTATATTAAGAATTCAATGTAAATATGTGTTTACCGTAGTTAAGGAAGTCCTTTGATCTTAATTTAGAGTTTAACACTGGTGTGATTCTTTATGTTTCTAGAACCATCCACATATTTATTGGGGTCAAAATTCGTAATTACTTTTTATTACAGGAGCATACCTTTTGGGTCCATCCAGCATAAAAATAAATTCAGACACAATCTCATGGAAAGCCTTATTTTCTGGGCTATAGGCTCATTAATACTCTAAAAATACCAATGGCCATGCCATGGTCATGCTAACTATAACCATGAAAACCCAGAAACTCAGTAGTAAATGATATGCCTGGAATGATATGCGCGTACGCAGTAGTAAATGATATGCCTGAAATGATATGAGCGGGAGTAGAATTGACCTGACACTTAGGTGTGATAGAAATTATATACCTGGAATGATATGCGCGGCAGTAGAATTGACCTGACACTTAGTGTGATGGATTTCGGCACAATTGAGGGCCTGATGAAATGAATTCACTTTACGCTCGGGGATGAGTCAAATCACAAAGATCTCTGGCTCCATATCATATCGTGTGTTTTAATTAAGTCATATCATGTGTTTTAATTAAGTTAGTATTTATGATTTTTTAATAAAATTATTTTATTATATTTTATTCTAGATTTTGTGAAATGTATATGTTTTAAGTCTCACTCAGTTTTACTTTTTACAATTATATTTAGGTTTTAGATTTAAGTAGTTTTACATTTCTGAAGCTAGGGGAGGGACGCCATTACATGGGCACCCTCCGTTCCACGTCGGCAAACCACGTGGCCAGCACATGGAGTTGTACGACACATGCTATGTAGCTTCCACCACCTATTGTGGTTGGTGAGGGACATAAATTACCCCATCTTCCGTACGCCTAGGGTTTCAACCTGCAGGTTATGCAGCATGTGTCGTTTACCCAATGCATTTCTGTTCGGGGCGGGATTTTGCTCGGAGAGCTCCGCCAGTGGTTGCGTGCTGTGTCACCAGTGTTGGTGCATGTCTGCCTTCGTTGTTAACCAGATGTTCGCCGTTGATGTTGCTGTTGGGATGGTTTGCTGGTTTGTCTCGGTTTCGTTGATGTTGCTCCTACGCCCTGTTGTGGACCTGTTCAGCTCTCGTGACCGCCATAGCTTGCTCCTCCACTGTCAAAATTCCCTCATCGATTACTCAATGCTGCACGGAGTTTTTGACGGCTTCGTCCCCTATGCTCGTTTGCAGAAGTACCATGGTTTTGAAGGTAATTTTTCGTTTTACAGGTTAAGAAGTAGTTTTTCTTGCATTTTTGAGAGATTTTCAAGAGATTTTTCCTAATTTATGTTATTTTCTATTGTGTTGCAGGTATTGCTGAACTGTGGGGGGATCTGGCTATCCGTTGGCTCCTGCATCGACATTTTCCTCTGCATTTGGCATGGCATCTTCACCTCCCGGTAGAAAAATAATTCCTACCAACCCACTGTTGTGTTTTTTAACACTTGAAAACATGTGTTTATTAACACTTCTAATATTTTTCGGTTCAATTTAGCTCTTCTTAGGACTGTTTGTTCTTCTTTGAATGGAACTAGTTTTGGCACTGTTTTTCTTGTTTGATTTGGCAATGGTTTTAGGGTTATACCCATGTCTTGCTTGTTTTAGGGTTGTATGTTCAGCGTGGCCGTAAGAAAATGTTTTAGGGGTATATTCCTTTCCGGTGGAAACCCTGAGTTGGCACATTCTTTCCTATGTAGTTTAGGGTTTAGGGTTTGGTTTCTGAAATTACTCCTATCTTTTATGGATCTGTGATTATTTGTGGTCATTATGGATTGCTCGACGATTTTCTCAGTTGAAGGATGCATTGGGTACTAAAGGTAAACATTTGTCTTTCTCTGGTGGAGGTCGTGATCCCATTCTTCATGTTGCTGGTGTGTTTGAAGGGACAACAATAGAAAATCGTGCCCTCTCCTACAATTCTTTACTTCTGTGAGCTTTCTGTGATGACCTCGAGCACTAAAGAGACACCGGAAGGTAGACTCTCCCCTGTGCGAGCTCACATTGCTGCTGTAACTTCATTTTCTGGGACTGTGTGCCAATTCCAGGATAAAATCTGGGTTGTATTGCTGGTGTACAAAGGTTGTGTCTATGTGAAAGAAAGAATTGACGAGTTGAGCTAAATAACCATTTGCCTATTTGCCTATTTTTTGATAGGAGTGTGTTATAGTAAATCTAGACTATTTGATTGTTTGTTTTGAGAAATTTCCATTGATTGTTTTGAGAAATTATTTGTCATCATAGCTAGTTTTTGAAATATTGTTTTTCAATCCATTGTATTTTATTTGTGCATCGTCGTTTCAGTTTTTCATTGAAGCACATTATAAGATAATTTTATTGATAAATAATAATTTTGATATTTCTGCTACGACATATGGAAGGACTTATTTTGTGAAATATAGTACTCGTGTATTGAGAATGAATGCCATGTATCCATGTATACATTGTTTTTTATTATTCAAAAGATTGTCTCGTGTTGTGCAATTTCAAGTCAATTTCTACAGGTTTGTTATTTATCAAGGTAAGGTCAACCATTCAAAGTCTCCATTTCGATTGTAAGATACATGTTTGAGACCAAGTTAATTGGCAGAAATTCGTTGATATGGTTTAGAAGTAAGTAGAAAGTTTAGCAGCCTATCACTTCTCACAGCTCCCTGTGTTAATAACATGTAAGTTCTAGTGATTCTGCAAAACATTGTTTGTTGTTTTGCAATTGTGATAGGGTAATGCCAAGTTGTTCAAGTCCATATATGTGGGTTTGGTATTCATCAAAGCAAGGTTCAATGCCCTAAATTTGTAACCTAGAAGTATCCGTGAATCTTCAAAACATTGTCTTTTTTCATGCAATTGTGATAAGGTAATGTCGAGTTTGTCAAGTCAAAGTGAAAACCCCAATTGTAACAGTAACCCAAGATATCTCAGAGGTAAACAATTCTGTCATTATTATGTGAAAAGAGGCTTAAATATTACGAAATGGAAAAAATTGTTTACACTCAACCCTTTTCAAAATAGGACACCTAAAAACTGTAACAAAATAGTGTTAATAGGCATCGAGGCCAACCTATCAAATTTATATGACCATAATAGAGTATAGAACACATTCATCGTTCCTTATGACTCTCACTGTTAATTCAAGTACATAGGAAAACAGTTAAATTTTACAAGTATAATTTATGGACGAATAAAATTTATATCTCCATAGATATATAATTTTCGTTTAAAAAAAACCAAAAACAGACTTCTTTTAAAAATGTAGGCCTTTGAAAATAAGAGGTCATATTGAAGGTTTAATGTCTTGGATTTACAATGAGTTTGTGCATGCTCTATTCTTTTGGTTTTTCATTGACATTCAGTAAGAGTTGCAGTTCTTTTGCTCTGCAAACCCTCCCTTGCAATGAGATTGGTCCATCAATGATATCTTTAAATGTTTGTGGAAAATTAACAAAATGACAATTCCCTAGATAGATGGGGTTGTGTCAAATATGGTTGGTAGTTAGAGTGTTGTTAGTGGACATTTCACTTTAAAATTAGTGGGTAGTGTATACCACCTCTCAATTTTGCAATTGAATAAATCATATTTGCATAAAATTTTAACAGCTTACTTTGTGTCATTGTGATGTTATACTATGTATAAAAAATAGTTTTTATTTTTATTGTAGACTGTAATGTGCATTTTATTTGTAACTTAATTTAATGTTATCATACATTTTATGGATTTGCATGTTTTTATGTAGAGCTGGTTTATTTGGGTGATTTGTTTTCTAGAAAGAGTAGAGGCCAAAAGTTGTTTTAAATTATATTGATTTTCTGGTTGTGTACAATCTCAAATATGGTTGGTAATTGGAGTGATGTTAGTGGAAATTTCACTTTAACCTTAGTGGGTAGTGTATACCACCTCTCAATTTTGCAATTGAATAAATCATATTTGCATAAAAATTTATTTATAAAATTTTAACAGCTTACTTTGTGTCATTGTGATATTATACTATGTATAACAAATAGTTTTTATTTTGATTGTAGAGTGTAATCTGCATTTTATTTGTAACTTGATTTAATTTTGTCATACATTTTATGGATTTGCATGTTTTTATGTAGAGCTGATTTATTTGGGTGATTTGTTTTCTAGAAAAAGTTGAGGCCAGAAGTTGTTTTAAATTATATTGATTTTCTGGTTGTGTATAGCCTCAAATATGGTTGGTAATTGGAGTGTTGTTAGTGGACATCTCACTTTAACCTTAGTGGGTAGTGTATACCACCTCTCAATTTTGCAGTATACATTAAACAATATACATAATTTACAGTATCAAAAAAATAACACATCTAACAACATTGTCATGTCATTCTGTCGGAATGTAACATTTTAATATACTATAGATGTTCCTTCCTTACAATGCCGCATACAGTATGGAAAAAATCAACCTTCATGTGACAAGAAATATATACAGCCCATCCAAAATCCACATCATAATGTAGTTACAACCAAAAACATATAACACCCCTATTCTTTATGGCCTTAAGAATTTTCAGTGCCAAACCCTGAGTTTCCTGATTGAGCCAAGTAGGTTGGCCTCCCTAAGAAGGGTTGGTTAGGTTTTGGTTGATTGCTGCCATATAATTGAGACCAATTTGTCCCATCCAACCATGGAGCAATTGAGTACCCATACCTCACACTTGCGCTAATTGGAGGTGTGTGATGAGCATACATTGAATTCACACCTCCTGTGGTAGGAATAAGGCAAGTGGGTAAATCCCCATTTTGATAGTGAGGCACTTGAATGTTTATGAGGTCTTGTAATAATGTTGTATTATTTGCAATATTTTCCAATGTGTTGGACATGTCCCTGGTTTCATTCTCATCAACTGTGCTTGCATTTATGTCAACCATATCAGTCATCCCTTATTCCCTTTCAAGCATTTGTTTAGCCTTCCTTGCTCCCTTTTCCTATCTTGAAATTTGTTTTTGTTGCTCCTTCTCTTGCTTTGCTCTCTCTCTTTCAAGCCTTTCATTTTCTCGATGTTGTGCTGCAATAGCGCTTGCTGCCTTCTTCTCCTTGGCTTGATCCTTTTTTTCTGTTTTAATTCTTGAATTTCCATTTTTTTCTTTTTTGACTCAACTAGGAGTTTTATATAGTCTTATGAGGTGAGTGACTATGAACTTCGCCCCAAACAAAGAGTACTGGGTGTTCCTTGCTTCTTTTTCATTGACACTCTTTCTACTGGTAGCTTTAGGAACCACCCAAGTAACTCCTCCCCCCCTCCCACCTGCATGTCATTGCTTGGCACTTCAGTGTCCGTAGCACTTGATTGAACTATATTGTTTTCTTCACCTAGTGCCTCATTATGTGCTCCATCTTCTTCCATTGATCTATTGTCCACAAAAAAATGAACAATTTCACTGTTCAATTCAGCCAGTTGTGAAGGCATGTTAATGCTTTGTTCATTGGTTCTTGAGACATTGTGTTCGTTCAAATTAATCATGGTTTCTGCTAGCCATGATGGTGGGTTTACTTGGCTTGGCAATGTCAACTGGTCATTTTCAATGTCATTAACAATATCAACAATTTCATTTTCAACTACATCTGCATTAACAATATTAGCAATTTCATTTTCAACTACATCTACATTAACATTATCAACATGTTCAACAGTGTCATTAACACTATCAGCAGCAAGAGTTCCATCTTCTTGAGTTGGTAGAACAACCTCCATGTTGCTATCAATTTGTTGATGAATATACCGTGTTTCACATACCTACTCATCATCATCAGCATATAATTGTCCTTGAGAGAGGGAAATTATATTACCAGCTACAACCACATCAGCATTTTCATGTACTTCTTCTTGCACTTCATGCTCTTCTTCCTGACCATCCACATAAAAAGCTTGGCTACAAGCAGTATCATTCATAAGAGCATCATAATTTAGTGGCCATATTCTTGTCCTCCTAAAGCCAGCCTTGATATTTGATGGTGTCAGAGCCCTTTAGAAGCCTTACTTGCAAGCTCTGCTAACTCGAATATTTTCACCTCAACCCCTGGATTCTTTGCCATCCATGTAGCACGCCTGACCTGAAATATTTCCTGAAAGGGCCAAACACACTAACATCAAGGCGTTGCAATCTGTGAGTGGTATGAGTGAGCAATGTTAAAAGGCCAATGCCTAAATTTTTTGCTTCCTCAATTGTTTATACAACCATGTGGCTTCCATGGCCATCTAATATCAATAGGTGTCTGTTATTAGGTGAGACACCACCTGGCATAGATGCAGCAAAGTGGAAAAGGCAATTTAAAAAAAGTTCTTTAGTCATCCATGCATGGGGATGTGCAGCCATGCATGCTCCTGGTTCACAGTTTTGTATATAATTTTTCAACCGATTTTTACCTTTGAATAGATAAAATCCTAGGATTGAAGCACCAATTGCATTGACACAACATAAAATGGTTATCCACTCCCTGCTCTTAGGCAAAATATTTGGCACATTTCGGCTGGCTCTCTTGGCAATTACCCTCATGCCACAATTCCTTCTCGCCTGTAAACATGTTTCATCACAGTTCCATATATGGTCTGCTGCATAAGAATGTTTATCATATGCACTAGAAAGAGTGTCATAGAACTTACATACAACTGCAGGGCACAAATTTAATGCTTTGTCTATGTCAAGGCCCTCAGCTGTACACAATACAAGGTCTGGATGCATTTTTTTAAACCCAAACCACCATGATTTACCAGGAAACCCATCTTTGATTGGGTTTGGCCTCCCTTGACAGATTTGAGCAACTATGGATTTGAGTTGTATCAACTCTAGCCCATGTCCCAATTGGGCCATTTATTTACACCACTCAATCACCTCGGCCTCCTCCTCTTCAGTCATAACTGTAACAGGCCCTCTACGTTTGGTGTGAGTGAGCCCATTTATCCAATAATGTATTGATGAGGGAGGAATACTATGTTTCTTTGCAGATGCCCAAACAGAATATCCATTGAACTCTATGTCGTCAATTGCAGCTAACATTTCCTCTTTTGTCCAACCTCTTATAACACTGATATTTTTAGTTGAAGTTGTGCCTTGGACTATGGTTGACGATGGCTCTGTGACTGATGGTGTCATAACATCAGTTTCAGCCACATGGTCATCCTCAACAACATTTATTGGAGCATTGTTGACATTGAGATCACCTGTTCTTTCTTCATCTGATGAAGTGCATCACATTTGGGCACCCCTAGTCACTCTTCTGCCACTTCTCCTTGTACGAGCTACATAACTCACTCTTGCAATGGATGCAAATACCTTTAGAATTATTTCATGCATTTAGTTAATAATACTTGAAAAGAATGCTTTCATACAAGCCAAACATCATCTGGTAACATCATATCTTCCCATTTATAACAATTTATAACATTTTACAATTAGTTTGTGTGTTCATGCCCGAGGTTTCTGAATGCCTTTCCTTCTGTTACAGTTTTCCTATTTGATGTCTTGTCATCTTTGATTCCTATGATCATCTAATGCTCAGCTACTCATGTTCATATATTTTCCACAAGCTTCTATGCTCAGCTACTCATGTTTTGTTTTTGGTTATTTGTTTCCAGCTTCTATGCTTAGTAGGTTTTTCCAATTGTTTTACTTGGCCTACAAGAGTTTGATTGTATTTTTTACATTGAGGGATTTAGCCTTTTGGATTAGTGAGCTTGAATTGAATTCTAGTCTGGTCTTTGTTTTTCAATTGAAGTCATTTTGTACCCTGAAGATGAATTGGGTAAGTTAAAATGATTGGGTAAGTTCCACTGTGTACTGCCTTTATATTTTTTGGATACTGAACAATCTGATCATAGTTACTGAATTCATCATTCCTAGCCCTTTACCCGAATTTGAATCATCATAGAATCAGGGAATTGGTGATCAGGGAATTACAAACAGTGCCCAAAACTAAGGATTGAGGTGTTGAATTTATGAAATCTATAATATGTTTTAGTTTCAATTCCAATGCTTCCTTATTTACCAAAATAAATTAACATCTTACATAACAGGTTCACTTAGCATCTTACATAACAAGTTCACTCATAGAAGATCATTATATTGTTTATTGATTTTCACAACAACGTCAATTCCTCATAAAGCTCATTTTTCTAGGCCAATAATTCGTGTCACACTACTTTGTGGGAGGCATTCAATCTGAGGTGCATTATTTTAGTTCCTTTTGTCATAAAGTCTAATTGGTTTCTAATAGAAGAATTGAGGCTTAATTGAGAAAGATTACTTTTTTGTTATTCAAATGAAAAAAAGAGAGTACAATTTACAGATGTTTCTTCTCTGTGCTTTGAGCATCTGAATGATCTGTAATATTTTTTGCAAGATCAACTCTTGTCAGAGAGATACATTAAATTCTGTTAGCTTAGAGACCTGCAACAAATATGTTTTTGTGACCTACATCAAATCTGCTTTTGTCCTGTCTTGAATATTCTGTAAATTCATAATGTTTTTTTGTACTCTCCTTGTTTTCAATAGCTATGAGATTGCACTATCCATTTTTCTACTGAGTGGAGGGGATTTATATTTAATTTAAATGTTCCAACTGAATTGAATAGTTTGATTGGACCTAGCAACCCTGAATTTTCTCTAAGAATGTATGCAGGATCCATCAAAAGAGTTATTTTAGATAACATTTGATTGGACCTAACAAACCTGAAGTTTCTCTAAGAATGTATGCAGGATCTAGTCACACTATACTATATATATTCTCTAAAAATATGTTGAAACTTCTAAATGAAAAATTCTCTGGTCTAGTTTTCCCATGTGTGTATTTAAAATTCTAATTGGTTTCTAATAGAAGAATGAGCCTTAATTCAGAAATATTTCTGTCACACTCTACTATATATATTCTCTGAAAATATGTTGAAATTTTCTAAATGACAAATTCTCTGGTCTAGTTTTCTCGTGTGTGTATTAAAAATTCTAATTGGTTTCTAATAGAAGAATGAGCCTAAATTGAGAAATATTTCTGTCACACTCTACTACATATATTCTCTGAAAATATGTTGAAAACTTCTAAATGAAAAATACTCTGGTCTAGTTTTCCCGTGTGTGTATTAAAAAGTCTAATTTGTTTCTAATAGAAGAACTACAACTAGAACTACCAACAAACTATTACTCACTAGAGACAAAATCCTCTAACTAATGGCATCTTCATCAAACCTTGACATTAATAGCCTTGAACTAAGCTATGGTACAAATACCTTTGGCTCGACTTCATTGGTTTTGATATGAGCCAATGGGTGAAGTATTCCTTGGACTTTATTTCCAACATTCTTCAACCATGCACGACGAACATGCCACACACATAATAATATTTTACACTTGATTAAAGACTTGGAACAACACAATTTATTAGAGGGAATATACATTAACAATTTTTTTATGTCTCTTATAAAAGAATAAACACATCACCTTAATGCTTCAATTTCAATAGTAGCATCATCTGTGATGAAGGCTTGAACATGCCAATCTGGTCACTCTTTCTTCCCAATGGCAAAGAGAGTTGACATCCATTTAGAAATATCATCTATAGTATTGCGTGATGATATCACCCAAGCTACTGGAACCCCATTGCGATGTTCGTCGAAAACCATTAAGGTGTACAGTTGATACTACATTACAAAAAATGTACATAATTATATTTATATAAGTTACATGCATTAAAATGAGGTTGAATAAATGAATCAAATTTAGGATAAATTTGTACTCACCCCATACTTATTTGTGCTAAATGTTGAATCCATTGAGATTATATTATTGTGAGAATAGTTTAGCATCATTGAGTGCATCCACTTTGTTTGTATGCCTATAATAAAAGGGATGTTTTCAACAAGATCTCGTTTCTGGTAGAAGAAAAAGCTCTCAGGGCGTTCCTTATACCAACATTCTACAATGTTTGGATCACTTTGATCTTTAACATACTCTAGCCTTGTGGTATCATTGTAAATGTTTAACATATCTTGTCTTTTCATATATGTATCTCTAGATGTCCCCGTGTATAACTCACCAAATCCATCCTTCACATTAGAAATGAACTTGTCCCATATCATTGTAACATTAAAACCTCTTTGGGTTAAATGTTGGACAATAGATCACATATCCCTTGTTAAATGTGGTGCATAATTGAATCTTATAGGCCTGTCGATTGCATCTTTTCCATGACAAACAACATTGGATTTATCAATATGCCTACATGCAGTATATATTATTACAACATTGTCTGGTCTAAGTGAAGTCGTCGCACAATGAAGTGACATTGGCAACCAACTTTAATACTTTCTTGTCGATTGCGTTTTTTTTTTTTTTTTTTTTTACCTGAAGATGCACTCATAATTTGGTTTTTTCACGATATAACATATATGAATACTATAAAAAATTATACGTATATTGAACAATATGTTCGTTTGATATCCTCTACTTTTTTACTTCGATGAGAATAAAGATGAAATTGAGTGGGTGCAGATTCACTCGGTCCCTCTCCTCTTATAAAATCATCAAGTCGACAATATGGAATAACTGCAACTTAGTCCCCATCAATATGTGTCCATGTTAAGTCTTTTGTTGAAAATTCAGTCATATCCTTTGGGTCTTCAACTTCCAACTCATTAATCCTCTCACGCTTACACATTCTTCAAATATATGTACACATTCCATTGAAAATGATTTGGTTTGAGTAAATATTATGGTCTTGATTAATGCATATCACTAAGCATGGAAATCACATTTTTAGGTAAATATTTTATACTTTTTAGATAAACCACTTTGGAAAAAGTAATATTTGGTTCATTAATCAACTTAGATATTTCTCACAAATTTAGACTAACCATGTATGACATATGATGTCTTTGTGGAGGTGGTGTCACCAACTTAGTGTCATGGGGTGACTTGTGATGAGTGGTTGAGGGAAAAGGTGATTTTTATGCCTCCCTTCAGATAACCTAAATGGAAACCTAACTTTACCCCTCCCCCCAATAACTTTAGAATCACTAATCAATGGATCAACCATAAGTTGATGAGAATATTTAGATCACACTTCTACGACTCTACGTATACGAGAACAATCCTTAAGAAGGTGAGCACCCTTACAAATATTGCAAAGGTATTTGGGGTTGTGTTGCATGTTGGAGGGTTCCTCAACATTACTAACACTCACGACTGTGGTTGGTTTTTTAGACCCTTTCTTATCTTGCTTCTTCTTCTTCTTCTGTTTATTCTTCTTCTTAACCTCCTAGTTACTAGCATCGAGACTTTCAACAAGATAAAAAGAAGAAAGGGTAGAATACATTATGGGTGGAGAACTTATTTAATCATGATAAAATATTGGACGCTATATGTCCAACAGTCCAATGGTTACTAAAATAGACTAAAAACTTATCTATATATGTATGTATGGATTTCTTTACAATGGACATGAAATTATTTTTATTTATACAATAAGCTACATTTATCATGAGATGATATAGTGTGCCTTCTTTATCATATACTTATGTTTTATGTTTTTTTTTTAAAAGAAAGTTTCTAATATTTTTTGTTAAAAAAAATGATTCTCTATGTATGGCACTCCCAAGTGCATTTCCAAATTGATATTTCTACAAAATTACATTAGTCAATTAGTTGTAAAAAACAAAATATATAGAATCAATTTCATTAATTCATATGATATTTTGATCAATTTCTCATTCTCACCGTGAAGATCTAAGGAAATGGAGAAGACTACCCTTCCTGGGTAGATGGTGGAGCATTTGGTGATGGATATAGGCATGGTTCAGGGGTGATAGATAAAGGCATGTTGTAAGTGAAATAGGAAAAATGTAGTTGGTGTGGGCAATGATACACCCCCACTGTTTATATGATAGTGGGAATCATTGTGTTAATTGGGGCCGAAGAGGGATTAAAGGGAGAGACATAACACCTCTCCCCAACAAACCCAAAAATGTATCCTGACTGAGTGTATATCAACTCGAGTTGCTAGGCTTTGCTAATGGAATCCTCTTTGGAAGTAGGTCCTTGGGTTACCACATCTTTAGAAATCTCTGTCGTGAGAGTTTTCAAGAACAGGTCCAGTAAAAATCGATCGTCGAGTTTGGCTTTGCAAAAACTTCGACGTCGTCACCATTCATGGAGATGGTCCGAGATATGGACAGTTGGCGTTTGCCTAAAATGGGTGAGTAACTCCATTCCAGAGTCGTGATGGATGGGTAACTGAAAATATGTAAGGAACATGGTGGCAAGGGTGCTAAAGGTTCCGTGCAGAGTAGAAGGCTGCTCCACATACCATTTTGCATCTTGTCGTGTTAAGGTGTGCTGAAATAGTCTTAGTCGAATGGCATCATCTGTGATGCTATTTGATGAACACCATGGGTGGAAAGTCATTATATGATTTCATGGGTCTTCCGCTTGCTTCCCTTCGAACTTTGGTATGTCAGAAGGGAGCTTCATGGGCATAGGGGGCCAATTGGGATTATGCGCAATGGGATCATTTGTCAACTTTGTTAGGTCGGGAATATTCAATTATGTTAAGAAAGGTAATGACGTATTGACTGCCATTGTGTCCTGTGTGACCACCGTTGTCTGGGTGGTATGGTTTATGGGGGATGTGTGGGGAATGGAACCCTGTGACGTACTCGGATGCACGTTTTGCTAGCTCCCCGAAGGGGTACTGCTCCTCTACCCTCTGTGGGTTGTGGGAGGAGTTGTGTGTGGTGTCCCTCAGGGGGTGTCCACAGGTGTGGTGTTGGGTGACCCTGGGGGTTTCCAACTAAAGATGCCTCGATGAAGGAAGATCCAATAAGGGTGGCAGTGTGTTGTCTTTGACGCCCGAACAACGAAAGACCTGGCACTCCTCCCTCTAATGGGGGCAGGTCCAAAAAACATCTAGATCGATGAGGTCCCGTTGGGTTCGTTATGGTGTCGACTAGATTTTGTTTTGGAAATATTTTTCTATTTTTCTAAGAGGAGAGAGATTATTACCAAAGCAAAAATCGATCAGACACATAAAACAAAGCGAAAAATTAAGGTAAATTTTTCCCTTTAGATTAATCCTACGTGATCAGTCAATAAAAAAGTGTGGTTTTGGTTGTTTCACGTATGATACTTAAATTATAGAAGACCTAATTGTCCTCACACTCTCAAATGTAATCGGGCCTTGCGAAGATATCTTGCAAATGCAGGGGCAATGTCTCGAAAGAGCTAGTGACGCCTTCTAGTCAACCGAAGAAAATTCCACCAAGGTAAAGGTAAGAGCATCTAGTGTTGCCTACACCATCACCTATAGGGAAGGATGCAATATATTTGGCCACTAAGTACCTTCGTCCCACGTGAGCGTTCGAGTCTTGAGCTTCTTGGTATTCAGCTACCAGTACTGAGTACGAGATGCGTTAGGTAGCCCCAAATAGTACCGCATGCACTGGGCCTAAGCTTAACCCCCTTTGAATTGGGTCCCTGTAGCGCTCGGGAAGTCTATTCCGTGGGTAGATAGACATATTTAAAGCTCCCTGAAAATTCAACTTCTATGTTTCAAGAATGTAAACGACCATGGTGGCTTATTGGATGCCTACCCCCAATGATCCTAACTTGAACTATTAATTCTTTTGTGGCCCCTGTGGGGAGATTTTAATGAGTTCAATTAATGGTTAATTTTAAAGAGACTAAATTTGCTTATGGTGTTGCCTTTGTGAATCGACAGTAAGAATAGGACGAGGGCCCTAGCTTGCTGAAGCTTCATGTGTGAAATAAAGTGAATAATCACAATGTTGTAAGATGAAAATATACGGTGATCCTTTTCACTCCTTCCTACTTACATTATGTTTGGTTGTTCCTTTCACGAAATAAACAATGTGCGTATAATGGGCCGCTTACAACTTGTCCTATTTAAACTAAATGTTTGCACTATAGGGAGATGGTAAAGTATCAAGAGAGAGCGTTCATATGCATACCCAGGGTCACCGTTAGGTGCGAGGGAGACAAAGATTACTTGTTTTCTTTTGGTATTTTAATCTTGGTCTTGAAATCCTAATGCAAAAATTAAAACTCGATTTAATGCAAGAATTTGAAAACTAACTAAAGATGTGTGGACTTGGGCCACTTACTCTTTGTTAATTAACCTATGTGTGTGATATCTACTATCAATAATCAGCTTATTTAGATGACATGTGTGGATATGGGCCATGTTTCTTGTCTCGTAATTAAATTAGGTGAGTATATCATAGTAAACTAAAAATTAGAATGATGCACTAGCTACACTAAAGTTCAGCTAACACACATGTCTAACAGTCAAGAAATATCAACACAGTGTAAAGGTAATTCAAGGAGCACATACAAGAATAGAATCATTAAAGCCAGTTTATTCTTCGAGATTTTTTTCAAATAAATAAAAATAAGAATGATTAATTACATTGAAAAAAAAAGTTTTAATGTTTAATTATGTATTAAAAAAAATTTAAATTATTACTATACAAATATTTAATGTTAACTAATAATTCTAATTCTTTTAAAATAAAAATGATGTTATTGATAATAATAATAATTTAAGTAATATAATATTTTATTATTAATAATTTTAAAGTATGAAATTTAATATTTAATGTTATTTATAAAATTTAAAATATATATATATATATATATGAAATGAAATTTAATTAATAATTTAATATTTTAAAATTTAAAAACAATTATAGAAAATAAATAATTAGAGAATAAATTATTTTAAGTAATTTAATATTTTAAATAATAATAAAAAGTAAGTATAGTTATTTTTTGTTGTTTTTTTAATTCAAAGAATTTAAACAAAAAATTTTTAGCTTTACTTTGTAACAAAGCGATCACCAACTAAACTACACTCAATAAACTAAATATAAATACTTTTATTATTAATTAAATAAGAAAATTTATTATAAAATTAAATTATACTATGATTTTTGTCTTAAAAGATACAACTTATTCTGAATTTTACTTTCCCGAGCATTTATAACTTGAAACAACCTCAAACTTTTATAACATGAAAAACTATGCCCTTGAAACTCTCGTCTCCTCCAACTTTTAAATTTCTACTCAAAAACATCTGCTATTAAAACTTTGACCACCTAAAACATTTATTACAATAAAAAATTACCTTTTAGAAATGTGATCCCATGGGATTGAGATAGAGATCATAAAACTAATAGTGAGGATGGTGAGCTTAGTTTAAGGGTTAAGATTCATTTGAACACCATAATGTATTGAATGAGAAACATATGTTGGAAAGTAAGGTAATCTACTAGAATAAAAGTGTTGTAGTATATGTTAATCATGGTCAACTTTAAATATGTAAACAATCTAAAATGGAAAGGGAAAGTTCTACTTAGCAAAATTTCAACTAGAATTACTTATGTTATAACATTGAAAATATTGTTATTTAATAAAAGTTCTATAACAACATAACTGTTAATTTTAATTCAATGAGCACGAGCATCTTGGACAAAAGGGCCAACATATTTTCAAACCTTCATAGAAATGAAGAACAAAGCTTTCAAATATTCATGCAATCTAGATGACAATACAGGCTAATCTAGATGAAAATATAGAAACATAAGGAATTTCAAATTGAGTGAAACTCCACTTAGATGGAGTTCCAAGCATTATTGAGCCTTCCTACAAAATAGACTTCATCCTAATCTTCAATACAATGCAATATAAATTGAATCAAAAGCAATAAATTGAATTCATTAGTGATAATAAATTTCTTGTCATTACTAAAATATTAATATTATATAATAATTAATATTAATCTTATTAATATTTAAACATAAAATATGGTAAATAATATATAATAGAGTTCATCATAATCTTCAATACAATGCAATATACAAAATAGACTTCATCCTAATCTTCAATAGACATGGCCAACATTAATCTTTGCAACAACAACATCATCTTATCAAATGACCCTCAATTCAATCTGAATATGAGGACAAGCAATCCAATGTCATGTATTTTTCCTCAAATGTCATGCAGTGGGAATTTTTCAGGTGTGTCTTCAGAGATGGGGTTGCCATCAAATCCTATCCTCATAGCCATTGCTCAACAATTTTTAGTAAGTGAATTAAACCTGAAATAGTGCAAAATGGAGCAGACTTCATCTGCAACTAATAATGATAACAGTGTCAAAATTTCCCATGAGGAGCAAAATTTACCAAATTTATATTTCTATCATATTTATTTCATACAAAATATTAATTTTTTTTATTTTGCTTTTATATTATGTTTAAATGTTTTTTCACCTACTATGCCAAATGGATAGGTTAAGAATTATTACTTATCTATAGAGGCCTACCTTGTACTTAGAACTAGGGATGCATACCTAGGATCACCTATTTATCTCTCAACCTTCAAATGAGGATAACTCTTGGATTTCAAACTAAGATTTGAGACCATTTCCCTCCCATTCTAAAGATGAAAAATCCTTTGTTGATGTACATAGTTAACCTACACTATTTTTAAACTATTATTTTGTGAAACTTTAATCCTCCATCATTCCTATTGTGAAACAAACCCAAACATAAATAAATAAAGCAAGGTCCCCTGAAAAGAAATGGGGCAAAAATCCCCGAAATTCGACATATATATATAAATGTCTTCCATATGCCGCGGAGTGCATGTTAGTGAGCAAATTTATCAGGACTCAGGACATGATCAACCTTGCTGTAAAAATGTGGGGAAGGAGACCATGAATTACTTTGCACATTATCAACCTTGCTGTCAAAATGTGGGAAGAAGATCATCAATGATTATATATCAGATTTCCCAATAGCTAATTTAATCTTATAAGAGTAGAAGCAAGAAAAACCAAAATGCTTAACACTTCAATCACTTATATGAAGAGAAATGACTCAAAACATGAACTCATTCGTAACTGCTATGTAAAGCATGGGCATGAAATTGGAGAGATGCTCATGTTAAAAATATTACTTTTTCACCAAGAAAAAAGAGATATTACAATATAAAAACTGAAAGTTGCAGCCCATTACAAGTTTTTAGAGTGAACTTGAGCCTGAAGACATTGGAAAAAATAGGGTCTGTTGACCATTTTTTAGTTTTGGATTGAAACAGGGAGAATTTCTTTGATCCGGGTTTGAACTAAGCATTCCATGATCAAACAAATACCCAGAAAAGGTCATCCATAGAAGCTTCGATATTTTGAAGCTAGTAGTAGGGACTCTTAAATACTCAAAACTAAATATAGAGAAGTAAACTGACCATAGGCATATTGTTATTCAATACAGGATCTAGATTGAGACAAATGCAAGGCCAAATACTTATAGAGTATACTATACTAAATTTTCTGCATTTTGTAAGATCTCTTCCCCATGTTTGTGATTGTTCTTTCCAAAAAAGGTTTTCTTATTGACCTTGTGTTTTTCTACTGCTTCCTTGTTTGTGACTGGGCATGTCCTTGCCTTCCTCGTCATCTTCAGTATCGTTTGTGCTAAGGTTGATACATGAGCACTGTTCTAGTGATGCAAAAAAGGCAGAAGCCACAGTGGCATGGGCATGGTCATTAGTACTCACCCTATGCATGTTAGATTATTCATAACATACATTTGCATGCACGCGCGCACACACACACAAAACTAAGAAGAGGAGTACTATGTGAAACAATCCCAGCATAAGGATATGCCTCTTTAGATATAGCTTGTAATATCACATAGTTAACAACGAAAAACTAGTAGATGCCCCCATGAGTGGGACGAACCTATAGGTGTGTCTCTAGACATCTCAACCCTTGCTAGATCATACGTTATTGGTATATCTATCTTGCAAGCTATTGGATTTACTTTTCACGACCAATCAATCTTTTCACAACCACCCAAACTAAATCCAATTCACTCTTTAAAAAAATCATAACAATTCAAATTTAAATTATTCACATAATAACACCCCATCCAAATACTTCAACACACAAAAACCACTTCAACATGATTAAGGAAATCTTGATATAAATTTATATTAAGAATTCAATGTAAATATGTGTTTACCGTAGTTAAGGAAGTCCTTTGATCTTAATTTAGAGTTTAACACTGACGTGATTGTTTATGTTTCCAAAACATCCATATATTTATTGGGGGTCAAACTTTGTAATTAATTCTTATTACAGCAGCCTACCCTTCATATATATATCATATATATCACGAATGGATGAGTGAGACTATCATATTCTTAATCTTCCAATAGTAGATATGCTGCAGAACAGTCCTCTTTGACCCTTTTCTTTATTCCATGTTGTTGTGAGCCACTACCATGTGACCTCCACGATTCCCGATCACACCCTTTGCGAAATTGAAACGGCTTCCACTTCCACCGCATAGACTTGATTCTCCGGCCTCTCGATTTTCAAAATTCATTTCTACCAAATTAATTCAGCCGCTCGATTTTCAAAATTCATTTCTACCAAATTAATTAATTCAGTCGTTCGATAGCAGCCGTCTTTGGATCCCATGTCTTTCCATCCTCTCTTTTGTTTTTTTCAGTCCTATATATATTTGGGTACTTTTTTGTGTTCAAAAATTGGAAGGGAACAAGCCGTTTCGAAGCCACAAGCTGCCTCAACTCATTCGTCCACGGCATAGTGGCAGTGATTTTCTGCTCCTATGATATTATGACCAATCCATGGAAACTAGATGCCCCCAACACAGATATAGAGAACAAAATAATGGACTTCATCCTTGCCTATTTTGCGATAGATTTTATCCATTACTTGCTGATAATCCCTTCAGATAATGGACTGGTGGACCTAATGAATCGGGTTTCGAACCGGAAACGGTCTCACCGGTAGCGGTCAGATCTCAATGAACCGGTTTTAAAAAAATACATTAAATAATTTTTTTTAATAAAAAAAACTATTTTTAAGATTTGCAACCATGATTCCAAGCCAATAGAGACAAAATATGCAAAGTTTGCTCATTTATATACCATGTAAAGGTGAATATATCAAAATGGCACCGAGTGCAATACATATCATCGAAAAAGTACATAAGCAATGAGGCTCCAAATGACCCATAAAGTCCAAAAACAATACTACAAGCTATGAGCATTGAGGCCATTGGCCTACATAGTACAGTGACAGTCTACTACAAATCTACATATATGATATTACTAAATTCTAATTAATGATCAACATTATCACTTGAAACTTCTAAACATGATCAAAGTTCAAACTCAGTTGGTTGAACTTGATTCTCCTGACTCTCGACTGCCAAACTTTGCCACTTCTCCAATCACAAACTTCTCTATTGGTTCAGTGACTTGACTCTCAAAATTTTGAAGGTATTCTGCCCTAATATGCCCTATTACTTCATTTGGTGCTCCACATGGCCTTACATGGCCTCCTATCCCAGCGAAGTGTTTCTTAAACCTTTAAATACCCACTCCTGCAATAGATATTTGGCAATATCTACAAATCATTTTGCCATCAATCATATCACAATGATCCCATGCAGTATCCTTGCCTTTTGGAGGCATGATGGCTACTACAGTCAAGTTAGCTCAAGCAGCAAGCCTCAAATTCTAGCAAAAACTCAACACACTCCAAGCTCTCAATCGAACTCACAAAATCTACAAATCAGATGGTGTGAGACAAATGAGAGGCTGCCCCTGCTTATAAAATATTGGGGAGGGTGTTTTTGGAGGGAAACAACCCTCCCTTTACCTCCACATCAGCCCGAAAAGGCTAAAACACCTTGCTGGCCGTGGGTAGGTCCGCGTATTGGGAAGAGCAACTAACCGGTCGGTTAAGGATGGAACCGGTCGGTTAGGAGCGGTTTTTTGGTCAAGTCAAAGCTGGACCCGGTTGCATGGGCGGTTTGAACTGGCCAGCATGTTGATCGGTCGGTTTGACCAGTTACCGGTTCAAACCGGCCGGTTTTAATAACTGTGGGCTGGAAGCATTGATTTTTCTTAGAATCTGTAACTCTGCCTTTTCATTTATTACAAGCAATGGCATATTTTTTAAAGAATTACATGCAATACATTTTTAATGTCATCCTAAACTTATTATAATGATGTGAGGGGAGTTTTGTGACAAACTATCAGGAACATACCTGTAACAGCTGCTGTGCAAAACTTTCATACCACCACAGATTGTGGTCATCCAAAATTTTAAAAATCATCTGATGATAGGTGAGGCAAAGACCATCATAAAGATGACATAGCTACTTGTCCAACTTACACGTCCTTTAATTGCAAAGTAGAAAGTATTAGCTCTAAGTACTTCAAAGAGTACCAAACTGCTTTGTTTCGAGTTCCCATATGCATCTTCCCCAATTTGAGTGATTTTTTTGTTTTATGTTGATAACATTTGAATAAATTTGGATCTAGATTCAAGTGACTTGTGCTTTCTTTGAGCCAACTTGTTCTTATCTTTTGCTGCTTGCATTTCTACCATTGGTAAATGCAAAATGTTCTGCATTTCCATTTTGCCCCTCAAATTTGTTTTGTATATTTTCCACTACTCCCTTCAATATATTTTGTCCCTCAAATTTGTTTTGTATATTATCCACTAATCCCTTCAATATGTTGAGAATTGGAGGGCTAGTGATTAACACAAAATTCTCTTCTTAATAATTACTTGTGAGGTCACTTGAGTTACTTATGTCTTCCCTTCGTCAGCTTATTAAACCTTTCATCAACTCAATTATCAAAAGACACGAGACACAAAAATTAGGCTCCTAGAGCTAGGCCAAAACCTCTCCTTCTTGGAGAGGAAAACCCATGAGAAATTCTTCTTATAGATTTCAGATGACAAGGAGTAGGATCAACTGCAGTTGGAATCGACTCATCGAAAGGAGTAGGATCAACTGTAGTTGGAAGATCGTAGATCAATTTAGAAAATAGGAGTGATTTCTTGGACTTAGTCACAGAAAATCTAAGTCAAACTCCTAGAGAATGACAATCCATTTGGATTATTTTCCCCCAATGAACTGAAGATTAAGAATGTAAGTCATGGGGTTACATTCAGAAATCACAATGGTATTACGCAGGAGAATATAATGGCGGAAGCGTTGAACAACATGAACAATATCTAAGGCAAGTTTTTCTACATGAGCATAGTGAGTCTATCCATAAAAGAGAACATCCCACTCCCGACACACTTGTCAATAATTTGATCTATAAAAGGGGTGGGGTAGTTTGCTTTAGGAAAAGCTCAATTTATATCACGATAATCAACACAAACTAGAATGGTCCTTTGATTTTTAGTAATAGGAACAATATTAGAGACCCAATCTGTCAATGGTATAGGATAGATGAAACCAGCCTTGAGAAGTTTTTGACTTCTCTCTTAATGGAAACTGCATTTTCTGGGTGCACAGGACGAAGCCATTGACGAACAGGCTTTGAGCCCGAATATGTGGGAATTTCGTGCACCACAATACTAGGGTCTATGCCAGGAATTTCTTCATAAGAACATGCGAAGACATCGCGGAATTAATTAAAGAGGGCGGTGTAAATCTCGACCTCATCAGGAGAACAAGATGTGCCAATATGGAAATTCTTGACAACCCCTGGTTTAACAGAGATGTCGATTGGAATTGTGGTAGAGATGTTACCCATGTTTCCTTTGGACAACACTTCATGAACCAGAATGGGATGTTGAAGTGGTCCAGTCAATTCAGATGAAACATGGGTTTCTAGACAAGTAGAAATTTCACCCAGGCTTGGGAGAAACGAGGAACGATGATCACCACCATCCCAAGGGGGTACTTCGAGAGACATAACTTCCATGATAATATCGTCAATGGGAAATATCTCATTCAAGGGATCAACTGAATCACAAGAACCAAACCAGGGAGACTGTGAATACGTGTCCAGAGATGAAACCAGGTTATCGTTGGCTTCAGAAGTAGCCCCAGAAGCTAGAAGAATGATTTCATACATTTTTTCTGCAGGACTGAGGTGCATAGCATCACCAAAAATGTCAAGATGGTTGGGACTAGGAACAATCTATGGATCTTGTCCAGATGATAACATGTTAACAGAGGCGACATTAGGAGATGTGAGCGGAAAAACTCCCATCAAGGCTGAGTCTTTGAAAATACCCGAGCCAACGCTCTCATAGGGAGTAGAGGTATTCCCAACGTACGAGACATTTCCAGTTAAAGAATCCGGGGAAAAGAAATAAATTTGATCGACAGTGAATATATTCCCCTGATGAGGAAAGTAGAGAACGTAGCAAAGGGTAGAGACCATGTAAATCATTGCATGAGTCCAACTATGTCCAATCAGAAGTTTTCAATTGAGGTTGGCATCTACCACCTCTACTTCCAGGTTCACCATTTTACCCTCCAACTAAATTGGCAAGAATTTTAGAATACCATATGGCCGAGAACCTCTGTCGTTGAAATATTTCAGAGTGTTAGGGGACTAATTTAATGGAGGAGAGTTGATGGCTTTCCAACATGCAACAGACATGATACAGGTGGAAGAACCTTTATCAAAAACAAACCGAGGAATGGTTTTACCCATCACAATGACTTGGATAAGGAAATCCACTTGTGATAAGAGTAGAGGAACATGATTCTCGAGAGTGAAAGTGATAAGTTGAATCTGCTAGATCAATCCCTCCAATAGAAGATAATAGTGCCTTCCATCGTGATGGGCACGACTGAAGGACTTCCAAGGTCGACATTGCCTACGATGATTGAGCTAGATCCTCTATGATGTTATAGTGATGGGAAGCCCTTACGTTCGGATTATAAGATGATTTCCGAAGAAAACCCTTGGGAGGTGGTCAAACAATGGAATCAGTATTAGTTCTCTCAATATGGAGAGGACCAGAACTAGGAGGAGTGGAAGAGGAAGGAATATCTGAAGCATCCTTTTCCATGGGATAGTTTGAAGGATTCGAGTACTCTTTTGTGTTGAGATTCAACAAGAAAATTTTAGCACCCACACCTAGTTGTATTAAGCACCAAGACTAGGGTGGGGCCCAAAGTGCTATTTTTGGGTGCATGTCTATTTTGGTTATCCCTTACTTAAGATGGACATTAAATTGTAATCTATTCTCAATGTTGACTTGAAACAGTTAACTGAAAGTGATAAATTCAGTTAGCTAGTGTATTTTGATTTAGAGGTATTTGGTGAGGCATGCAGAGTAATTCTAGTTGTAACAGAGTTCGAAGTGCAATGGTGCATGAGTTAATGCAAGTTGTAAACAGTTTAACTTAGTTGAGTGAGTTAAAATCAGTTGTGGTAGTTGTAACTGAAGATACACTAGTGAGAGATCAAGTGAATTAAATATTAATTAATTCACAATCTATGATCTCACATGCAACTGAGGATTTACTATTATTATTTTCATGCATGCCAGATTCAATGGAGACCCAGTTGAGTTCTAGGTGAAAGGGAATTTTACTATTAGTTGTAGGATTATTGGTTTTCACACATGCAACCAAACACCCATTGGAGTGCCCATGATACTTTCGCAATCAAGGAAGGCCAAAATTCCTATCTTTTAGGGATCTATTCCATCAGGGATTGCGCAAGCAAGACAGGTTGTCTAGAGGCTGAGAATTGGCTATGTGTTGGTCAGTTTTGCATATGATAGTGTGAGACAATTAGCTGAGTACTAGAGGGATCTTGTGAGAAGAGTTTTGTATGTAATTGTTTCATGATCCATGCTTAATATACAATATAATATAGTGGGCTTTTTAGCTATAAGCTTTCCCCAGGAAATTATCTGTGTTGTGTGTGATTGATCTTTTTTCATGTTCATGTGATTAGGGATTGTGTTTTTTAATTCCGCAAAATATTTGTAGAAGCGATTCAATATTTAACTTTAGTACATTGTTATATCGGGAGAATCTAATATATATATGCATGTTGTATAATTTATACATGCTATCAGTGCACAAGAAATTGCAGAAGTGAAGCGGACATTGAGTTTGTGACTAGATAGAATTCGAATTTGTAGAAAGACTTTCTTGGTGCTACAGCTGATTCAAGATCGAAATGGCTTTCAATGGCTTGAGGTTAGAGTATGCCCTCGAGGGTAGCTCAAAATATATTTCTTGGAAGGACAGGACGGAGGCAGTACTCGAATACAATGGCTTGAAGGAATTCATTAACAATGATGTTCCTAAACCCGTTATGGAAGATGCTGCAAATCTTGATGCATGGAAAAAGAAAGTGGCAAAGGCGAGGAGGATCTTGTTGGAGGGAGTACGAGACCACATTGTCTCAATCATCCATAAGAAATCCATGCCATATGCAATGTGGAAGGCTTTGATGGATCTATTCCAAAACAGCGACGACCATAAGAAATTGGCTCTCAAAGATAAACTCAGGAAGTTCAAGATGGAAAATGGCAACACCATTCCAAAATATCTAACAAAGTTTGACCAATGTCGAGATGAACTGGGGAGTGTTGGAATAACAGTTGTTGATGATGATTTGATGAGCTTGGCTCTCCTAGGACTTCCCAAGAGTTGGCATAGTTATCAAGACTCTGTCAATGGAAGGGAAAAATTTCCAGATTGGGAACGAATGTGGTCGGATTTGGTGCAGGAGGAGTTTAGACGGAACACCAAAGATGGATATTCATCTAAGAATGAGGATAAAGAGGATTGTGCTTTGGCTACCAAGGCGAGGAAGGGGAAGGGGAAGAAATTCCATTCTAAATTTGAGTCCAAGAATGGCAAGAAGTAGGACATGTCCAAGGTGAAGTGTTTTCACTGTCACGAGCATGGGAATTTTGCTACTAACTGTCCACAAAAGAAGAAGAACAAGAAGGTTGGAGTATCTGCAGTTAGTGAGGCTCTTGCCTCACAATTTGAGCTTGACTTCTCATTGATCGCATGCATGGTGTCTAGTGCATTGGGATCTGCAGTATTTGGATTGTGGCACTTCCTTTCACATGACGGGAGATAAGGAACTTTCTAGTGAGTTGGAGGAGAAGGATCTCCATATGCATATTGAAATGGGCGATGAAGGGCAGTATACTGTTACCGGGATGGTACCATTACCTTCCAGAGGCAATCAGGTAAACCCTTTCAATTAAAAGATGTAATTATGTACCAGGTCTGAAGAAAAATTTGGTCTCAGTTGCAATGTTGGAGGATAGAGGCCATGGTGTTGTTTTTAGTGAAGGAAAAGCTTTCTTGCGACATAAAAAAAAGGGACAAGCCAAGAGGATAGGGATTCGAGTTAATAATATCTACAAGCTAGAGGTAGATGGTTGTGCAGAAATGATGGGAAAGGCAGATCAAGTGGTGAGTCGGGATGAGGGCGAATTATGGCACAGGAGATTGGGCCATCTTCACCATGGAGCCTTGAAAGTCATGCAGCAAATTTCTACTGGTCTTCCCAAGGGTACACTTGCGCAGTCAAACACATGCAAGGGATGTACTATGGGAAAATATGTAAAGGCCACCTTTCATGAGAAGGAAAATCGAGATTTGGGGATCCTTGAGAGAGTTCACACAGACGTATGTGGTCCTTTCTCTGTTTCTTCAACAGAAAAACATAAGTACTATGTAATCTTTGTTGATGAATTTTCTAGTAAGTGTTGGATCGTCTTCATGCAGAAGAAAGATTAAACATTCTATAAGTTCTATGAGTTTAAGGCACTGGTGGAGAAAGAGTCGAGGAAGTAAGTGAAGGCTATTAGGAGTGATAACGGTGGAGAATACATCTCTAATGAGTTCAAGTACTTCTGCAGCAAAGAAGGAATTCGAAGAGAACTCATAGCACCTCATAACCCACAACAGAATGGGGTCGCGGAGAGGAAGAATAGAACTATTGTGGGTGCAACACGAGCAATGTTGCATGATCAAGTCCTATCGATGCATCTATGGGCGGAATCATGCAACACAACAGTACATGTCTAGAACTGTTGTCCTCATAGAGTACTTGGCATGAGTACACTTGAAGAGGATTTCACTGGTAAGAAACCTGATGCTTCAAACTTTAAGATTTTTGGCTCATTTGTTTATGTGCATGTGACCAAGGACGCCAGGAAGAAGCTGGAACCAATAGCTGAGGTTGGGATTTTTGTGGGGTACACTAAATCACCCCATAATTATTGTGTGTATTTTCCAAACAACAGAATGACTATTGTGCGACGCGATATAAAATTTGATGAGGATAAAGCCATGCGGCTATCCCTTGAGAGGGAGCTGGACTTGCATGCAGAGGAGGAACTGTTGGTTCCCCAAGGATGAGCCTCAAGATGTGGATCAGCCACATGAGGAGATTCATGGAGTGGAGGAAAAGACTCATGAAGAGGCATCCATTAGAAATGGCAGAAGGACCACCACGGAAGCTGGTAGATTGAGACTTGATGTTGCGGAGAATGTAGAAGCCCCTACTTCATAGCGCAGAAAAGGACATTCTCATGATCGATTTATTGGATACATGGCTCTTATAAGCAAATGTATTGTGACTGAACCATCTTCCTTTTAGGAAGCAGTGCAGCAACCAACTTGGGTTGATGCAATGGTGGAGGAGTATGACTCCATTGTCAAGAGTAGTGCATGGGAGATAGTCCAAGGACCGGCCAACAAATCAATGGTTGGATCGAGATGGATCTACAAGGTAAAAAAAGCTGCTGATGGGAGTGTGGAGAAATACAAGGCCAAATTTGTGGCCTGAGGATTCTCACATATCAAGGGGATAGATTATGATGAGACTTTTGCACCTGTTGCAAGGTACTCTTCCATAAGCTCCATCCTTGCCCATCTCAATGCAGATGGGTTGGCACATTCATCAGATGGATGTGAAAACTGTGTTTCTCAATGGGATCATTGAGGAAGAGGTGTACATAGAGCAGCTTGAAGGTTTCGAGATCTTCAACAGTGAGTCGCATGTGTGTAGACTCAAAAGAGCACTATATGGGTTGAAGCAAGCACATCGTGCTTGGTACACTCAGATAAATAGCTATTTCACCGGACTGGGCTTCACCAAAAGTGAAGCAGATGCAAACCTGTACCAGATTGTGGTTGAGAGTAAGCTATTGATTATTTTTCTAGATGTTGATGATCTAATTTTGACTGGTGATGAGCAGTTGATACACTCATGCAAGGAGGATCTTGCAAGGGAGTTCAAAATGAAGGACATGGGACTCCTTCATTATTTCCTTGGATTGGAAATATGGCAATGGGATGGTGAAATTTTTGTGTCTCAAAGCAAGTATGCAAAGGAGATACTGAGTAAGTTTAACATGGACATCTAAAAACCCATGGATAATCCTCTTTCAGGAAATTGGAGGAAAGAGGATGCTACTTCTGGAGAGTTAGTCGATGCTAGTGTCTACAGGCAGTTAGTGGGTTCGCTAATGTATTTGGTGAACATGAGACCGGACATTTGTTACGCAGTTAACCAGTTGAGTCAATCTATGGTTAAGCCTACCAAGCTCTTTTGGAAGTTAGGGAAGCATGTCCTGAGATGCCTGAGGAGCACATCAGAGTATGGTCTGTGGTATAGACAGATAGAGGGAGTGAAGCTTCAAGGCTTCACGGATGCATATTAGGCGAGCAATCCATCAGAAAAAAAGAGCACTTCATGATGGATCTTTAGCATTGGATCGAAAACAGTTTCTCGGTACAACAAGAAACAACGATCTATGGCACTCAGTTCAGTGGAAGCAGAATACATGGCAGCAAATCAAGCTGCACGTGAGGCTATCTGCATTAGAAAGATCCTGGTTGGTTGGTTTGGTTCTCAAATGGATCTGAATGTGATTCATTGTGATAATCAAAGTTTCATTAAACTCTCGATTAATCATGTGTTTCATGATAGGTCCAAGCATATAGATATTTGGTACCATCATCTCAAAGGTTGTGTGCAGAGAAGGATCATGTTGCTTCAGTACATTCCCACGGAAGATCAAGATGCAGATATTCTGATAAAGGCGCTCACTAGGAGAAAATTCGAATACCATAGAGACAGGATCGAGGTGGAGGATAATCCCTTTCTTATTGAGAGGGAGTGTTGAGATTCAACAAGAAAATTTCAGCACCCACGAATAGTTGCATTAACCACGCAGACTAGGGTGGGGCCCATAGTGCTATTTTTGGGTGCATGTCTGTTTTGGTTATCCCTTAATTAAGATGGACATTAAACTATAATATATTCTCAATGTTGACTTGAAACAGTTAATTGAAAGTGATAAATTCAGTTAGATAGTGGATTTCGAGTTAGAGGTAGTTGGTGAGGCATGCAGAGTAATTCTAGTTGTAACAGAGTTCGAAGTGCAGTGATGCATGAGTTAATGCAAGTTGTAAACAATTTAACTCAGTTAAGTGAGTTAAACTCAGTTGTGCTAGTTGTAACTGAAGATACACTAGTGAGGGATCAAGTGAATTAAATATTAATTAATTCACAATCAATGATCTCACATGCAACTGAGGATTTACTATTATTAGTTGCATGCATGTAGGATATAGTGGAGACCCAGTTGAGTTCTAGGTGAAAGGGAAGTTGATTATCAGTTGTAGGATTATTGGCTTGCACACATGCAACCAAACACCCATTGGAGTGCCCATGATACTTGCGCACTTAAGGAAGGCCAAAATTCCTATCTTTTAGGGATATATTCCATCAGGGATTGCGCAAGCAAGGCAAGTTGTCTGGAGGCTGAGAATTGGCTATGTGTTGGTAAGTTTTTCATATGACAGTGTGATACAATTAGCTGAGTATTGGAGGGCTCTTGTGAGAAGAGTTTTGTATGTAATTGTTTCATGATCCATGCTTAATATACAATAGAAGATAGTGGGGTTTTTAGCTGTAAGCTTTCCTTGGGAAATTATCTGTGTTGTGTGTGATTGATCTTTCTTCATTTTCATGTGATTAGCGATTGTGTTTTTTAATTCCGGAAATATTTGTAGAAGCGATTCAGGATTTAAATTTAGTACATTGTTAGATCGGGTTAATCCAAGAAATACATGCATGTTGTATAATTTCAACATTTTGATCGGGTAGCAACAAAAAAAGGTTTTGTGCTAGCCATAAAAACTTGGGAGCTTCCGAATGCAGAATACTGGGGTTGATCGATCATTTGCGTCTGCTGAGAAGGAACCAATTCTTTCAAGACAACCAGTATCTCGGGTGCAGCTTTAAGAATACAGGTGACTTCGGCACGCTGAGGAAAATCCTTGGTGTAATGATCCCCATCACATATCATGCAATGATACTTGGGCTTACGCTTGGAAGCATCGTCGGCAGACGACTTAGCGGAATCCTTCTTGGGGGTGTCGTATTTGGATTACCTTTCCCCTTCTTTTTACCTTTTGAGGATTTGTCTGTTGTGGTAGATCGAACAACATTAACCTCAGAGGTTGTACCAGGATTCTTTGTATTATTCCAAAAGGGAGAATGCAGTAATACTAAAACACAATAGATGAATTGCAACTAAGTAAATAATAAATCTAAAGACAACATCAAAATATATAGAGAAGCTGAGCCTTTTTATTATGTGGATAATTTACAATTACAACAGTGTAAAAATAGAGGCACTCTAGCCAAAGAAGTGGCCTAGAATGACCCTGCAAACATGCTACAACTAGCATTGTGTAACTAGTGAGCTACAAGAAGAAATATTGCGTTGTCCCCTTTGCTGATGATGTACATGCAGCTACTACAAAGGGAAATGCGGATCTATGGAGCTCAGGAGCTCTGATGGCCAAGATTCAAGATCTGGCCAATGTGATGGGAACCCAAGATAACCAACAAAGGATTTTCCAGATCTATGAGTTTGGAAAATCACCCTCCTAGGGTTTGATCCTTTGACTGTTGGTTTATGCAGATATGAAGCTAGATCTGATCCAAAGATGGCTCAAATTTGTTGTAAAAACATATCTGAGCTTTGAGGGCTGATCCCTCCTTCGGATCTCCAAGCTAGAAGCTTGAGATATTGTCTCTGCTTCCTCCTCAAAATGAAGCAACTGGAGATGTCGCTGCTAGAAAAACTTCCCTGTACAAGAGGGGGAGACTCAATGCCTGCTGAAATGTGCTACAATAAGCTCCAGGCCGATTGGAATGGTGATGGAAAAGTGAGGGGATGATCCCTCAAAGGATTACTAGCTGGAATGCTAGCAACTTCTTTCCTCCTCTAGATCTACAATGACGAACTGCACAATCCTTGATGGGATTGCTGCTGATAGGAGGTCAATAAAGTTTGGCCTGATGCCATATCTCAAATGAGGCCCTAGGATTGCTAATCTTGAAGTCCAAGGTGATAGAAATAATCCTCCATCGGTTCTCCAACTAATATACTGAAGACAACGTCCTCCTCCCAAAATGATCTTCAGAAATTGTGTAATTCTTGAAAGTATGTGTTCTGCAAATAGTGGAAATAGTGTGGCACCAATTCCTGATAATGAATGGCAGCTCATAATAACCTTCCCAAAGTAGGCACACAAGTCCCCTATGGGTAAGGGTGGGATTCCCGCTCGGGAACACCCTGTGCTAAATAGCACTGCAAACTTAGCTAAACAACATAAGAATGCATGGAGATGTCACCTAACAAATCCTGATCTAAACATACCATTAAATCATAAATTAAAGCCTGCATCTAATGTTGCCTTCATCTCCTTTATATACAAAGAGAGCCTTCCCAAGTCCTGGCCCACCTCTAAACTGTGTTGTTCATGTGGACATAATCCTCCATGGTTGACTATGTTGTCTCTCCAAGTACTCCATCATGTCTACATACAATGTGAACCGTTTCCATCATGTGTGCATTAAATGCACTACTTCCTCCATCACTTCATCACGATTGCTCTCTGATCTTACATTAGATTCCCCCCATGATCTATGTTGACTGCTTCAACCTCCATGATCTATCTCATTAATGAGACATGATCTCCACTCCAGTCACACTAGTAGCTGCTCCACTACTCCATTATGTAGATCTATGCTTGATTAATACACATTCACGCATAAAAATTGGATCTTATTCATCCTTGAGGATTATGGGTCCCTCCACCCTTTTATTTACTTAATTAATTAAGAAAATTAAGAACTCTAATATTCCAAATATCATTTGAAAAATTGTGAATATTACAGTCCTCCCCAGAAAAATGTTGCTTGTCCTCAAGCAACTGCAAATATAGATGCAAATCCATCTATTCCCCTCCAAATGGCATCCACATAAGGAAGGGCTCCTCCATTTGCTGCAATGTGTTATGCATGTTTGGTTCCAAAGTTGTCTCTTAAGAATGCATAGAATGGCCTCCAACTGTATAGTTAGATGTCCTCCTTTCTCCAAGAAGTGCCAAGTGACAAGCATATGATGTCCAACATCATCATCAATACATGAGATACATAAATTAAAGTGGTTCTTCCCAGAAATGAAAAGTCTCGTCTCACAAAGCATTTCTTCATCCCATGTTTTATAAAGTATATTGAGCATTGACATGCCCTCATCTTTAGCCCTGTTGGCCTTGTTGGATCCAAGCATCATTCCAACATTATGCAAAAGAAGAAATAGAGATATATGGGTAGACAAAGATGTCGAACCATATTCTCCCAATAGTAACCACCAGAGTAGGGCCTCTTGTTGCCATCCTCCATCTCCACCATGCAAGATGGACAAGCCAAACTCCCCCAAAAGCACCAAAGCAATAAGAGATATTTGTGCCTTTTCACCTCCTCATGTGCATCATGGAGTAAAAACATACTGATAAGCATGTGGAATGTCACATCAGCCCAATACAAGCAAACACCATCAATACACATCATGAGAGTACCATGCCAAGTTTAACGCAATACAAAACACATAGACATAGGAGATGTCATGTGATGGCCAAACTCTCTTAAGGACAACCAAACTGAACATGCCTTTCTTTGATGCATACTATCATTGAACACAAGGCATGAGTCAAGAAAATGTAAGCTATTGGGTGGTAACCATACTCACCTAAGAGGAGCCAACGCAACCATGCCTCCTTCTTTATTACATGAGTGTTATTCAAGGCATGGACCAAAGAAATAGGAGCCTTTTGGTAGTAACCAAACTCACCCGAGAGCAACCAGCGTAACCAAGCTTCTTGCTGGCCCATGTCATATATCTGCAAGTGGTCATGCAACCCATTGCTTATCGTCCTCACCCACTCATCCTCATGTGGATGATGAAGGATGTTCTGAATAAACATGGTATCCTCCTTTTATAGAATACCATCCACCTTAATTTGATGAAGAACCTTGCACTCCATGAAATGTTGAAGTGCATCTCCAATGAGATCTCTTAATGAGACCTTCTTCTCATCATTGGCCTCCCAAAACCAATGAGGTTCTGGATCTTCTGCAGGTAGAAGTTTCTCTTTGAGCTGTGAGATGCTCATTGAGAAAGTGTCATCTAGAAAGGGGAAAATACTTCCCACCTCAAGATGTCTACCATCTATCACCTTTCTCTCCATTACTTCATGAATGAAGTTGCCATATGATTTCTCCCATGAGGAATGACTCCTCCTCTTCTCACTGCTGCTCCTTAACAACGTTGTAGATCTGCAAGGTGATATATATGATGTCTCAAGGCAAGGCACAATGTTGAATTCATAGCCAGCCATTATACATAGGATCATGCTTATCCCATCTTCTGAAATTCCATAGTTCAACTCAAAGGGTTGAATGTAGTTTAACAATGACAATCTGGGATACATTTTCATCTCCTCCTTGATTAGATCAAGGGTCCTCTGCGCAGTGATATGTTGCTGCTTCAAATCAGCGTGTTGTTCTAACCCATGGTTATGCATTGGCCTTGATGGCATGTTCCCATAAGTTTCAATAAGAGGTATTGAAACAATATGATATGGAAGTGGATGCCTACCTTGGATCAATTGATGTGTGGGAACCTCTTGCAAGACCACGAGAGTTCCTCCAACTAGGAAAATGGTGTCTCCAACTGCTGGTAAGAGTGATGGCTGCTCTTCTATCAATGTACCAGTGTTTGAATCTACCTCCTCTTCCTCATGCATCTCCTGAATCATGCAGGGGACTCTATATGTCAAGAGCTCAAGACTATCTTGCAAAGATGCAAGTGTCTCTTCTCCAGATATAAGTACTTCTGCAGCTGGTGGTGAATGTAGTGACCCTTTGTCCAGAGTGACAAGAATGACATCCTCCCTTGTTTCCTTAGGAAATGTCTCTTTGTGACACAACTCTGGTTTTTTCACATCAAACTTCCTTCTCAACTTGTGAAAGAAATATGAATATTTAGTCACCTTTTCATGTTCCATGTGACCAAACCACCAATCATTGGCTTCACCTTGAAAATGAAGTGCTGCAATTTGGACAACCTCTCTTTCAGCTATAGCATGTAGTCTGAAAAATGTATCTAACTCTTTCCTTCAAGCTTTAACAGTGCTTGAGGAAGATCCATCAAATGTAGGCAAATAAACCCTATTGTGCCTCTTTCTTATATTGCTGCTATAGGATCCTCTTTCTTCTTTGATTTCGAACATTTGTTGGAGAGTTAGTTTCTCCTTGAATGCTCTATACTGTGCTTTGTACTCTTCAAGATATAGACTGAGAGTCTCATGAGTCTCAGGTTCTTTCCTTTCTTCATTTATATACCATTCACCTTCTTCAGAGAAAGTGGGCATAGTAGATCTATGGGGAGATCTATGATTCTTCGGTCTTCTTTGTTGCTGATAAGAAGTACTAGAACCTTCTTCATCTAACATTTTTCTTGGATACTCTTTTTGCCTTCCTCTCTTCATTTGTTTGACCTCTTTGGAGAGATCTTGCATGGATCTAAAGAGAAGAGTGGAAAAACTGCAATCCTCCTTCATAATAGATCTCATCTATCTGCTTCTTCTCTTGATGCAAAAGATGAAATGTTCACATTAGGGGAATTTTGAGGTCTAAAATGGGCCTCCTAAGGAAATAATAAAATAATAGTTAAACCAATAAAATAATATTTATGAATTTTCAATTCACTTTTTGCACCACAATCCATGTAACCATAGTTAAATTCAATTCAAAATTTGTACCAAAATAAAATTAATAAAAAATTTGTATTGATGTGACTATAAATAAGAATGATTTAAAAAAAAAAAATCATTATCATTGAACAACTAATGCATTTGTCCTTTGTACTTAAATAACTTAAAATAAAATATAAATATAAATTCATAAATACTTAATTATATTATATGTTATTAATTAAAATTTATATTATTTAAATTGTACAATAACATGTAATTAATATATTATATAAAAATAAAATAATATAATATAATATAATATAATAAATGAAATAAATTATTTTATGTATTTTATATTACATACTAAATTGATTTGATTTATAACAAAAGATGAAATAATTACAAGGTTACATTTTATTTATTTTGATTTCATATGTATAATATATATGTATAGATATTAACTTATAATTAATTTGAAATTGTAATAATAAATAAAATGAGATGAATATATAACTTAAAAATAAATATATCAAAATATACAAATATAATATTTATTGAAAAGTGTGTAAAGACAAGAAGATTGTGTAGAGATATGCATTGCTTCTTTCAAGAAATATGAAATGAAAATAATAATATTTTATTCAAAAAAATGAAATGACATTTATTATGGGTATTTTACTTTGACTTTAAAAGTACTTATAGCATTACCATGGTTAACTATGAATTTTTATCCACCATTGAGAATGTGACAAATAAGTGCCTTTAACTCAAGCAATGCCACCTCAACCATTAAGGATGATGTCATCCCCTAAAATTTGATTTGCTCTCATAAAGTGAATTTTGATTGTACATTTTCCTTAGGTGGTCCATTTTAGACCTCAAAATTCCCTGAATGCAAGCTAAGCCAAAGATCATGCTCTGATACCACTATAATATCACAAAAGGAAGAATGCAATAATATTAAAACACAATAGATGAACTGCAATTAAGTAAACAATAAATCTAAAGACAACATCAGAATATACATAGAAGCTAAGCATTTTTATTATGTGGAGAATATTACAGTTACAACAATGTAAAAATAGAGGTACTCTAGCCAAAGAAGTGGCCTAGAATGACCCTGCAAACATGCTACAACTAGCATTGCGTAACTAGTGAGCTACAGGAAGTAATACTGCGTTGTCCCCTTTGCTAATGATGTACATGCAGCTGTTGAAAATGGAAATGCATATCTATGGAGCTCAAGAGCTTTGATGATGCCAAGATTCAAGATCTGGCCAATGTGATGAGAACCCAAGATAACCCAGAAAGGATTTTCCAGATCTATGAGTTTGGAAAATCACCCTCCTAGGGTTTGATCCTTTGACTGCTGGGTTATGAAGATCTGAAGCAATATCTGATCCAAATATGGCTAAAATGTGTTGTACAAACATATCTAAGCTTTGAGGGATGATCCCTCCTTCAGATCTCCAAGCTAGAAGTTTGAGATCTTGTCTCTTCTTCCTCCTCCTCAATGTTATCCAGCTATAAAATTTGTTATATCAAATGCTGGCTAAATCATTGAGCCTTCAAGAAACAAGTTTTATTGCTAAAAAATGTTATCTCTTAAAGACTTTTGAAAACATCATCTCCTCTGTCCAAATATTCACTGCTGTTTCCATTTCATACTCTGAAATCCTGTTGTTTCCCAAGAGAATATATTGTTGCAAAGGCCATCTTTCCTTTCCTTCCACCACAAGACTAACCTCATTTTTTACCCCTTTCATTCTCATAAAATCCTTCTATTTTCATGACTCCTCTTCTTCCATTCATGAAAATCATTTTTACATAGTTTAAAACTCATTTTTAAACTATAACAAAACCCCCAAATACATCAAAAACTATGAAAAAATCATGAAAATACACATTTTTGTATTAAAGACTTAAGCCCTAAGTCCTAACCACTTCCCCACCGTATGCCCATGGTGCTAAGACCAACCGATAAGTCCTTTTTGGCGCTTATCGCATCGCACAAGTCTTTGTGCCATGCCGAAAAGTTTCGATGCGATTAAGCCTTACGCTTATACCCTCCGATCACATTATTATCTCATAAACCCTTTTTGCCCGCACCCGGCGCTTAAAACGTTGAAATAATCCGTCTCCGATGTGTTTTTCCCTTTGCAAAATCAAAAACCCACTTACCTAAGGTTTTGGTCTAACCCGCCAGAGACATGTGTTAGAATCAAAAAGGGTAAATGGAAAAGTCTCGAAGCGCAATCGCATTAGAGAAATTCGCAATGGGCAGATTGAAAGACCCGCATCGAAACTTCCGATGCGATTAAGTCCCTTTGTTAAAACCTCGCCCCCTCCGCTTCACTCCATACAACCTACACCCCGGGACCAAGTTTTGAAGTCCCGAAGCGCTTAATCGCATCGAGGGTTTTTACAATGGGTAGATTGAAAAGCTTGAAGGCCCTATTGCGATTGGCCCTTTGCTATATAACGCCTCGGGCCTATTATTGTTCCATATAACTAAAGGCCCCACAGACGGGCGCCTAACCATATTACATATATATACCCCCCCCATACCATAAAACCTTTGTTTAATTTAAAACTTTGGGTTTTTCAAAATATTATGAAGGTTTTCCGTCGATTCGCTTTAAAAGCAATCCCCGCCGTTGATCGTAAGCCGATCAAATGGTCCGCGCAACATCGCAACATTTTCATTGAGCGCATTTAATATAATTCCCCCTCCGATCGTCGATTCCCGATTCACTCTCCGCCATCGATCTGATCTGCAGATCGACGGTCAGCACTCAATCGCATCGCAAGTTTCATCGGGCGCGTTTGTTTGTTCCCCCCGATCGGCCATCCCTCCAATTCATTCCCCATCGTTGATCTGATCCTCATATCAAAGGTCATCACTCAATCGCATCGCCCTCCCCAATTGCACAATCGCATCGGAAATTTTTGTTACACCCTCCCTCTTTCCCCACCGATTGCGATCCTCCGATTGGATCTGGGTCGTCCACGTGTCCAGATCGGACGGTCCCAGATCGTTCCCGCATTATTTCATCGCCTTCCGCCTTCCGCCTTCCGCCAAGAGGATTCCAACGCATAATCCCCGCCGTCGATCTCCGCGCGATCAACGATTCTGATATATTCTCTTCCTCCACTCTCCTTTGATCGCCTCTAATGAATCCCAACCGTTGGATGATGCCATCCGACGTCCCTGCTCTTTTCCCACGTCCTCTGAAGCAGTAAAAACCTAAAAACACAGGATTTTATAATATATGTGTGTATTTTTGCAGATGATTAATGGTTTATCCATTGTAATTAAAGAAAGGCCAAAAGCCAGGAAAGACGTTTCCCGTGCCTTTGATTCATTAAGGGAGAAACCATTCACGGGACTCTACTCCGCATCTCGTCAATGCTTCATAGGCATTGATGCCTTGAGAGCCCTGCGCGGCCTGCACATCAACAAGACACAGTGATTTTAAATCACAAATTAAAGAGTATCAGTGTTGAAGACAGAACACAACAGAACAGAAGATTGAAGACAGATTTGCAGGGATCACGGCTAAGATTGATTATCAAAAGCCTGATCCCCCAAATTAAAATTAGAATTAAAGGAAATCATAAAGATCTACAGACAGAAAGACCTCCATCGCCACATCTGAGGCAAATTGATTCCTCTCAGCTACCATAAAGCCACTTGTGCCTCAACGCATTCAAACAAAGGCCGAAGTTATTGTTCAAAATAAAATATGTACCTCAACGCAGCCGAACAGTTAATTCTGCTGAAAGAATTTAATGACAAAAATATCAGCAGAGTTACTATAACATAACGCAGAGCCTTAAAATTCAACAAGAGTTCCCACTGAGCTTACAAATCTTTAATGTATATCAATTAATAGAGTGAAACACCTGTAAAATTCTTCATCGAGCCCCTCAAAGGCCGAGAAGTCATCTGTATTAATTTCCTTGGGAGATCTTTTATCAGATCTCACCTCCTCATTCTTCTATAAATACCTCTGTAGAAGATGAGAAATTGTTGGTTGGTTGATCACTAGTTGTAATTTTGAAACTCTCTGAAATAATACATAGTTTGTTGAAGTTGAAGAAGAAACTGAAGTCTTGGAAGCCTTGATGATGTTGTTGCATGCTTGTTCTTGAGAAGGCTCTATCATTGGATCCATGAGCTTGGCTGTTGGTGAAGTATTCTGAACTGTTTAATGTTTTCTCCTGTTTTCATTTTGTTCCATAATTTCTTACTACATTAGGTTGAAAGTTTTAGGCTAAGAAATGACTCCTGGAAGCACCTTAGACCTGTTCATCCTTCATTGTTTCATGTTTTCTTCTGCTGAGGTATTTTAGAGTCTTTAATCTCTCTCTTTAGTCCTCATGCTTGTTTATTTCTATAATAGTTCGAATAAGTTGGTTTCAGCATGATTTATGGTTCTCCCTGCTTGTCTGCTGCCACTTAAAGGTTGTTATTGAAGTCTCCCTTTGAAGTATTTATGTTTATAGTGAGCCAAGGAGGTTTGTTCTGATCTCGCCCTTTGCCCTTGCTTAAACAGTTGTCTTAAAGGTCTTTATAGTTGTAATCATAGATGCGTTAGGTGTTCCCTCTTCTATGACTGCAATTATCAGTGAATCTTTTATGTTTTCTAAGTCATTTGAAATAAAATCTTTGAGGAAATAGGGTGTTCCCCGAATCTTAGATTTCATTTTAAAATTTGTTTTGAAATCATTATTTGCCTAAAAGTGTGACTTGTATAATTCATGGTTAGCCCTATCTATCAAATAGCTCTTTATTGTTCAAATTGTGTTTTCAAATTCCCTTTGTTGAGAATTAAACTTCTCTTTCCAAATCATTGATGTCCATCTCATTCCAAAACCAAAGGATCCTGTGGCCAAGTTAGATTTTCCCTCTAATATCCCATATCCATTGATAAGTTTGTCATGACCTCTTTTTTACTCCATTGCCCAATGAAGCTACTACTTCCTCTTTTTACCTATCTTTCATAGACCTTTCATATTCTGCTGTATCAATTCAACCAAACAAACAAACAAACACCTGCACTTAATAACTAGTCTAAAACCAATACTCTAAGCACACAAGATAAACCTTTGCAAACAAATAATTGAGAGATCCCTCTCTGAGAACAGGAGGACTGGATCCTGTAACTCTAAAGATTGGTTCTGATGTTGCCTTGTCTTTTGATTTGCCAAACTATCAAAACACGGGAGACCAACACTCAAAATGCAGCAACTGGAGATGCAACTGTTGGAAAAAATGCATTGTGCAAGAGGGAGAGACTTAATGCCTACTGAAATGTGCTACAATAAGCTCCAGGCTCATGGAAATGGTGATGGGAAGGTGAGGGGATGATCCCTCACGGGATTACTAGCTGTAATGCTAGCAACTTCCTTCCTCCTCTGGATCTACAATGATGGACTGCGCAATCCTTGATGGGATTGCTACTGATAGGAGGTCAATACAGTTTGGCCTGATGCCAGATCTGAAATGAGGCCCTGGGATTGTTGATCTTGAAGTCCAAGGTGATAGGAATAATCCTCCACCGGTTCTCCAGCTGATATACTGAAGACCCTCCTCCTCCCAAACTGATCTTCAGAAGTTGCGTAATTCTTGAAAGTATGTGTTCTGCAGAGAGTGGAAATAGTGTGGCACCAATGCCTGATAATGAATGGCAGCTCAGAATAACCTTCCCAAAGTAAGCACACAAGTCCCCTATGGGTAAGGGTGGGATTCCCACTCGGGAACACCTTGTGCTAAACAGCACTACAAACTTAGCTAAACAGCATAAGAATGCATGGAGATGTCACCTGACAAATCCTGATCTAAACAGACCATAGCCCTCCCAATGAGCCTTCCCAAGCCCTGGACCACCTCTAAACTGTGTTTTTCATGTGGACATAATCCTCCATGGTTGACTGCGTTGTCTCTCCAAGTCCTCCATCATGTCTACATACAATGTAAACCCTCTCTATCATGTGTGCATTAAATGCACTACTTCCTCCATCACTTCATCATTAATGCTCTATGATCTTACATAAGATTCCCTCCATGATCCCAGTTGACTACTTCAACCTCCATGATCTATCTCATTAATGAGACATGATCTCCACTCCATTCACTTTAGTAGTTGCTCCACTACTCCATTATGTAGATATATGCTTAATTAATCCACATTCACACATAAAAAGTGGATCTTATTCATCCTTGAGGATTATGGGTCCCTCCACCCTTATATTTACTTAATTAATTAAGAAAATTAAAAACTGTAATATTCCAAATATCATGTGAAAATTTGGGAATATTACATTCTTCGAATTGTTCGAAGAAATGGAGGGTGTAGTGGCAAAAATATACTTAAGACTTCGAAGAATCCTTCGGTGTAATTTTATCAGTATGGGCCTCTATCTGAATGACCTCATCAACAAGATGCGTAACAGGAGATTGGGATGATGCTGGGTAGGTTGAAAGTCGCGGTGCATCAGGTAAAAGCTCATATAAAGTTCCAGATTGGGAATAGACCAAATCTAGATATTGAACATGGGCGATGACTTCCTCTTCCTTCACACAACTACCCATAGCAAGATATTTGGTGATTTTAGGAACAAAAGATTTTTTTAACCACCCAATAAAAAATTGATCAACGATCTTGAATTTAATAAGGTCGTGCCTACGCCTCCATTTATGAATATGATCTGAAATATGAGTAGCAGTTGACTGCTTCAAAGATGCCAAAATATGGATGTCAGTCTCATACCGGACATGAAAATGGAAATGGGTGAGGAAGGCCACGACCAAGGTATTGAAATCGTAGAAGACTCCACGAGGAAGTTTAATGTACCACTTGGCAGCAACACTCATCAAATTGCACTGAAAAAGACGTCCGTCAACCCAAGAGTTTGAAGAGCACCATAAATGGTACATCATGACATGGGCTTTGGGGGTGTTCCCCAGATTTTCCTTCAAACTTTGGACTATCTCCGGGAGTTTTAGTTGGAATTGGTGGTCAATGCAACATTTGTTGGATGGGGTGATTTGTCAATTTAGACACATCTGACAGTTCCAACATATTCAGGAAGTGAAACAGAAGGTGATGAGGAGAAAATGGTATTTGAAAGTTACCCATTTGTGGGTTCCAACCTTGTCAGTATGGGTTTTTCCCCCATTGGGGTTGATTCTGACCGTACTTCCCAAATGGTCCCCACTGTTGTTGATAATGTATATATGGTTGATAGGGACCCTTTTGTGGTTGGGGTTTCTGATAGGTACCTTGTTGCAGTGGTTGTTGAACGTATGGTCCTTGTTGGGGTTGTTGATACAACCCGTACTGAATATGAACACCTTGTTGGGGTCGTTGATACGGCCCTCGTTGGATATAAGCTCCTTGTTGGGGTTGTTGGAATTGACCTTGAGGTATTTGTTGGTAGTGGACACCAGGATGATTGGGGTAATTTCTAGTTTGACACAGAATTTTCGGACCAGATTGGATTTAAGGACCAAACTGAGCATTTGTCGCAATAACGCCCAATGGATTTTGGGGTTGCTGAACATATGGTTTTCATAGGTTTGGTCGCTGAACATACTGATATTTTATGTTCGGTTGTTGAACATACTGATATTGTACATTCAGTTGTTGCACATGAGGTTGTTGAACATGAGGGTACTAAACGTGGGTTCGTTGATAAACAAGTTGAGCCGAAGTAGGTTGACCACCCGGTAGATAGGTTCCTACGACAACACTTGTCGACTGTGAAAGAAAATTTCCACTAAACTAGCAGTAGGATGTCCCAACTCTGATACAATTCCAGACTTTAGATTTCCCCCACTCAAAGAGGGAGGTACATATAAAGGATGTGATTTCCCCCCAAGCACGGACGAAACCGTAGATTTTCCACACAAAGGTGGAACTACAGTGATCGTGAATAATGATAAGGGAGCAGATGATCCTAGTGAAACGGTCATTTTCCCTATAGAAACCGCAGATTGTGAAACGACAACCACATTTGAGACAAATGGGCTAAAAGATGGGGAAACTCTCGTTGACCAAATGGGATGGTGAAACAAGGATGTAGCCCCAAAAGCTCCCGAAACAAGGTTTTCGAGAGAAGTATACCCGGGTGGAAGCGTAGATGTAACTTGAATAGAGGGAATACTCATCCCACTTCCTTCATCATGAGGAGTATAAACATACAAAAATCTTCCAGAGGGAACATAGACGTGATGTAAAATTATGGTATATGGGATGCAAATGTTTCCTGAGGAATACTCAAAGGAGTACTTATGAATGGAGTCTCTTCGACATTGGACGCCATGTCTGGTGGAAACAACTGACGGACAGTAGTACGAGATGTTACAGGAGAAGCACCAAGAGTAACTCGGGGATAGTCAAAAGGACTATACTGACGTTCAGGCGAGACCATGTGTGGATTGAAGAGCAGATTTGGAGGAAAGGTCGTAAACTGTGTAGAAGGTTCAGGAATTTTCGGCTCAGGATCCTCATATGACGATGAAATCCACTCGTCAGGTGGTGGTTAAGATGAGATCGGTTGGACACTTATGACAATTCCAAGTTCAACACCTTGAACTTCAAGAGGTCTAGGTGGAAATTGTGAAATCTCAAGAGGAGGCCCTTGAGATCCTTCAGAGGAGGAGCAAGGCGAATTCAAAGACTCAACCACGATGACCTTCAGGACAAGATAAATGAAGGGAAATTTGAATCACTTTTTGAGCAATTAAGATTTATAATTAACTAGGCGAGATGAGGCCAAGAGTACTGCACAGGTAGGATGTTATCGTGGGCAGTAAATTTTAGAATAAAAAAAGGGTAAATCTAGGCATAAAGGATTACCAGGTATCTCTGAGCTGTAATTGAAACCTTGGAAAAATAAATTACCAAGGACTTAATGTACAGTAGCCAATCTCCCCAAATGTTGTGTTTGGTGTATCATGTCTACAAGGCGACCGACTCAGTTACCTATGGCAGGTTTCCAACCTAGTGGGATCTTCCAAAATATACTCAACGGTAAGTGGGAGCTCAGCCCGTAGTAGCGTTGTCTAATGTGTAACCGTTCGATGAGAGCGCCCCCTTATACTTTTCATAGGTGAAGCATAGTCCTATATACTTCCATATGTGGGACGTGATATCACCCTCATGATGCAACACAGGATGTTAGCAAAAAATGATATGCTTAACGACACCGAATCACGTCTCTAGGCTAGACCTCTATATGTTTGCGTTAATTCCATATACTCGTTAAGGTTAATTGAATAAATTTTAAAGTTTCTCTTTGATTATTTTTCAATTTCAGGCCCAAAGAAATTTCACCTAAATCCTACAATGCATCTAAATGCAAAAAAGAATTCATTTTATTTCAATGAACTCTAAACTAATGAGGGAGAAAGTGCAAGCAAGAACGCAACAAACAAGAAATGCAACAAGAAATAATGCCCCCCCAGCTAACTCAAAATTACTGAAATGAAACTCTAAAACAAATTCAAATTCAGTATCCCCAAATGCAATCTTACTGAAAATGAAATCACTCATTTCTTCACTAAGATGCACAAAACATTTTTTTTCTTTTCACTTTAGATGTTCAAATGCAAACTAATGCAATTGATGAACTAATCAAAGCAAAAACTAACCAAAAGAACAAAGAATTGAAACGAAAATTCCTTTCACTTTCTCTTTTTCGAATGGAAAAAAAAAATTTCTCTAAAACTACTTGACTGAAAATGACTTTCACGTTTTCTTTTCAAAACGAAGAATCAAAACAAACACACACTCTCAAGCACGCAAATCAAACAATCATAATCTATGTTTGACAGTCAATCATAGGTGATTTCAAATTACAATAATGACTTAGTGTGGAAGAAACAAACGTGAAATAGTGTTTGGGATGATTGCAGCAAAGCTCTCAGACAGATCCAACCAATCCCTTGATGACAGACACAAGCGACAAGTGAATGAAAACTGAACAAGAAACACTAGGGGGTGATCAAACTTCACTAAAACACAAAACAAGGTCGAACAGACAAATTAATAACTCAAGAAAGAAAATCAAGCTAAACACAGTGGTATCAGATCATATCAAACCAGAAAGACACCTCAGAGGGCAATACACACTGGAAACTGAAAGGGAAACCCCAATTTTTCTTAATCTCTGGGATCAGCGCGCCTGTGAAAAGAAAAATCGTGCTGAAAGGTAGATCAGTGCGACTGTTTTATATAAAACAACGCTAGTGACGCTTCTGTAAGGACAAAAAACACGTTGGGCGAGAAATGGAAGAAAAAATAAAAATAATTTCAACAATCAAGCCAGACTTGACACCCCAAAGAAAAAAACAAGCACTATGCAAACCTATAGAGACATAAACGGACATAGATATTAACGATTGGTCAAACTGATCAAAAAACCAAATCAGAAAGGGAGAGACAAAGAGGCTATAACTCCCCAGTGGAGTCACCAATTTTTTTGTGAAGACAATCCCCTCTGCAGACAGAGGCGATATATCTAGCCCTAGAGTGGGTCTAGCAACGCATGAGACTAACTAATGAACCCTTTCCTAGCTTGTATTCAAAGTGGAAGAAGAAGTAGAAGAGCCTACCTCTTCCTGATGCTATCATCTAGTCCTTTGAAGAAGATCTTTATTCCACGATCCTTTAGGCTCACTCCTCGCAGCTTGTGGCATTCAAATACCAGTAAGATATCAAGTGACAACAACAAGAAACATGATAGAATACATAGCATACGTCAAATACAAACTACCTAACAGATCAAGGGGAATTAGGCTACTTGCATAGATATCTAGACAAATATGGAAAGTGAAACATCAGATGTATTATTAATTATAGAAAGAGGAAGCAGACAACCATGGCCTTGATGTTGGAGACCTCCTTTTGGTGATTTCCAAGTCCAAACCGAGGTTCTTCAAGTAATCCTTTTGCAAAGTGACAAATTAGGCATAGTCACAGCATAAGGATGCAAAGGATTAATGATCAAGTAAGACCAACGAGTAGTGGAAGGATGGGATTCAATTTATAGGCATGGAGAAGGAGTTAGGGATCCATAAAGGAAGGAGGAAGGCCCACTTCTCTAGGGAAAAATCCCTAATTTAAGGATCAAGAGCTCCAAATGAGAGAGCTCTACCATATCTCCACCGAACCATATCCAACTCGTCGTTATGGAAGCTTCTAGTGCACAAAGCTTCTTCTCCATTTGAGGAAACATTGATAGAAAGGGTTTAGTGTGGTTTTTCCCATCAATAGTGCGCTGGCGGTGCTAGGTCAAAGTATTGCAACTTTCCATCAGCACGGGCAGGCAATTGGCAAAGAGCGCTGACCTGGAAATTTAGGTTTTGAGCTGAGCTTCTCCAGAAAATCTTCATGACAACTTTATATTAGTCTTAAAGGGATATCATGATGTATTTTCCATGGTGGATATATTGCACAGTTTTCATCTTAGGGCACTTCAGGATCAGGGACGGGAAGTAATCAGGGTGACAAATTACTGTGTAACAAAGGGGGAGGGGTCTATAACAACCTTGGGTTAAAAGTTCATGTAATAAAGGTTAATAAAGGAAAAATAAGACCAAGGTCATGCCAACACATATTCCAAGTTGAATTTTGGGCAAAATATCCTACTTGGCATCAC